>CAJHNH020001147.1:560739-568239 GCA_905116865.2 Candidula unifasciata
TGTTATGTATGTATGTATGTATGTATGTATGTATGTATGTATGTATGTATGTATGTATGTATGTATGTATGTATGTATGTATGTATGTATGAATGTATGTATGTATGTATGTATGTATGTATGTATGTATGTATGTATGTATGTATGTATGTATGTATGTATGTATGTATGTATGTATGTATGTATGTATGTATGTATGTATGTATGTATGTATGTATGTATGTATGTATGTATGTATGTATGTATGTATGTATGTATGTATGTATGTATGTATGTATGTATGTATGTATGTATGTATGTATGTATGTATGTATGTATGTATGTATGTATGTATGTATGTATGTATGTATGTATGTATGTATGTATGTATGTATGTATGTATGTATGTATGTATGTATGTATGTATGTATGTATGTATGTATGTATGTATGTATGTATGTATGTATGTATGTATGTATGTATGTATGTATGTCCGTCTGTATGTATGTAGTATGTATGTATGTATGTATGTATGTATGTATGTATGTATGTATGTATGTATGTATGTATGTATGTATGTATGTATGTATGTATGTATGTATGTATGTATGTATGTATGTATGTATGTATGTATGTATGTATGTATGTATGTATGTATGTATGTATGTATGTATGTATGTATGTATGTATGTATGTATGTATGTATGTATGTATGTATGTATGTATGTATGTATGTATGTATGTATGTATGTATGTATGTATGTATGTATGTATGTATGTATGTATGTATGTATGTATGTATGTATGTATGTATCCGCATAAAATAAGGAGTTCACATACTGTTACAAGCTGAGAGAAATTCCATGTGCCCTATTTATTGAACATCGGCTTACTGCCAAGAGGATCAGTCTCTGGAGGTGACAGAAATGTTGTTGCTTGACAGACTCCTAGAAGACTGTTGTAACTTGTCTGTCCCCAGAACTAATTTTCAGATAGTCTGATCTTTGACAATGTTTGCATCTCTCTGATAGAAGACTGTTTTAAGTTTATTCCGCTACCAAACATTATCCGCATTTTATTAAAGGGACATCTTGAAGGGGATATTTGATTGGTTCAATACATGGCCACTGTAGAAAAGGATAACTTACATGAAACAGTTCCTCGCTGGCACACGGGAATGACAAGAACTGACATGGAGAGTTGATGCTTTCATTGAAGTATCTGATGGCTCTCATGTGGTTACAGACCAATGATTCACCAACACCTGATGAAAGATCCCAATCAATCAATCAATCAATCAATCAATCAATCAATTAATCAATCAGAAATTCACACAATTCACAAAAGAGACCGTCAGCCAACTCATCTACCAGGTAAGAGTCACCTAACCATCGATTCGACCAACAACTAACCACCCATCCAACCAACCAGTCTACTAACCAACCAGCTTACCATCCAGCCACCCACCCAACTACCCAGCCAAACACCCAGCTAGCCACCCAGCCAACCAACATACTAACCAACCGGTTGCCAACCATAAAAGCACCACCTAGTCACGAACCAGCTAAGCTGCCATTCAGCCAAATATCTAAGAAATCAGATAGGCTATCATGGCACTAGTCAACTATCTAACTTACCAACCAGCCAACTATTCAACTGTCCAAACCCACAAACATCCAACTCCAGAACCATCCAACCACACCACCAACAAATCAACTATACAACCATCCAAATCCACAAACACCCAACTCCACAACCATCCAACCACACCACCAACCATCAACTATACAACCATCCAAATCCATAAACATCTAACTCCGTAACCATCCAACCACACCGCCAACAAGCCAACCACCACCCAACATAACAGACAACTATACGACCAGCCAGCCGGCAAATCAAGCAATCAACCATCTAACTATACCGCCATCCAAACAAAAGTCAGTTATCTATGCACACGGAGGTGAAATGAGAAACTTGAATAGACAAGCCCGATCCCACACAAACCACCTGATCCTTCACTGGGCAGGTGCCTACCTTCGAAAAGCCCATTCTCTGCTATCAAAGGAAGCAGACTTGTCACGCACCCCGGTTGGTCGTGTCCACCGTTGGGGAAGAAGTCAGCGTGACCACTCGGTGTTGACGTGCCCAGAGCTGCATGGTAATTTTAACACCATAATCTTCAGCAAGAACATGAAGCGTCATGATAGAAATTCATAGTAATACTACCTAAACATACCCTCAATTCTACGATCTTACATACACATACGAGGTAAAGTAGGGAAAAAAAACATCATTCCTCGTTATGCAACTCCCACAAGATTGGTCTATTAAAGAAGACAGCTGTGCCACAGTGGGTTTCGTGGCTCCATTTTGGAGAAGAAAGGATAGATCAACTGTAGCCTAACACGCCTTGGTGATTGTGCAAGTCGTGGCGCCTATAAAGTCGTAGTGCTCTTTATGGTCCTCTACGTCTGCCCGCTGTTGTATAAACACAGATGTGCATCATAAATATTTGTACATTATGTAAATAACCAAACCCTGTGCTATTTTAAGTCTTTCAGTCTCAGACAGTTGTTACAGCAACGATGTCTGTCGCGAATGTGTCCACTTTAGAGCACCTATTCTCGAGTTCTCGTCGGACTGAAACTGTAGAAACCTAGACACGATAATCCGAGGTAGTCGTGGTGATAGAACGGATGAACACAATACAAGAAAGAGACTGCAGCTTTGCGTTGGCTTAGGAACTAGGACATGTCGTAACTGTAACTGACCCACAGATCCTGTTGAGAAAGGTATCCTCAGTGCAGAGTGGCAAGCACCGCTTCGGATGTCACGTCTAGTTAGCGTTCTTTATATATTTTCTCTAGGTATGCTAGTGGGTTAGAAAACGTACACGCATATCGACCGCATGGTTCTGCACCACTAATCTACTTATCTAATCGATACTTTTCTACCCGGAGGTGGGGATGTTGGTCAGAGAGAAAACCAGACATCTCTATCAGCAGTTTTCTTTCTGACTTTGTTCAAGTCCAGGCCTCTGTCAGTCAGGAACTGTCGGATGTTGTCTTTCCAGCTGACCCTGGGTCGACCTTGTGGTCTGGTTCCGTGCTTCTTGGTCTCCCATGCCTGCCGTGGAGGCTGATTCCCTCCTATTGTGTATACATGTCTGAACCATGTTAACTTGACCAATACAGTTGAATTTGTAAGGTCTAGGTTTCAGGAACATGATGGATTTATTATCTGGTTGCGAAGTATATCCCCCCTCCACCCCACTTCCCCTCCCCTCCCACCCCACACACACACCTGGACCATATTTCTTAGACATCTTTTTTTCTGAGGCCACAAGCTAACTTCTATGAGCTGGTGTCATTACCCTTGACACACATCCCTAGGTCAGAACTGGCACACAGACAGAGCGGTATGCAGCCATTTTCCTCCTTTTGCTAAATTTTCTGTTGCTAATCAACCCTGAATTTATCGCCGGTAAAAGTTCACAGCTGGTGTGTTTCGACTATTCAGCTAGGTCTTATTGCATGCATTTAAGTCTATTACAGTTTCAAAGTATTTAAACTGGCTGACCTGCTCGAACGTCAGTATTCTGAATTACTTCCTGGTGAATCGTTGCATGACCTGCCGACGTTGTAAGGATCCCTCGGAAGGGAGTTAACAGCACGAAGACAAAAATAGATCATCACATACTAAGTAGAATTATACTGCGAGAAATTACCAGAGGGTGTTGCCGCCGACGTTCAACACTCAAAAGAAAGACGAGATAATATACAGGCCGAGTGTTGGTAGTACCCTCGAAATTGGAACTCTGCGCTTGCTGCTGAAGATAGGGACGAAGAGCTTATGGGAATCTCCTGAGTGCCGTGATATCAATTTCTATTTCAACATTTAACATTCACAAAACATGATTCCCTTACAAATCAGATCTATACGTCCAATATCTGTGTGAATGGCATCCACAAACTTGGCATCGTTCTCATCCAATCGCACGCGTCGAGGAGTGTCCCGGAAGTAAGGCCCTGCTGCATCAAGGGCTGCAATGAAGATTTATAGACAAAGTCATGACAGAGGTGCAATACTAAAGGACCCTTTCTGTCAGTGGTCTCAAGGGCTGCAATAAAGATTTATAGACAAAGTCATGACACAGGTCCAATACTAAAGGACCCTTTCTGTCAGTGGCCTCAAGAACTTTAATAAAGATTCGTAGACAACGTCATTGACACTAGTGCAATATAAAAGGGTGTTTCTTCTTAAATGTCATCATCACCAACAACTTTGTTGTTTTTCAGTTTTTGTTTTTGGCTGATTTCATCTCTTCCATAGTGAATGTCTCACAGGAGGCATCTAGTGGAGCGTGGTAATTTTTTCGTCGAGGTCGGCAATAAGGTCGAGCTGTGGTCTATTTAATATTTCTTTTAAATGTACTGCCTTGGAATTTAACAAGTTTGAACGAGGAATCACAGCATTTCTTCTTCTTCCTTCTTCTTCTTTTGCCTTTCTATCCCCCAATAGAGCATAGGCCCTCAACCAACTCACGCCAAGATGTTCTATCCTTCGCCATTGCATAGAGCTCTCCCCATGTCCTCCCCATCTTTCTAACTTCATTCTCCTCATCATAACATTTACAGCTTGTAATCAGATTCTAAAACAAAGGATCTTTTACGGTGGTCACTGGTCCTGTCATCCATCACCAGTGTCAGTTTTGTGGACTTATTCTTTAACAACAAAAAATGTCGCTCGAAAATCCATCAGGGAAATAATTGCAAACACATTTTAATCACATATTAACTACTGTACTTATTATCACTTTACCATTGTGACAAAAATTTACCTGTTCGGAGGACTTAAATATCTTCCTCTCCCCCTCTCTCTCTTTCTCTTTTCCTCTTTCTCTCATTTCCCCCTCTCCCTCTCTCTCCCTCTACCTCTCTCTCCCTCACCATCTCTCCCTCCCCTCTCTCTCCCTCTTCCCTCTCTATCTCCTTTCCTTCCTCTCTCTCTCCCTCTCTCTCTACATCTCCCTCTCTCTATCCCTCTCTCTCCCTCTCTCTCTTTCCCCCTCGCCCTCTCTCCCTCCCCCTTTCTAACTACTGTACTTATTATCACTTTACCATTGTGACAGAAATTTACCTGTTCCGAGGACTTAAATATCTCCCTCTCCCTCTCTCTCTCTCTCTCTTCCCTCTTTCTCTCCCTCCCCCTCTCTCTTCCTCACCATCTCTCTCCCTCCCCCTCTCTCTCCCTCTTCCCTCTCTGTCTCCTTTCCTTCCTCTCTCTCACTCTCCCTCTACCTCTACCCCTCTCTCTCTACACCTCCCTCTCTCTCTCCCTCTCTCTCCCTCTCTCTCTTTCCCCCTCGCCCTCTCTCCCTCCCCCTTTCTTTCCCTCTCCCTCTCTCTCCTTCTCCCTCTCCCTCTTCCTCTCGCTCTCCTTCTCCCATCTCTCTCTTTCTCTCTGTCTTTCTCCCTCTCACTCTCTCTTTCTCCCTCACCCACTCTCTCCTCTCTTTTTCTCATTATCTCTCTTTTTATCTCTTCCTCTCCCTCTCTCTCCCTCTTCCTCTCTCTCCCTCCCTACCCCTCTATCTCCCTCTCCCTCTCTGTCTCCCTCCATTTCCCCCCTCTCCCTTTTTCTCTCCCTTACACTTTCTCTCCCTCTCTCTCTCTCTTTCTCCTCTCTCTCCCTCTCTTCCTCTCTATCTTCCTCTCCTCCATCTCTCTGTCCCTTACTCTCTCTCCCTCTTTCTCTCAATTTCTCTGTCCCTCTCTGTCCCTCTCTCTGTCCCTCTCTCTTCCTTCTCTCTCCCCTCCCTCTCCTTCTCTCTCCATCTCTGTCTCCCTCTCTGTTTCCCTCTACCTCTCTCTCCTTCTCCCTCTCTCCTTCTCTCTCATAAACCAGTTCCATTCATAACCTCTCTCTCCTCTACATGCCTTCCCTCCAAGTTCTATCTCTCATAAACCCACATCCCCATTCATTCATTGAACATACACATTCAAAGATATTACATGCATTACATACAAGATATGCACAAGTAACATTCACATTCACACAGACATACACATTGACACATAACAAACATACACAACATACATACAAACATTGACATGACATTACACACAAAAAACATTACACATTGACATTGACATTACATACATACATACACATGACATATTGCAAACATACGTACATACAAACATGATATGCGCACGTAGATCACATACATAGAGATCACACACAAACATACACATTGACATTACATACAAACTGATCTCAAGAGGCATCGCTCACATACACCAGACACCTTACGCACATAGAAACTCAGAGAAACCACACACAAAAACATACACTAATATCACACACTGTGATCTTATTCATGCAGACATCACACATTCAGAACAGGCAAACATCCATACGTCACACATACATGTACTCATTACTGTTACACAGCACACTCACAAACACACACACATCCAGACATTTTAAATTCTCTTACTCTTACCTACAAAAAATAAATTAAAAACACAAACACACACACACACACACACACACACACACACACACACACACACACACATACATAGCCACACATATATATAATATATATATATATATATATATATATATATATATATGTGTGTGTGTGTGTGTGTGTGTGTATGTACACACATATATCTGTAGCAGGATTACCTCACCTGCGCCCTTTTCTAACACTTCATCCATAGCCGCACAAGCCAAACTCACCAGTTATTCGACCTAGGCCAGCGATTCTCTCCCCAGCATACCCGGCGATCTGTGCTCCAAGACTCTGGCCAATGATATGGACGTCGTCAGCTTTTAGATCTATCGTCTCCTGTAATATAAAGTGGCAATGAGCAGAGGAAATATGTCCATCGTTTTGGATTCTTGCTTTCACTTACGGTACCCCACCCCCTTCATTCTGGGTTCAGTCACCCCATTTTGGAGCTAACAGAATTGCCCCTAGCAAGCATGTCGTGAAATTCGACTGACTAAAGGTGCTCAGACAAAGTCGGAGTGCTTTTCCATGAGAAGCTGGGAACACCGTATGCTTACAAATAATCCTGCACCGTGAAACGCATTTCTCACATTTGTAACAAGACCAGTCCAGAACTGGATGAACAACAGACGTTTACAACCGGTGAACGCGAAGAAGTAGAAGAACAAAAGGAACTAAATTTCACCGTGTGTCTGACCACGACCGGCTCCAGCTGACGGGCCGTGTTGCTGACGTCACCAGGTCGGGCTAACGATGCTTTAGCGCAGTGGTTCTCAAACAAGAAATAAACTATATTCGACACTGGCGAGAGAAGACAACACAAATTTTAACTTTCAAGTATCTGCATGTCTTTTTTTAATCATTTCACAATTTGTGGCCGACCTTTCTTGATTATTGCCGCGGTACCCCTGGCATACACTCACGACAACACAGGGTGATTTGGAATCTAGTTTGAGAACTGCTCTGTCAACGCATCGTTAGCCCGACCCTGTGAC
>CAJHNH020001147.1:573239-675739 GCA_905116865.2 Candidula unifasciata
GGTACCTGGCGTCCAGGTTCTTGGGGTGGGGTCTCCACTCTGGTGTGTACAGGATGTAGGTCGTTCTGCAAAAAAATAGGAACACCTTCTTCAAATCGTTATTAGGCTACGTGTCAATGGCTGTGTTGTGGTTGTTATTGTCTAACATACTAAGAAAGTGTTCCAGATTGAATATCCAATAGGGTGTGGATTTTGTCCCTCTCTCTGCCACTATTACCCCAGAAGCGACCCAGCTCTGGGAGGTGCATCTAATAGCGATAAATATTCTAGAGCTGAGTTAAATTGATTCAAGAACTTACATCACAGCACCCAGGACATTCCCATAAATGCTCCGTTCCCATCTTTAGCAGCCACCGCAGTGTTAAAATAGCAATAGTGCCAGTAGCAATATGATTATATGCCCGTCTTGCTTTTCCTCTGAGCGTCAAGTATCGGCCAGATCCCCTCGTCACTCCTCGCTGTATCACTCTCAACAGACTGTGGTGACCCATTTGCTCCTCCGAATTGTACCTTAGTGCTTTAACCACATATGCCTTATCAGGCATACCTTCTCCACCTAGTTGTGTGCAGAACCCGCCAATCTGTGCGCGTGTTCTTTTCCCAACACACAGGCATCTCTTGGAGAGAAGATCCAGATAGTGCTGTTCAATCGTGACTTCCGAAGTGAAGCATGTACCTCTCACGGAACATATGTGTTTTCTCTTTCCTTAGCATACATTTTAATTGTATATAATTTTCTGGAGTCAACTGGAAAAGCAAAGATAAAAGAAAAATTGAAAAAACCACTATATCTCACTCTAAAGTGTTATTTTTGGGGACACTGTGTGACCTATCGACTTGTACTATCAATTTGTGATGTAGCAAACAAGATGGCTGAGGCAAACTGATCAAACATATTCTTTGACAATCTTTGTGCACCTTATCATGCACCAGTCAATATACCGAGGCAATTGCATCAGTGTGTGTCAGTAGAAAATTCATGTTCTGGTAACATTGGTCTACAACCGAAATGTTCGCCCGGCTCTCTAGCGTAGTTGGCTAAACCGGATTACTCGGTGAGCGGGTAACGAACTCCTTGTGGTCAGGGTTCACTCCCGGGGGTAAGCAGAAAAGCCAAATTTTTCCCCAGATTTACGGTATTTACAATGGAATCAAGGCCGAAAGGTTGCGATCTCCATAATACCGAGCCTAAGGGTTAACAACTCATGGCTTCTGGATACTAAAACAACAAACAAACAAACCGAAATGTCCAAGAAAAAAAAAATTAGCTGATCTTGACTAATTTAAGTGTGCTGAAAACGAAAAAGGGCATTTGAAAATAACTGGCTAAGGTCACAATAAAATCTAGAGCTGGAAATGAGACATCGTAGTAATGTTTTTTCAGCTGAAAACGAAACGTCTCAAACAAGCAAGTTCCCCCCCCCCCCCCACCGTTAATATCTAGGTCACCTGGGTGAAAGGGTTATTGGCTTGCTTATATCAAAACGAGATCTATTGCCGGCAAGATATTTAGTGATTAGTGAGGACTAAACAGCCCTCAGGGCCAATCAATAGGTGCCCTTATCTCCTCCCCAAAAACTCCACAAGAGTAGAACAACTGATCACGCCCGTTCTGTGTTGATTAATCAGACGCCTTGTGTTTTTGTTGATATGTTCATATCTGACTACTCCAAGTTGCACTCCCATGTCCACCAGGCTGGACAAGTGTACGGAGTCCAGCTTGTTGTTGGGGTGAACTTCGCGATATGCATTTCGCTTGGCATCAGTGACGTTATTCTGTCCAGTGCCGGGCTTGCTCGTGGTAACCGCCCTGTTCGTCACATCACCTGCATGTTCATTGCCTTGAATACCCGCATGGCCCGGCATTACGAATAAACGAACAAACTTTTTCAAGGTTAGGCGAGTTATCAGTGACGCATTTAATGAGAGAACCGTTTGCTGTCTGATAAAGCCGGCCTGGATTTTATTCAGCATATTCGTTGATTCGCTCAGTATGGACGCCTGACTGAATTCTTGCCTGCTAAAAACATTATATAGTAAAGTAAAGGACCCGTTTCCCCCGCCTTCAGGCGTATTGGGTATAAAGGGCTAGACCTATTTTTAAAGACCAAACTGTACTTGGTGGGTGAGGTGGTCACCATCTCGCCGGCCGCCTTTACTTCCCATGACTGTACCTAGTACCCACACAGAACTGGGACGACCTGGAAGCTAAAATTATTTTAAAGAAAAGTCCGGACCCTGTCAGGACTGAACCCACGACCTTCCGATCCACAGGCGAGCTTCTAGGCCGCTACACCACCGCTTCCACCCCCACACTCAAGAAAAAAAAATAAAACATCATATGGCATCTTTAAATAATTTTTTTTCTATTATTTGTTAACATATCAATATTGTAGCGAATAGCAAAAGCAAGAAGCGGACTGGAGAAGACCAACGCTGCACAGAGTATATGTTAAAAGTGTTCGTATTACTGCAATAGGCAGTTTGCATTTAGTACAGACACTATTTAAGCTCTGCACAAAACGTAATTTAGAATTAGAAGAATGGACAGTTTTGTCCCTCTCTGAAAATGAATGTAAACAGGTGTAGACATCTTACCTGAGAACGTCTGGTGGCAGAGGGACAACCGAAATGGGCCGCTGGGGACCTCTGAATGGTGGACCAGTCGAGAAACATCCAAGACGGTCGTAACACACTTCATCATCTGTTTCATGAAATAATGCCAACATGTGAACAACAATTTGTGTTATCTTGGTAGCTGGAAACTTTAAATACGTGGGACATTCATGAAATAATGACCCAGTTTCTTTTACTTCTACAAAATTTACGAAACTCAGTTTGAATATAATACTGGTAACATTCTTTAGAAAAGTTAGTAGTTTATCCCTTTTAAAGGAAGTTGTAAACCAATCCTGTATTTTTTGTTGTTGCAGGAAAGGGAAAGAGGGGGGAGTGGAAGTTTTATGTGTCTGTTATGCAACTTTTACATTCGCTACTGCTTTCAAAATTATCGGTTCTGGATACTTTTGTCGAAATGAACATGTTTTGACCTCTCACTGATACCAGGTTGTAGTCCAGAGTCGTGCTTTTGTCGTCTCACTGATACCAGGTCGTAGTCCAGAGTCGTGCTTTTGTCATCTCACTGATGCCAGGTTATAGCCCAGAGTCGTGCTTTTGTCGTCTCACTGATACCAGGTTATAGCCCAGAGTCGTGCTTTTGTCGTCTCACTGATACCAGGTTATAGCCTAGAGTCGTGCTTTTGTCATCTCACTGATACCAGGTTATAGTCCAGAGTCGTGCTTTTGTCGTCTCACTGATACCAGGTTATAGTCCCATGCTGCGGGTTTTCTGTATTTGTCTTGAGCTTCTTGGCTGGCTTTGGTAAAAGATTTGTTCATCTTTTTTACAGGTTTTTACAACACAGTTTATTCCAGATTTTTTGTCGCTTCTTTCTCTGTCAGTATAATCTAGACATGGTCTTATTAGAACGTTCTCTCAAATACTGGTATTCGTAACCATGTCTTTTCTTGTGTTACTGTGATCTAACAGAAAATTTCACATGTAGTTATTTTCTTTTCTAGTGCCCTAATCATTGTCAATGTTTGGCACTGATAGTATAAAGTAGAAAGGTAAATGCTATTATCGTTTGATGTTTTGCTGGAAGAGAGTTAAGTAGTATCTTAGCAGTGGAACTAGCTGGTAGCTGGCACCATTTGCTTTCTGTACACTGGCTTCTATCTCTCTATGTATTCTACAACGCTCCGTAAATATGCTTCCTAGATATTTGAATGCCCTTTACAAATTCTACTTTGTTATGTAATCTTCTTCCACTTTTTAGACCTTACGTCAACGCGAAACGTCGTCATCCAGCATATTGGCACTGCAGGAGTTTTCGTAACTCTCGCATTATCGCCCACGCCAGTAGGCAAGGCACTTGATGATAATGCTGCACCTGTCACTGTTAGTATACACCGTCGACTCTCCATGCAGTTGTCCAAATCAAATTAATCCTCTTTACACGTAGTCCTTTTAAATGCTGTCACCAAACACTTCTTCGGCCTTACGGTCAGGTGTGGGTTCCGAGGACCCATTGTTGGGAAGTCACCGTGGCCGAGCGCTAGCTCGTTGCTGATCGGAAGGTCGTGCGCTCCCTGGGGAAGCAGGACTTTTTTTCAAAAATGACCTTGGCTCCCAGGTCGACCCAGCCTTGAGTGGGTACCTGGTGAAGTCCCGGGAAAGTAAAGGCGGCCGGCGTGATGCTGACCACATCACCCATCTTGTGCCTATTGGTCTATAGAAATATAGGTCTAGCCCTATATGCCCTATACGCCTAAAGGCGTGGAAAAGGGTCATTTTCTTTACTTTATTGTTGGGAAAAACAAGAATAAACCCATAAACATGTTTTAGGAGTCGACTAATTAATTAGGAGCTTCCTTCGAAGTCAGAATACATGTGTCCGCGCTGCAAGGAAACAGCCAAGTGTTATCAAACAAGCCCGTAGAACGGATCTAGACACAAAACTCAGGCACTGGCAAAAGGCCAAAGTCCAGTTGGACGAACAACCAGGACTGTACGCCAGAGCGTGCGGTCAGTGAACAAAGAAGAAGAAGTAACGCGACATGCATGCGAAAGTGTCAGCACAAGAACTGATACAAGCTGTTGTAAGTGTTGGATACTCGTGATCGCCGATGCCGCTGGCAAGGTACTTGACGAGTGTGAATCAGTTAATGCGCCATTGTACATAAAGCGTTATTTCCTAATACCCTAGTAATGCTATCATTAATATAGTGTCTCTCTGTCAGGTCTTACCATCTAGGTACTTTCTCTAGTCCGTTCAGAAATGCACAAACTTAAATAGAGTTGGGAAAAGGGGGGGGGGGGGGGGGGGGGGGGGGGGGGTAAAAGGGACTGAGTGTAATGAAATTTGGTATGCTCACTCCAAACATATATGACGTTTAGGAATTTCTTTTTCTCACTCATGAAGAATATGAAATAAAGGGTTTTGTTTTCCTTCTTTACGATAAATATTTTGTCATGAAACCGTTTTGGTAGAGTTTTGGACGGTTTACTATTATTAGTTTCCGGAAGTAATGGAAATAAGCACACTGTAACGGGTTCAACGGAGGTCAAAGAAAAAAAAAATCTGTATCTTTTTTTGTAAAAAGTTGTACTGTTCGTGAACGGAAACTAAAATATGACGTCGCTCAAGTTTGTCTAGTTAACGGCGTATCCACACATTTCTGTTGAGTTATTGTGTCATATAGTTTGCTTATCGAAACTGACAAAGACATCAATTATATATTAAGTTTGAGGTGTAAATTTTTTAACTCTGCAGAAGGTTACCGTCTTACAGTACCGGCACTTCCACCTGAAAAATAGGATGGATAATTTTATTTTGTGATTTGGATGATCCAGAGAAACGAACACAAAACTGGAGCTTGGTATGGGTAGAGCATCATTTATTATGAAGATACACTTCTGACACAAATATCACGTTTACTGTAAAATCTAAAATATCATTTTACTCATTTACAGTGGTTAGAAAGTATTGAGGGAATTAGCTGATTAGCAAAGTCTTGATCGTCTATGGACTAAAGAATCGCACTATTTGTGCGTCCTGGATATTTAAGGCTTGCGTGGGGGGAAAAAACCATTGCCATTTAGCTTGCAGTTTTTGAGACAATAGATTGCTAACGCTCTAGATAATTTATGAACGGACTATAAGTCCCAGGAATGATATTATCAATACAGAGTCGCGGCCAGTCACACACGATTCTCAGGTCTTACCTCCGAGCAGGAATGTGTGGGCGCCCATCAACAGGAACAGCAGCGATACCAGCTGCTTCATGCCTTCCATGACACTTCTGTGGAGAAAATGTGCTATAAATTGTTAGCCCTTCTCCATCAGATTGTTGTCAATACTTTTCTTCACACATTTTACAATTTACAGTTTCGTAGCAGCCAACTGTCTAGACAAGGATCTGCTAGTCGTTACAGTTAATGAATGCTCAAATGCTCAAAAACAGAACTATTGATGATTGCTTGAATGGTTAAGAACAAGCCACTCTACAGCAACTCTTCGTTAGATGCTTAGATAAGGCGCTAGCTGGGGCCGGAATTTTTAGGGCCCATGGCCAAGTAAATCGCTGCTACTGTGCCGGTAGGGATTTTTTTTTAGTAGTCCCCGACAAATAAAAACATTTCCTTAATTCGTCGAGGATTGGTACCATGGTCCTTCACAAGAGAGCCCATCGTTGTAACCTTTGGGCCAGCCACTCAGCACAGAAATGAACATGAGGTTAAGTGGCAAATGTTTTGTAAAACCAACCCTGGTAATTTTGGTAGGAACCTTTTCTGTTGCGTGGCGGTAAATGTTGGTCACAATCCAAGTCGTTTCCTTGTGGGATGCAATTTTTAGTTTTTTGAAGCCCCATCCTAGCTTTAGCTGGAGGGCCCTGAATATAGCTGGGCCACTCATGTAGGATGAAAGGACATCACACAAGCGATACACACCCGATGACACAATGTGCAACCATGCGGGTGAGGATCACCGTGGAGAGGTCCCAGAAACCACGTTCAGCCTTTAAACCATATTCATGGCTAGGCTATATTGCGGCTCCTGGCAAGAGCCAGAGTAGGGCTTCACATAACGAAAAATTTAACCTAAAAAGGACGAGAAGTAGAGAATTTGGCCCTTCATGGTGATGGCGAGTGCGACTAGCCAGTGAGTGATCAACAATAACTGGCAGAAAAATGATGACAGCGATCAACAACAACTGACTATATAGGGAAAAAAAAACGTCTTCCTTTTCTCCTTCTTCTTCTTTTTCTTCTTCTCTAGTTCTATACTGCCTTTCAACGTCAGGTTTTGAAGCGACATCGGGTACCAATCCTTGTATGTTTTCTATAGCTGCTGGTATTTAGGGTCTCAGATTTAACACCCATCCATCACTTTCTTGGTCGACCTCTACTTCTGCTCCCCTTCTGTCTAATCAGAGTTCCAACTTCGATGTTACCAACCACAGTCACTGTACATCTGTCTCGCCTTTCCCTTGAGTGTTGAGCGTCGACCGAATTCCCTGGCCTCTCCTCGCAGCTCTATTCTTGGCAGACCATGAAGTTCTGTTTGTGCTGTTGCTTTGTTTACTAGCTCCAAAGCGACGATTACATCTGGCTTGTGATGTATAAGCATATGCCCAAGTGGTGCATAGCCAGCCAATCTATCTGTCTGTTCTTCTCCCAACAAGCCAGTGTGACCTGGAAAAAATATCGAAAGGACGTAAACTACCCTGCACTTTTGAAGCCATACATTCTGCATGAAGCAAACCTCTCGCTAGTTTCTGAACATAATATCAGGGCAGTTAGAACTCATTGCTTACATAATTAGAAGGCATAAAAATCAGTGGCCACACTGGACAAACATAGAAAGCTATACTCACTCTACGAGAAATCAAAGCCGTCACCTAAACATGTCAACCGCACCGCACTGCAGAAATAAGTGTTTATGACAAACTAGACATCACTAAAATCAGTTCTCATATAACAGCAATTTGAATTTCGAGATAAAAGCGCCAGACTTAAAAAAAAAAAAAAAAAAAAAAAAAAAAAACGATATTCTCTAGCTCAGTGGTTTTCAACATTTTAAGGCACTCTTGAATACACAGCAAGTCACCCCCACACCCCCTTTTTTTGGTTACCTTCCATAAAAAAGGAGCTTATTAAAAAAAAGGAGATAATATTAAAAATGCTAAGCACTGTTAACAAGAACTTGGAGAAAATCATCCACACAATTCAAAGAAAAAAAAAGAAATCACCAACAATTCATTATTTATTGCCCTAATGTAATGGTTGGCATTGTTCTGTCTTGCTGATGTTTGCTATGTTGGACATGGCACAAGAGAGTTCACTCTCCATATGAAGCTAGCAGCGCTGTTTTGCCTTTATGACTGTTAAAGCTGAAAATCTGGATTAACCAGGGTAAGTAGAGTAGAGAGCCATTTTCCCCATAAAAGCACATGGAAGAGTCCACTCAATTCTTGAAAAATAACCTATCTCAACTGTATGGCCAATGCATCAGATGTTTACTTCAAACGTGTAGAATACCTAAATTCTATCAGTCACGAGGCGAAACAGAATTATTGAGATTTAAGGCCCTGGATTTCCTATGTCTTTCACATTCTTGAACTTACAATTCCGCAGATGCCGCTGTTTTCTTAAACCGACGAATTTCTTTGATCTTTCCTTGACTGATAATTTCGTACATCTGATAAATATCATATACAGTAAATGATTCACATGTGCAGATTGTTTGGAAACCAATTCACATGTGCAGCGATGTGTAGTGATAATTGTCATAGTCTATTCCCCACTCAATGTAAAATCCGAAACTCACAGGAGGCTCAATTTACTGTAAGCATGCTGGTTGTTCACCTTGAATCAGTCTCTGTATAAATGAGACAAAATGAAAACTAGATGTTAGTTTAAAAAAAAAGTCTTACAAATAAATGATTATTAACAGGCTTCATAACAAATGTCAATAACTTGCACCGAACAGTTACTGGGTTATAGATATGTGAGGTATTTACAGGATTTCTGGAGCAGACTGTAGCATACAAAACCCGCCATTTTTGTCTTCCACTAGATGAACAAGTCTACGATAACTTATTGCTGTCAAGTTTTGATGCTATCAATCCACATTCTTCTGTGCCCCCTCTTCTTTAACTACGTTCCCACCACAACCCTTGCTCTAATGTTCATGCAAGTAGACTGGCCGGTTCGGGATAACTTGGTGGTGTATTGACGTATGACAAGGTAGATGTTGTGAGTGCCCTTTGTGAGCCAGTGAATCGTGTGGAGGGACAAATAGATCACTACGGTCTCGGGAGAATGGCGCTGCGAGGAGTTACCAGGGGATCAGACCGACGGTCAACACTCAAGAGAAGGGCGAGACAGATGTTCAGTCAGACAGTTACTGGTGCCACTGGAATTAGAACTCTTCGCTTGCTGCTGAATATGGGCACGGAGCGCTTATGGGAGTGTCCCGAGTGCTGTGATGTCGATTCTTAATTCAACATTCTAATGTTCCATAAAGTATATTCTTTGCAATCGAATCATGTCTCATCAGAAAAAAAAAAAATTATCTTGCAACGTTTCAACACGGACGAGAGAATCTTCTGGTATCGTGCAAATGTGGTAATTTTGTCTCTGACATATTTGTTAATTTTATTCAAGAGATTTTTAACGGTAGATTTATAAACTACTTGTACGGGCTTTCTGATTTTTAAATAGTTTAAAAAATATTTTATTTATAATTATACCGAAGGTATGTTGGTATAACAGATTTTTTCAAGTTCAGATATACTCAGGGTTAAAACTGCTTGACGTCCCTTTGAACTTTCCTTGTGCACCCCCCCCCCCTCCCTTTTCCTAGCTAGAAGACACATTTGCGATAGGGTCATTCATTAACTCGACGGTAGATTACATCGTCGGCGGTCGGGGACAGTATTTGGGTCTGTCTCTTTTGATCGCATTAGCACTGCAAAGTCTTTTTCATGGATTTTGGTGGCGAGCAATGCAAAGCAACTACCTTCCTAGGTAGACAACCACTGCTCTGACATCCTCATGAATAAAGAGCGGCATATCAAATTACATCTCTAACATAGGCGTGCACGTGGGTTTCGTAAAGAGGCAAATTATATTCACTGATAGTAGATAACACAGGTTTAGCTGATGCAGTTGTACTGCAAACTTAGTTGTTATTTAACCGTTTATCCACCAACCGATCTGCCTTTTTGTCAGTTTATGTGTCCCTTTGTCTGCCTGCCTGTCTACATATCTGACCCTCTGTCTCCTATCTATCTATCTATCTATCTATCTATCTATCTATCTATCTATCTATCTATCTATCTATCTATCTATCTATCTATCTATCTATCTATCTATCTATCTATCTATCTATCTATCTATCTATCTATCTATCTATCTATCTATCTATCTATCTATCTATCTATCTATCTATCTATCTATCTATCTATCTATCTATCTATCTATCTATCTATCTATCTATCTATCTATCTATCTATCTATCTATCTATCTATCTATCTATCTATCTATCTATCTATCTATCTATCTATCTATCTATCTATCTATCTATCTATCTATCTATCTATCTATCTATCTATCTATCTATCTATCTATCTATCTATCTATCTATCTATCTATCTATCCATCTATCCATCTATCCATCTATCCATCTATCTATCTATCCATCTATCCATCCATCCATCCATCCATCTATCTATCTATCTATCTATCTATCTATCTATCTATCTATCTATCTATCTATCTATCTATCTATCTATCTATCTATCTATCTATCTATCTATCTATCTATCTATCTATCTATCTATCTATCTATCTATCTATCTATCTATCTATCTATCTATCTATCTATCTATCTATCTATCTATCTATCTATCTATCTATCTATCTATCTATCTATCTATCTATCTATCTATCTATCTATCTATCTATCTATCTATCTATCTATCTATCTATCTATCTATCTATCTATCTATCTATCTATCTATCTATCTATCTATCTATCTATCTGTATCTGTCTGTCTGTCTGTCTGTCTGTCTGTCTGTCTGTCTGTCTGTCTGTCTGTCTGTCTGTCTGTCTGTCTGTCTGTCTGTCTGTCTGTCTGTCTGTCTGTCTGTCTGTCTGTCTGTCTGTCTGTCTGTCTGTCTGTCTGTCTGTCTGTCTGTCTGTCTGTCTGTCTGTCTGTCTGTCTGTCTGTCTGTCTGTCTGTCTGTCTGTCTGTCTGTCTGTCTGTCTGTCTGTCTGTCTGTCTGTCTGTCTGTCTGTCTGTCTGTCTGTCTGTCTGTCTGTCTGTCTGTCTGTCTGTCTGTCTCTCTCTCTCTCTCTCTCTCTCTATCTATCTATCTATCTATCTATCTATCTATCTATCTATCTATCTATCTATCTATCTATCTATCTATCTATCTATCTATCTATCTATCTATCTATCTATCTATCTATCTATCTATCTATCTATCTATCTATCTATCTATCTATCTATCTATCTATCTATCTATCGATCGATCTATCTATCTATCGATCTATCTATTTATCGATCTATCTATCTATCTATCTATCTATCTATCTATCTATCTATCTATCTATCTATCTATCTATCTATCTATCTAATCTATCTATCTATCTATCTATCTATCTATCTATCTATCTATCTATCTATCTATCTATCTATCTATCTATCTATCTATCTATCTATCTATCTATCTATCTATCTATCTATCTATCTATCTATCTATCTATCTATCTATCTATCTATCTATCTATCTATCTATCTATCTATCTATCTATCTATCTATCTATCTATCTATCTATCTATCTATCTATCTATCTATCTATCTATCTATCTATCTATCTATCTATCTATCTATCTATCTATCTATCTATCTATCTATCTATCTATCTATCTATCTATCTATCTATCTATCTATCTACTAACACTTCCTTAAATGGTAGGAGTACTAACGATGGCAAAGAAACTGCCGTTTGAAATGTTTATTGCCCTATAAGCGCAAATTACAAACACATTCCTTGAAATATGATGCAGGTGAAAGCGGGGTATTTAAAAAAACAAGTTGTTGCTTCTACTGTCATGTGACACTAAAAAAAAAAGGAATTGAGGCCTGTGCTCTTGGTTATTTTGAAGCCCCACTCCGGCCTTTGTCCGGGCCCTTACGTAACCTAGTGGGTAAGCGGGGTTTCTGGGACTATCGTCTGGGTGATTAGCATCCGGATGGTGGCACTTTGTATCACAAGATGTTTTTCGCTTGTTGTGTGGTCCTAACGGGGTCAAACTAATACAGTAAAACATTGCTTAACGAGCACCTCTCATAACGAGTAATTCGCATAACGAGCAAAACAAATGGTAAAAGAATGACTTGCTTAACGAGCGACGTTTCGCAATAACGAATGGCGAAGAGAGGGGAAATCCCGGATTGTACGCATGTTACATCAGTCTGTGATATATTTACATGAATCCTCCAGGCCTACAAGATGACCTCCCTGAAGAATTTAAGTTCATCAAGAACCAGTTTTTAACTCCCAACACCACTCTGTTACCCCAGCCCATGGACCAGCAAGTTATTTCTCACTTTACGAAGCTTTACACAAAAGCACTCTTCGAGCATTGTTTTCAGGTGACTGAAGATACCAACCTCACTCTCAGAGAGTTTTGGAAAAATCACTTCCACATCGTTGCCTGCCTCAAGATGATCGACAAGGCGGGGGAAGGGGTTACCAAGAGAACCCTAACTTCTGCTTGAAAGAAGCTTTGGTAGGAGAGTGTTGTCGAATGTGACTTTAAAGGGTTTGATTCAGTACCCGTGGAACCTGTAGTCAACGAGATTGTGTCTTTGGCCACTATCATGGGATTAGAGGTGGATAACAGTAATATCCAAGAGCTTGTGGAAGAGCACAGCCAAGAGCTGACCACCGAAGAGCTTAAGGAGTTGCATTGTGTTTCACAGCAACAAGTTTTGGAGGAAAGTTTTTTAGAGGAGGGGGAGGAGGTAACAGAAAAGATCCAACAATCTTCTGGCGAAATAAATTAAATGCTGAAAGCATGGGAAACTCCTGCATCTTACATTGAAAACAATCACCCTAATAAGGAAGTGGATATGCGCGCTGCAAATTTATTTAATGATAGTGCTGTGTCGCATTTTCGCCAAATTTTGAAGCGTCGGCAAAAACAATGTCTCTGGATATCTTTCTAGTAAAAACAAATTAGCTACGTATCATAATTATTTTGACTTTTTTTTTTTTTTTTTTTTTTCGCAAATCGAATTCGCATTCCATGTGGGTACATTCCGCGGTAGAAGAAAAGATAAAAGTGATTCGCTCTCCTTAACAATATGTGTATAATTTTTTTTGAATAAACTTTATACACAACATTTTGTAAGTATTTTTTCGACATGGAACGCATTATCGTATTTTATATTAATTTATATAGGAAAAATTGTTTCGCATAACGAGTGTTTCGCTTTACGACTATGATTCTAGAACGAATTATGTTCGTTAAGCGAGGTTTCACTGTATATATATACATAGCATTTAAGTTTGTTTATTAATAACAGGAGAAAACACAAGTAATAATATTTAATATTTATTATTATCATACGTCGGTAATAATATTAGGCAAAAATGTAAGCGGCGTTATGTCGGAATCTTTGATAAATCTGCAATAACTCGAGGTCAGGGGTGAGCACACCAAGCAGTCTTGTGTCAGCAAGTCACCAAAAAGGTGACGGATGTCCCAGAGGTCACACTCCTACCTTGACCACACAACTTGAACCTGGAAGTAAACGGTTAAAGATGCAGGTCATCAAATTGCCGGTTCTTTGAAAAAAAAAAAAATTTTGAAGTTACCTTTTAAGTCTAAGTGCATATCTTGAAGAGGCGTGAAACTACAAGAATGAAAAAAAAAAAAAAAAATAAAATAAAACAGGATCTGTTAAACAGATATGTACGCAAAATTCAGCAAGTTCTGGAACACAGCCGAAGTCTAGAAGTGGACAAACAACCGGGACTTTCCGCCAGAGTTTACACAATAAAGGTCGGTTGTGATGTATACACAGCTAACTATTGTCATAGTAAGTGGTCAGACTCCAGCAACTCCAACATTGCGACTCTTCGCACCTACTGTCTGATAGCCACAAGAACCGTTTGTTTTCTAAACCAAACACCGCGGGAATCGAACCCTGGTAAACGTCGACGATTGATCTGTGAAACGATGTCACTAACCTCTAAGCAATTTAACAGGACTTTCCTTCGGTAAAGTAACGCACCAACCTCTGTGAACAAATTACGTTCAAAATAAAAGTTATTAGTTTACTTTCAGTCTTCTTCTACCTTCAGGCTGACCAAAATATATTGAGCTGAAAACGGGGCATGCCAAGCAACTCGGTTTTTGTTGTGTGTACGTAGGTCACCGGGGTAAAAGAATCAATTACTTGTTCTATAGTGGTATTAAAACCGCAAACATTGTCCCCAAAACAATTGAAAAAAAAAATGCTTTTTAAATGCAACATTTCAAGCATTAAACGTATCTAAAATTATGAATTATAATAAGGTTCTCAGTTTATAGACATAGGTGTGTGTTCTCCTCTCCAGCTGATTCCTAGATTTTTTTAAAGTGAGAAAACTGCTTTCAAAAATAAATGTAATACCGAGGTGACGGTTGGGACACACCTAAACAAAGTGAGACTCCAGAAGATACTGGGACGTCTGGTCAGCATATGTCATCATCATCATCATCATCATCATCATCATCATCATCATCATCATCATCATCATCATCATCATCAAGTGCCTTGCCAGCTGGGGTAGGCATTCATCCATCTCCACACATCTCGGTGCTAGGTGTTCTGGATCAATTCCACCGATGACATACCACTGTCCTAAACCATCCACCATCATTTCTCTTGGTCTGCCTCTGCCTCTTCTACCAGTGATCTTTCAAGTCGTCACAATATTTTCCTGTGCTCCTTTGCACATCTCGTGACCAAAGAACTTTGTTTGTCTCTTTGTCATTGTTGTATATAATGATGTACTTTCATTAGTCATTTCCAGGCATTTAATGCTAGTTATTCTAGCAGTCCTATGTATTCGCAACATTCTTCCAAGAACCACGTCTCAGTTGCCTCCAAGCTCTTCCTAATTTGCTTGCTCACATTCCAAGATTCACTGACATGCAAGTCTATGTAAGCAGAGATGTTTTAGAATCTGTGGTGCTTTAGCTGACACTCAAGTACTTGCTGGTGGTATCAATGATTTAACAGTGCTGGCGCATCAGTGTGTAAGCATGTATGTGGAAGACTGCTGGCTTTATAAGGTAAGACCGCTAAGTGGCGAATCAAGTACGTATATAACCCAAATAGCTGTCTCTTCCACGGTCTGTCTATCTATTCGTTAGTAGGTCTGGCACTTTATATATTTGTCGACTTGTCTCTCTGTCAAGCTGTCTGTCCCTCTATCCGTGCGGGCACGTGTCTATCATAAGGCCTTAATATATGTCTGGCTTGATATATGTCTGTATTTTTGCGTCTGTAATTTGTGTGTGCCTTTTTGCTATGACTGCCTTTTTTTTCATGTGTATCTATTTTTTCTGTATGTATGTTTATCCATTGTTTATGTTTAGACATGCTAAACTCACATATTTGTAGACAAAACGACATTTGATGGGTGAACTAGTGAACATCACAGACCGCCATGACTTCCCAGGACTTGACCCAGGACGAACCACAGACATTCGGGGCAGCAGGCGAAACTCTAACCTGTACTGTGGAGTATGGCACAGATAACCAGTTCTACCCTTGCAACATCAGACAACACAGACCTAGCTCCAGACTCATGGGCGTAGACATCGATGCCTTCAATCGAGACGCTTGGATCTCTAAAAAGCGTCGACAAGGAGAAAGATTTCTGCCACTTGAAAGACAAAGCGGTGACATTGCCAACATTTTGTGGTAGGTCCACGTAGAAGGTTGCCGTCTGTCCTGGTGCAAATATCCTAGTCTCATCTCTGTAAAAAAAAAAAAAAAAAGCGTGTTAACAGTATGATTGTAATTATATCGTAACATCATAAATAAATATCACACCAAACGTGAAGTAAAGATATTAAGCTGAAAAACATTACAAGCAACAAAATGAGCGTTGCAGCTAGAAGCTTTCATCAGCATGGACACTAATGAATAATGATACAGTTACAAACAAGAGCTCATAAAAACTATCACCTGTAAAATGAAATCCATCACACACAAAATATCCATCACACGGTAACTCTGAGTCATCTTGCCGCTGCAGGGAAGGAAGATGACAGTAAGTGACCCAGGGAGGTAGGGTTTGTTAAATAGATAGTGGATTAGGGTAAGGGACGTAACTTAAAAATTAAGACAATAATTTCCAAACAGAGTTTGAGGTTTTGAATACCGAATCAACATCATGGCACACGGACAGTAACCCATTAGTGCTCCGTTCTTCTTCTAACTCAAGTACGAATCTGAAGAAGCTCAGCACAGTGCACAGGCTCTTTAGCACCGGCAAGGATCCTGAAATACTTTAAGTAGATTTTTTACTCCAAATTTCGTCCGGGCAGCGCCGTTAGGCTACTCTTTTCGATTTCAAATTGCCAACAGATTTTATTAAGTGTACATCAATGCACACGGGCGTCAGATCTCACTACCCGGAAACCAGTGAGAATAACTAGAAGTGCAAGTCCACGTGAAAAAATCCTAGCCCTTACCAGGGATTGAACTCGGAACCTCTAGGACTCGAAGCGGACGCCATGCCTTGAGACCACGCAGCCTCCTTTGCAAACAGAGTAAAACATAATTACCATAACTGGCTTAAGACAAACACTGCTAATCAAATTATAATTGTCTTTCCAGCTGGAATATACAAATATTAATAAATGTTTTTGTCTCTGATTACTAGATTTTTCTTAACAGGATTGCTAGGATCGTTCAAATTATTGTTAAGGAGGTTTTACTGTATTAGAAATCATAATACAGCAATTCACACGTCCGTCGCAATATGGTACTTAGTACCCTCGTCGAGGGCCCTAATATAACCTTACAGTTAGACGGGGTTTTTGGGACTTGCGCCTAGGGGATTCTCATCCGAATGGGAGCATTTTGTGTCACCGGTTCCTAAGGGATCTTTGTGCGGTCCTGTTGGGGTTAAACGTCCCTCAATCAATATAAAAATATCAGAAATCAGTCAATAATATGCACACATTAAAAGGTTAAAATATGTAACTCAGTAATTATAACACATATTTCCTTCTTCAACAGTTAGTTCTAGAGCTCTGTTCTGGAAACAAGACAAGACTCACTGCCATGACAAGCATGTCGCAAAAGGCGACTAATTCTCTGTGTTTTCTACAGTGCATGTCCCTTAGATACGAGGAATCCTTATTCTAAACCAGAAAAAAAAAGACAGAGATGTGAAACGGATGTGCACGCAGAGCACAAATTCCGAAACAAGAGCAAAGTCCAGAAGCGGACACACAAACGACCGAGCTGAAAGCCAGAAAACATAAAGAGAACAAATACGTCTTTCCAGATGGCACAGGTATTAACATTTCTCTACAAAAAGGATAGATGTTAACATTTCTCTACACAAGGTTTAGACGTTTCAATAGTATATCTGGAATATCTGTCTATGAGAAAACAATTGCCTGCGGTTTTGAGTTGTGTTATAATCGGGACACAGTAGTAGGAACACACATCTCAAATAGTTTTGTTCTCTTTTCGCTATCCGATGGAGTGGTTGCTTGGTCGAATGGTTAGAACACTAGGCTTCTGTGCGGGAGACCAGGGTTCGAATCAGCAGTAGTTTTTTTTTAACCTGTGGTGGCGACAGCGCCAGCTATGTGGGCCTTAATACTATTTAAAAAAAAAAAAAAAAGGACAGGTATGTGGGTAAACCAGTTGATAATTAAATTTTACAATTTCGCATACTTATGATTTCATTTTAAACTATCCGATTGCATGGTAACGCTGAAATTTCATAGCTTTCCATTTATTTTCATTTAAATTTAATTATTTCATCTGCGTTGGAATTTTAAGCTGTGCTGTTTACCATAGCTTTCATTTCCTAATTATGGTGTATTTTTCCTGTTTGCGTTGCTTTTCAATTCTTTTTTGTGTGTGTGTCTCCCAACTACTTCAATAAGGGATAGAGTAGTTGGTGAATTAAGGGGAAGGGGGGGGGGGCGCACTCTTTACTAATAGGGCTTTAAGTCACAGTAACTGCCTTACCGACTCAAAGTAGCAGCAGCAGTAGTAGTTGTGGTTGGGCGGTTACACCGTAGTGCTCTCATGCGAAGACCGCCGGTAATGTTATGGTGTTTTTCTGTCGGGGAGCGAAATTATACATCCTAACCTGACAGTCCGTTGCGACAGCACTAGCCATGACTCCCTGTCTACTCTGATGGTAAAACAGAGAGCAGTGACATTATTTTAGCTATTGTGGTGGTGGTCGTGATGGTAGTTGTACTGGTACTTGAAGGGTGATGTTGTAAATATTACACTATCCGCATTTACTGCCTATTACAATTCCTGCTCCCCATTTTAGTCCAGACGGACAGGGATGTCAATGTCAGTTACAAATTAAAAAAAAAAAAAAAGTTACGCCAGGTGATGATTTTCAAATCCTTCAAAGAGGGAGAGAGCAGTAGTCGGTGGATGGGGGGGGGGGGGGGGGGGGGGGGGGGGGGGGGGGGGGGAGGGGGGAGGGGGGGGGGTAATGAATGAAATTTTTAACTTAAAGAGCTTAACATATGATTTTAAAGTTCTCATTAGTTAATTTGTTTATATTTTACTAACGCACCCTCCGCTATTCTAATTTTTTTTAACAACTTACTTTGTTATTTTCAAGTACAGTAGTAGCTTTACTTCCGTCTGCTATAAAAATACATACAGGTTTAGCATGTGATAACCAAATAACCAATTTTGTTACAATGCTAATAACACAATTTAAACGACCACTAATATAAAGACACAATTATATAGTGCATAATCTAAAGTTGGAAAACCAGACTATCTTTATATCTGTGCAGAGAATGATTGCGACATTAACTATATTAGACACGTGCGATTTCTATTGTCTTTCTTTTCCAAAATCCTTTTAATGAGGGAGAAAGAAGTAATTTGATTTAGTGGTGGTGGTGGTTGGGGGGGGGGGGAGGAGGGATCAAAGACTATCTCTATTTCTGAGCAGACAATGATTGCGACAATAACCATATTAGACACGTGCGATTTCTGTTTTCTTTCTTTTCCAATAAGCCAAACTATGCCACAGGAACGCGTGGCCGGGTACTGCTAGTTTTACATAAATTTTGTTCATTTTTTCATTGTGAGCTATTATGAGGTTATATTAGTTGTTTAATTGTGAAATATGAAGAAATCAAAACACCTCATTATTTGTGAGGTATGAAGAATACATATCAGTTGTTTAATTGTGAGATATGAAGAGATTACGCTGGTTGTTTAATTGTGAGATATGAAGAGATTACATTGGTTGTTTAATTGTGAGATATGAAGAGATTAGATTGGTTGTTTAATTGTGAGGTATGAAGAGATTAGATTGGTTGTTTAATTGTGAGATATGAAGAGATTAGATTGGTTGTTTAATTGTGAGATATGAAGAGATTACATTGGTTGTTTAATTGTGAAATGTAAGAAGTTAATATTGACTGTTTAATTGTGAGACGTGAGGAGTTTATATTGATTGTTTATCTGATTGATTTATAATGTAAAAGTGTAACTGAAAAAAAAAATACTTAAAAAATACAAATAGACAGAAGTAAAACCTCATGTACGGACCCTGTTAAGGAGACCCAGGAAGATTTGAACCCGTCTAAGTTGATCTCAACTGAGGCACGCCCAGAAACACTCGGCCAGGATCCGTTAGAGAATGTTACAGTCACCGTGTAGTGGTACACTGGAGATGTAAAACATGAATTTAAATTAGGCTTCTGATAAGTAAACAACTTGTTACAGCTTGTCATTACTATTTGGCCTCTCTCCTCACCATTTGGCCTCTCTCCTCACCATTTGGCCTCTCTCCTCACCATTTGGCCTCTCTTCTCACCATTTGGCCTCTCTCCTCACTATTTGGCCTCTCTCCTCACCATTTGGCCTCTCTCCTCACCATTTGACCTTGGTCATCACTATTTGGCCTCTTTCCTCATCATTTGGGTTTATTTTAAACTTCCTTTGCCATTTTTTATATATTTATATATATATTTAAAAGTACTACTTTTGCGGTTTAGGGGGTCTTTGAGCCTAAGCATTTAGGGTCGCGTGGCTAGAACTATCGACATAGAGGATTTTATTTTTGCCTCTCACAGAAAACAAAAATCCCTAACCTTACTGAGGCGTCAAACTTCGGTCTGTCACAAGAGAGCCCAGCGTCCTAACCGTTCGACCAGTATATTCGTCAATTCTTTTATTTCCCATGTTTGTCTGTTTGACGACTCTCTGCGTGTTCTTCTCTTTATTTTGTGTTTAATATAAGCCATTATATTCGGGTGACAGCTTGCAGCAATGTAGATGCACGAACGAACGAACTAACCTTAATTTCAAGGGGTTAGGAATTGGGAACGCAGGCCCGTCTAACATACTGCTGTTTCTGTCAACTCCTTGCATACAATTATTTATTCGTATATCATGTCATAGCTAACAATAATAATTTAATTTTTTTCCCCCCACAATATCTACGTCCTAATTACAAACACTACTTTGTGATCTAATTATACTTTCATTACTGAACTTTCAAAAAGTAGTCAAAATAAATGGTAAGTCTACTAGGTTGCCTAATATAGACATCATCAACAACAATTAAATATTAGTAAACCTATTTAATGAGCTAAGGACACTCACCATCTTGTAGCCTTATTGACGGTGAAGATAGCAAATATCCACCCACATTCTAACCATACATAAGTGCACATGTAGAGAAATGAACTGAAACTTACAGCAGAATGGCGCTTGGGCTCCTGTCTTCAGATAGTATATGACTTTCTGTCCTGGGGGAGGTTTATATTTGTCTGCGTGGAATCCCATACGTGAACAGGCCACAACGCCGCAGCTCTGGCACAGACCGGCCTAGGAAATAATGGTTAGTTCACTCAATGTCACACATTACCCCGTCGTATTGAATCTTCTCGAACATATACGTGACAGTGTTTTATGTACATCAGACTTATATAATCACACAGTTATCTCCATATGGGTTCTGGGGCCCTACTGTGGGGAAAAAAAGAATAGACTGTCTCCTTAAAAAGCATGTCGTAACGGTCGACTAATTCGGGGATTCTTTGAAGTCGGAGTGCATCTGCACAAGAGGCAAAGAGCCGACAGCCTGCAAACGACTAAGTCAGATCTGTAAAAAAGATACACGCGTAAAACTTAAGTTCTGGAACAGATCAAAAGTCCAGAAGTTAGCAAACAAGCAGATTTTTGCACATAAGTTTACCGATGGTGAACGCAAAGAAGGTAAAGGGAAAACAATTTCTGCTGAACAAAATGTATTGGGTATATTTTAATCTAATATGGTTGTAGACCAAAGAGCACCTGATTGGTCAGGTGCTGACTATCACGCTGACGGACTTCACTGATTGGTCAGGTGATGACTATCACGCTGACGGACTTTACTGATTGGTCAGGTATTGACTACACGCCGAGGGACTTCACTGATTGGTCAGGTGATGACCATCACGCCGACGGACTTCACTCTCCAAGCATTTCCTGGTGGCAAAGAATGGCGTTAGCTGAGATCAAGACTAGTCAACTGGCAGCCCCCGGGTCAAATCTGGTCCGCGAAGGCACGGCAAGTTGCCCGCAGATCACTGCCAGTTGTATTATATTAGTGATCTTACTACACTGGGGCTCTAGCCTCTGGGTCTTTACGATTGCCACTTTCAAAATGTTGGCAACTGAGTGAGCTTAGCTAAATAGCCCAGACATTGATGCTCCTTGAAGCACACTGCCGCATTCACTAGCAGTAACACACAACATGGCACGACCTACAGACATGCAAAACATACGCAAATGTGGGGAACACTAGTTCTTAGGTTAGGTGTGGAAGCGCTTAGCAGGAATCCTACATTTCAATAATATTCGTATTCTTACTTCTTGCTTTACTATTTATTGTTGTTCTTATTAATAATACTTTTATTCTTATTAATATTATTATAACCATCAGCCATATTGGAACTAATGTTTATTCCATTACTATTTCTATTGCTCTTATCATTACTACTTCTATTACTCTTATCATTACTGATGTTATCTAAAATTAATTTATTGTTATTTATTTGTTTCGTTTCATATCACCTTTTGAAAACTGGTAACCAGGATTCCCCCTTTTGTTGATTGTTGTTGTTGTAGGCTACTGATTAAACATCTGATTGTTTCTGCGTGTGCCCCTCTACCCGCCCCACCACTCTGTTAAGCCTCTTAGTGACAATTCCATTTCCTAAGACAGTGATTCCCAAACTGTGTGCTGCGGCGCCCCGAGAAGCCGCGACCTCTTTACAGGGGCGCCGCGAGATATTCGAAGATAAACGATTGTGTTTTCTTACAAACGATAGTTATAATTTTACTTAGGTTAGGGCACCATGGAAAAAATATAATTGAAAAAAAAAGGGCGCCTCGACTAAGAAGAGTTTGGGAAACGCTGGCCTAAGGCAAGCACCTCAAATGGCTTTCCATACAAGGATACTGTGAATAAGATATGATCTAAAAGCAAACAATAACAGTCACGTTAACTCCTGGGCATATTGCTATTCCTTGTTGTTTTTATTGTTGTTATCCGACTGTGTTTTTACTATTATTGTTATTTTGACTATTTTCGTGTCATCAATGTTGTTGTTCCTCAGCTACTACTACTATTACAAAAACAACAACAAAATAACTACTACAACACCTACTACAACTACTACAACTGCTACTGCTGCTGCTGCTACTACTACTATTATTATTACTACTTGTTCTTCTGTTGCTGCTGCTCCTATTGTATGTGCATTGACATTTAGGTAGTCAGAGATATGTAACGGGTTTGTGTCTACCCGTGTAGGGCGCAGTCTCCCGACTTTGTAACAACGTTTTCTCATCACTTCACCAAAGAACAAGCTCTCTGTTGAAGGGAAGATCCCACTGGTAACAAACATTGGTACTCTGTAAACAGAAGGGTCACCTCAAAGTCTTCCTCACTGGCACACGGAAAGGCCAAGAATGGACAAGGGGAGTTGATGCTCTCATTGAAGAATTCGACTGCTCGCATGTGGCTACAGAACACAGAATCGGCCACACCTGATGCAGAAAGAACATAAAAGAATAGACTAATCAGTGAGTCAGATGGAGCAAAAGTCAATCAATTACTTCATTAGTCATCGAAACAGCCAGCCAGTCAGCAATCTGTTCCACTAATCCATATATCCATGAACCAACCAATTATCCAACCAGCTATCGGTTCCACTAATCCATATATCCAGGAACCAACCAATTATCCAGCCAGCCAACAATCAATCACCCACCCATACACTAATGCTAGTCTCATGTTTTTTTTAGACCAGTCAGCATCGCGCCGACCGTCTTTACTTCCCAGGACTGTCTGCCTAAAGTCCATGCCGTGTGTCGTTGCTAGTCATGTCTATCCACAGCCCTCTGTCACCTCTACTCTCAGTCAACTCTGACACAGATGATCCTCCATACAATGCCGTCAAACTGTCCAGCATCTTCTCTCTTCTCTTCTTCTTCTTTCGTTCGCCTGAATTAAGTTGTCTATATCAGCGAATTTTGTCTCTTGTATAAATTTCACTGTCGTTGTTAGTTTATTCAGTGGTCCATAGAGTTTACGTTCTACTGTTGTTCTTTCTGGCCACAAGGTTTGTCCTAATGTGTCAAATTCGATGCAAACCTGGAGTACATGCTCTGCAGTCTGGGGTGCTTTTCCACAGGTGCACATGGCTGATACGCCTATCTTGAATTTTGTGTACATGAGGTCTCAGTCTTTCTCTTCCAACTTTCCAGCTGTCACGTTCTATTTTCCTGCCTCTCACGGTATGAACAAAGAATGTAGATAGTCTCTTTGATACCACAGGAACCTTCACTGAGCAGTTACCTACCTTTAGCAAGCACGTCACAAACCACAGGAACCTTCACTGGGCAGTTACCTACCTTTAGCAAGCACGTCACAAACCACAGGAACCTTCACTGGGCAGTTACCTACCTTTAGCAAGCACGTCACAAACCACAGGCGTCTACACTGGGTAGTTACCTACCTTTAGCAAGCACGTCACAAACCACAGGAACCTTCACTGGGCAGTTACCTACCTTTAGCAAGCACGTCACAAACCACAGGCGTCTACACTGGGCAGTTACCTACCTTTAGCAAGCACGTCACAAACCACAGGCGTCTACACTGGGTAGTTACCTACCTTTAGCAAGCACGTCACAAACCACAGGCGTCTACACTGGGCAGTTACCTACCTTTAGCAAGCACGTCACAAACCACAGGAACCTTTACTGGGCAGTTACCTACCTTTAGCAAGCACGTCACAAACCACAGGCGTCTACACTGGGCAGTTACCTACCTTTAGCAAGCACGTCACAAACCACAGGCGTCTACACTGGGCAGTTACCTACCTTTAGCAAGCACGTCACAAACCACAGGCGTCTACACTAGGCAGTTACCTACCTTTAGCAAGCACGTCACAAACCACAGGAACCTTCACTGGGCAGTTACCTACCTTTAGCAAGCACGTCACAAACCACAGGCGTCTACACTGGGCAGTTACCTACCTTTAGCAAGCACGTCACAAACCACAGGCGTCTACACTGGGCAGTTACCTACCTTTAGCAAGCACGTCACAAACCACAGGAACCTTCACTGGGCAGTTACCTACCTTTAGCAAGCACGTCACAAACCACAGGAGCGTTTACTGGGCAGTTACCTACCTTTAGCAAGTATGTCACAAACCACAGGAGCCTTCACTGGGCAGTTACCTACCTTTAGCAAGCACGTCACAAACCACAGGAGCCTTCACTGGGCAGTTACCTACCTTTAGCAAGCATGTCACAAACCACAGGAGCCTTCACTGGGCAGTTACATACCTTTGACAAGTCCGCTCTTTAATATTTCCGAGACCAGCGTTCCCCCACACCCAGGTTGGTCATTTCCACCGTTGGGGAAGAAGTCAGCGTGGCCACTGGGTGTTGGCGTGCCCAAACCTGCATGACAATTTGATATCATCATCATCACCACCACTATCGCAACCACCAACATCATCATCATTATCACAAATCTAGAGAACAAGATGCATACACATGTCGTAATTGTAACAGACTCTAAAAGAATGCTGAAATAGGCGAATCCTAACTTACATGCAAGAAGTTCTTCTCGTTGCCAGTTCCTTAAGCAACTAGGCCGTCTATAATTACTCTTTGTAAACCACATCAAAGTTTAATATTGCAAACGTTTTGTGCCCTGTCCCGAACAGGACAACAGGTTACACCTGACTGGTTGTGTCGTCACTGTACAACAGTTGAGCTTTCTATCTGAGATTGGCCTTGCTGGTCTGTCGTCCAGTGTGAGGTGTTTTTAAAAGGGTATTTGGGTTGATGTTGGCTGTCTTGTACGTCAAAAAAGCTCCAAGATGTTGTTTATCTTGTACGTCAATAAATCTCCAAGATGTTGTTTATCTTGTACGTCAATAAATCTCCAAGATGTTGTTTATCTTGTATGTCAATAAAGCTTCAATATGTTGTTTATCTTGTGTGTCAATAAATCTCCAAGATGTTGTTTATCTTGTATGTCAAAAAAGCTCCAAGATGTTGTTTATCTTGTGTGTCAATAAATCTCCAAGATGTTGTTTATCTTGTACGTCAAAAAAGCTCCAAGATGTTGTTTATCTTGTACGTCAATAAATCTCCAAGATGTTGTTTATCTTGTACGTCAATAAATCTCCAAGATGTTGTTTATCTTGTACGTCAATAAATCTCCAAGATGTTGTTTATCTTGTATGTCAAAAAAGCTCCAAGATGTTGTTTATCTTGTGTGTCAATAAATCTCCAAGATGTTGTTTATCTTGTGTGTCAATAAATCTCCAAGATGTTGTTTATCTTGTATGTCAAAAAAGCTCCAAGATGTTGTTTATCTTGTGTGTCAATAAATCTCCAAGATGTTGTTTATCTTGTATGTCAAAAAAGCTCCAAGATGTTGTTTATCTTGTGTGTCAATAAATCTCCAAGATGTTGTTTATCTTGTATGTCAAAAAAGCTCCAAGATGTTGTTTATCTTGTGTGTCAATAAATCTCCAAGATGTTGTTTATCTTGTATGTCAAAAAAGCTTCAAGATGGTGTTTATCTTGTGTGTCAATAAAGCTCCAAGATGTTGTTTATCTTGTGTGTCAATAAATCTCCCAGATGTTGTTTATCTTGTATGTCAAAAAAGCTTCAAGATATTGTTTATCTTGTGTGTCAATAAAGCTCCAAGATGTTGTTTATCTTGTGTGTCAATAAATCTCCCAGATGTTGTTTATCTTGTGTGTCAATAAATCTCCAAGATGTTGTTTATCTTGTGTGTCAATAAATCTCCAAGATGTTGTTTATCTTGTGTGTCAAAAAAGCTCTAAGATGTTGTTTATCTTGTATGTCAATAAAGCTTCAATATGTTGTTTATCTTGTGTGTCAATAAATCTCCAAGATGTTGTTTATCTTGTATGTCAATAAAGCTTTAAGATGTTGTTTATCTTGTGTGTCAATAAAGCTTCAAGATGTTGTTTATCTTGTGTGTCAATAAAGCTTCAATATGTTAACTGCCTTCTACGTTAATAAAGCTTCGAAATGTTGGCTGTCTTGTACGTTAATAGAGCTTCAAGATGGTGGCTGTCTCGTACGTTAATAAAGCTTCAAGATGGTGGCTGTCTTGTACGTTAATAAAGCTTCAAGATGGTGGCTGTCTCGTACGTTAATAAAGCTTCAAGATGGTGGCTGTCTCGTACGTTAATAAAGCTTCAAGATGGTGCCTGTCTCGTACGTTAATAAAGCTTCAAGATGGTGGCTGTCTTGTACGTTAATAAAGCTTCAAGATGGTGGCTGTCTCGTACGTTAATAAAGCTTCAAGATGGTGGCTGTCTTGTACGTTAATAAAGCTTCAAGATGGTGGCTGTCTCGTACGTTAATAAAGCTTCAAGATGGTGGCTGTCTCGTACGTTAATAAAGCTTCAAGATGGTGCCTGTCTCGTACGTTAATAAAGCTTCAAGATGGTGGCTGTCTCGTACGTTAATAAAGCTTCAAGATGGTGGCTGTCTCGTACGTTAATAAAGCTTCAAGATGGTGGCTGTCTTGTACGTCAATAACGCTTCGAGATCTTGTCTATCTTGTGCGTCAATAGAGCTTCAAGACGTTGGCTGTCTTGTACGTCAATAACGCTTCGAGATCTTGTCTATCTTGTGCGTCAATAGAGCTTCAAGACGTTGGCTGTCTTGTACGTCAATAAAGCTACATGTTGTCTGTCTTGTACGTCAATAAAGCTACATGTTGTCTGTCTTGTACGTCAATAAAGCTTCAAGATGTTGTCTGTCTCGCACGTCAATAAAGCTTCAAAATCTTGGCTGTCTTGAGCTCATTGTTTAGCAAACCGCAGGGCACAAATTGATCGATCAAAACAAAGAATTTATTCCTCTTAAGTGTTTCACTCTTAAACTGCACAAGACACATTGTGTTGTGTTTTACTGCTATTCTTTTCAGTCCAACACATTTGATTTTAGCGAAATTCCGAATTCGTCGCCTGGTACTACATACTTGTAACCTTCCGAAAAGAAGTGGGTGCACTGTTTGTGTTTTTGTTTGCGCCATCAATGGGGTCCAGGGGACCCACACAGTTGGGTCACAGTGTCTTACAGTCATTAGATATTTCCTTCTTATATCTCAGACTGGATCTATGCATTGACAACAGTGCAATTTTTTCAAAATCACTACGAATTCTTGTTGGAGTTATTTAGTTTGTGCTTTGTGCTGCACTTTCACCATGCAAGTAGCGCTAATCATCGCTGGTGCCATGAAGTTCGTGCTTTTGGCTACGATAAAAATCGATATTTGTATAAATGTTGTAATTAAGTAATTCATACATGTTCTTTGTATAGACACACCTGTGCACGATAAGTAATTGTTTGTAAATAAATAAACCTGGTGGTGCTATCCCCTTTTCCATAGCAAACAGTTATTTCTAAACTTATTTCCATTTTGGAGTTTCTGTAAACTTTCCTCCAACTTACGACCTATGCGACTTGCGACCGCCAGAGCGAGGAGACCTAACCAGCTACTCATGGGAAAAGCCAGTAGTGGTACCTTGCAGTGGCTGCTACGTTGGAAGACTAAGCACGCATTTGGAATGCCGTATCAGGATTGACATCGATTATAAAAACATAACAACCACAATAAAAAAAAAAAAAAGATGTTCAGTTACCCGAGGAAACGTTTATAAGCCAACATAGTATTTTTTTTTTTTTTTCATTATAAAAAAAAAAAAAAAAAAAAAAAAAAAGGAAATCCAGGAATTCCTGGGAAAATTAATTATTCTAATAATGTTATAGTTTGAGATTAGAGTTAGGATCTTTGTCAGTCGCCACCGACTCAGAGACACCGACTAACCCTAACCCCAACTCTAACTCTAACCCTAATTATAATCAATAACCCCAACTCTAACCCTAACCGTAACTCTAACCCTAAACGTAACTCTAACATTAACCCACCCTAACCCTAACTCCAAATCATAACACCGCGGGAATATTGGACTTTCCCTCGAACTTCGGGATTTTTTGGGTTTGGGGTGAGCACAAAATATGGTACCACGGACACTTCACACAACTGTCTGACAATGGTAGGCGAGTCACACCGTGGAAAAGACTAGATGTCTCCACAGGCAATTGTCTTACTGGTTGCATACATCCACAACCGGCAACCACCAGTATGGAGACGGCGCATTATTATGATAATACACACGGGACATGACTGCATTACCTATCTCAAATCCCTGTTCAACGTCTGTGTGCATGGCATCCACAAACTTGGCATCCGTCTCATCCAATCGCACACGAGGGTCAGTGTCCCGGAAGTAGGGACCAGCTGGGTCAAGGCCTGCAATAAAAGTTTATGGACGTGACCTCATGACAATAGCAGTCTGTTGTGTGAGTGCGTGTGTGTGTTTGTGTGCGCGCGTGTGTGTAAAGTGCGTGTCTGTGTGTGATATCCAAGAATCGACTCTTGAAGTCGCAAGAGCGGTCGACTTAGATGGTACCAGTCAGCAGATGCGAAAAAAAAACACACAATAAAAACACACGCGCGCGCACACACACACACACACACACACAATCACCCACCCACACAAACACACACACACACATACACATACACACACACGCACGCAAACATCTTCAATTCCTCGTTCCTGATACAATATACAAGAATATTTAGAGAACAAACTGACATATACGGCTGTAAATGCTGTCACAACCCAAGCATAGCCGCACAAGTCATACTCACCACTGATTCGACCCAGGCCGGTGATTCTCTCCCCGGCATACCCGGCTATATGTGCCCCTAGACTGTGGCCAATGATATGTACGTCATCAGCTGTTAGTAAGACTTTCGCCTCCTGTAAGATAAGATGGCCTTGAGTATTACAAACATTGCACACTTTTTAGGAGTTGTTGGTTTACACTTTACTGGCGTGTGCATTCTCTTGTTGTGTAGAGGATTATGTGGCTATAAGACTTGAGATCAAACTCTGCTGAAGGATGACTTACCTCCTCCGTCTCATCAACACTACCGCCACTACCACTACCGCCACCACCACCATCATCATCAAGGGGCAAACGCCAGTGTGGTTGTCCTCGCTTGGTCTAGTGTCATCATGTCATGCTGTCCGAAAATGTGTTCATATTGTCAGATCATTTTTCTTTATTGTTCTCTCTCTCTCCCTCTCTCTACCAATCTCTCTCTGCATGTGTGTATCTCTCCCATTTTCTCACACACATACATAATTACTGACAGGTGTGCGTACGTGTCGTATACCTTGTGTAGATGGTCAGTCTCACATAACCTAATGGTTCCCCATCACATACTCAACTACACTGGCTAACAAAGTAAAAAGTCACTCTAAGAAAATAAAAAGGGTGGACACTCACAATCAGATGATTGACTAGCAGTGCAATCTGAGCCCCGACAATCCTGGTGTTGGCTGAAGCCTGTGTGTAAGGGAACTGGTTCCCTCCTGACCAGTCAACAACGATCACATTATAGTCTCCGAACTTCAGAAGTTCTTCGGCAAGTTCCTGTAACAAAATAAAATGTTTTTTTCCCTCTTCGTAAAGCACAACGTACCTTGTTTACCATACCTACATACATGCACTAACTGGTGCTGCACCTATAGAAGCGGAGTTCAATGATATGACCGATTCCCTAGAGTGGAGCTTAGAGACATTACTGAAATTCCAGCGAAATCAAGAGGTGACGAAAATAATCTGCATTTGGATACCACACACATTGAGAAAACCTTTGAAGAAAATAACTAGAAGGTATCATTATAAGAACCAACAGAAGGATATGGAGAAAAAAAAGCAACAATGGCAGACAAAAAATTGAAAAAGAATCTACAGAGTGAAATTATAGACATTGGGAGGACATGGAGGAGAGTTGCATATGATAACAACGGATAGGACGATTTGGCGAGAGTTGGTTGAGGCCCTATGCTCCATCTAGATATACTACTGCATCTCTGTTAGTGCGTTCAGCTTGCCAAGCCGATGGGTTAGGTTCAATCCCTAGCTGTGGCTGGATTCTTGATACTGACACAGCTTCATAAAAAGATACAGAAGATTTTTAATCTGTCATCGCTTGACAGTGTACTGATACCTGACAGTACTGACAGTGTATTGACATATACCTGACAGATCCAGAAGTGTATTGACAGTGTATACCTGACATTGTAGGCCTGACAGTGTATACCTGACAGTGTATACCTGACAGTGTATACCTGACAGGGTTGAGCTTAACTGTGATGTGTACTGATGCCTGAATTGGTTCAACAGAGACCTTACAGAACACAAGAAGTCAAACTATTAATTCTGATACAAAGGCTTAATGTCACTTCCGGCTGCAGTAAAAGACACCATAAATCTGTGGAATTACCAAGCAGCGTAATGTGAGATGTTTGGCACTGAAAGACTTAAGAAGGCATAGGATAGTGTTTTGAAATAAAAGGGGAAGAAATTAAACTGTCTTGTTTGTAAGCATTTTAATCTCGGTTCCTGGGTAGAGGGAAAGTTGTTAACATTTCTTCGCAGTTATGTGATAAGGCTAGACATCAAAATCACTACCAATTAGTCAGAGGGAGTGTTACCGTCCCGTCTGTTTTAAGAACATCACACAGCTCGGACTGAATAAGCCAAGTGATGCGATGTGATTATTATATACTTGCTATAAAAAACGATGGAACTGGAAAGTTTACCCTCAAGACAATGACAAACGTCAGAGTGTACAAAGTGAGAGACCTGCAGTGTTGAAGCTAAACGGCTGTCAGTTTTAAATGGTGGCTCTGTGGTGACGTAGCGGCTAAACTCTGGTGTGCCGGCAGGCGAGTCAGGTTCTTATCCGCATCCAATCGAATTTATGTTTTCAAAAATATCAAGGTTGAGCCAACATAAAATAGGACAGTAGTAAAACCGAACGAAAAGTATATCAGCGAGCTTCACAATATAACAAACATGAACAAAACGTGAACGTTGAGGCAATTGAGCCTTCTTCAGCAAATACATAGATTAGACAATACTACACAAATACACAATATCACTTATCTTCGTATGCAACTGAAAATGGATACCAGGTTACAGTCATGGGAAGCAAAAGCAGCTCTTGCGATATTGACAACGTGTATTAGTAGCAGCAAGTTTCTGTCTAAAGTCGCATAGTCACGTGACACTCGACACTACAGCAGAATGCATACAGCGGTCAGGTGACAAGAAGAATCCAACAGAAGTCTGCAATTTAGGTTATACTTATGGCCATATCACGGACATGTCACGGGACAGAAGGCGAGAGCCCTAACTGAAACACATACGAGTCTAGCGGCAAGTATTCCAGACACCACTCACAACGTAAGGGATTCTTCTACACAAACATAAATGTGAAGACGGCACATCATAAATGAACTGATCTCACCTTCATCCAGGACCAAGTTCTGACTGTCTGGAAGAAACCATGGATGATCCATTTGGTGGGCCTGGAACTGAAGCTGGGCCACACTTTAAGGATGTTCTCCGGGTTCCTGGCGTCTAGCGTCTGGGGTTCGGGTCTTCGCTCTCGTGTGTACAGGATGTAGGTCGTTCTGCACAATAAGGGAACAGTTACTTCTTCTTCTTCTTCTCTCTGGTCGTGTTCTGCCTTTCAGGCTCAGGTTTCAAAGAAGCGTCAGGTGAGAACCTTATTATGTGCTACGTATAGGTCCGTATTTACGACCAATGACCGATGATATTCGAACTTTCCATCGTTTGCATAGTCGAGCTCTAGATATGCCTGCGTTGTGTTTAAGTGATTGTACTCTCTGTGGTGCACTGTATTTAAGTGATAGTACTCTCTGTGGTGCACTGTGTTTAAGTGATAGTACTCTCTGTGGTGCACTGTGTTTAAGTGATAGTACTCTCTGTGGTGCACTGTGTTTAAGTGATAGTACTCTCTGTGGTGCACTGTGTTTAAGTGATAGTACTCTCTGTGGTGCACTGTGTTTAAGTGATAGTACTCTCTGTGGTGCACTGTGTTTAAGTGATTGTACTCTCTGCGGTGCACTGTATTTAAGTGATAGTACTCTCTGTGGTGCACTGTGTTTAAGTGATAGTACTCTCTGTGGTACACTGTGTTTAAGTGATAGTACTCTCTGTGGTGCACTGTGTTTAAGTGATAGTACTCTCTGTGGTGCACTGTGTTTAAGTGATAGTACTCTCTGTGGTGCACTGTGTTTAAGTGATAGTACTCTCTGCGGTGCACTGTGTTTAAGTGATAGTACTCTCTGTGGTGCACTGTGTTTAAGTGATAGTACTCTCTGTGGTGCACTGTGTTTAAGTGATAGTACTCTCTGCGGTGCACTGTGTTTAAGTGATAGTACTCTCTGTGGTGCACTGTGTTTAAGTGATTGTACTCTCTGCGGTGCACTGTATTTAAGGGATAGTACTCTCTGTGGTGCACTGTGTTTAAGTGATAGTACTCTCTGTGGTGCACTGTGTTTAAGTGATAGTACTCTCTGTGGTGCACTGTGTTTAAGTGATAGTACTCTCTGCGGTGCACTGTGTTTAAGTGATAGTACTCTCTGTGGTGCACTGTGTTTAAGTGATAGTACTCTCTGTGGTGCACTGTGTTTAAGTGAAAGTACTCTCTGTGGTGCACTGTGTTTAAGTGATAGTACTCTCTGCGGTGCACTGTATTTAAGTGATAGTACTCTCTGTGGTGCACTGTATTTAAGGGATAGTACTCTCTGTGGTGCACTGTGTTTAAGTGATAGTACTCTCTGCGGTGCACTGTGTTTAAGGGATAGTATTTTCTGTGGTGCACTGTGTTTAAGTGATAGTACTCTCTGTGGTGCACTGTGTTTAAGTGATAGTACTCTCTGTGGTGCACTGTGTTCAAGTGATAGTACTCTCTCTGGTGCACTGTGTTTAAGTGATAGTACTCTCTGCGGTGCACTGTGTTTAAGGGATAGTATTTTCTGTGGTGCACTGTGTTTAAGTGATAGTACTCTCTGTGGTGCACTGTATTTAAGTGATAGTACTCTCTGTGGTGCACTGTGTTTAAGGGATAGTACTCTCTGTGGTGCACTGTGTTTAAGTGATAGTACTCTCTGTGGTGCACTGTGTTTAAGTGATAGTACTCTCTGTGGTGCACTGTGTTTAAGTGATTGTACTCTCTGCGGTGCACTGTATTTAAGTGATAGTACTCTCTGCGGTGCACTGTGTTTAAGTGATAGTACTCTCTGTGGTGCACTGTGTTTAAGTGATAGTACTCTCTGTGGTGCACTGTGTTTAAGTGATAGTACTCTCTGTGGTGCACTGTGTTTAAGTGATAGTACTCTCTGCGGTGCACTGTGTTTAAGTGATAGTACTCTCTGTGGTGCACTGTGTTTAAGTGATAGTACTCTCTGCGGTGCACTGTGTTTAAGGGATAGTACTCTCTGTGGTGCACTGTGTTTAAGTGATAGTACTCTCTGTGGTGCACTGTGTTTAAGTGATAGTACTCTCTGTGGTGCACTGTGTTTAAGGGATAGTACTCTCTGTGGTGCACTGTGTTTAAGTGATAGTACTCTCTGTGGTGCACTGTGTTTAAGTGATTGTACTCTCTGTGGTGCACTGTGTTTAAGTGATAGTACTCTCTGTGGTGCACTGTGTTTAAGGGATAGTACTCTCTGTGGTGCACTGTGTTTAAGTGATTGTACTCTATGCGGTGCACTGTGTTTAAGTGATAGTACTCTCTGTGGTGCACTGTCTGGTAATAGTCCTGGCAATTGTCAGGTCACTTGGTCTGCTGTCTCTTAGTGTAGTTTTTACTGGCTCCTCCCAACTTCTTTCTTGATACAGTGCTTTCTTATCCTGTCTCGTACACATTTATTCTCGGATGTTTCGATTTTTACGGGGGTTTTCTCATGTTGTAATGTCCACGTTTAGCACTGGTAACACAATATTGCTAACAATTACTGTACTCAATAGTGCTCTGTGTCTAAGTTGTTACATTTACTACAGTTACTTTTAGCGGTTATTTAGCAATGTGTCAGTTAAAGTAGCATAGTCTTTATTCTCCAGAACACTAAGTAAGTGCTCCAGATTCAGTATCAGCCATTGACAGGGCTCGTACTTTATACCACCCTCTATGATCGACTCAGTCTTGTCTCAGATATACCAGACACCCATGGCATGGTATTCCTTTGACGTTTTCAGACTGTTGGTTCTTTGCCTTTCACATAGATACACTTCAACTTTGAAGTAAAACACCCATAATTAGTTACCTCCTACGACACGGTGTTGCCGGGGGTAATAGGTCTATTTTCTGTTCGCAAAAATGGATCCCTATAATCAACACAAGAAAGTTTAAAAAAAAAAAATTAGAGCAGATCTTTTTGTAGGATCCAGCACGCTGCATACAACTAAGCCAGATGTGTAAGTTTTGCAGCAACGACAATGTCCAGAAGAGGACGAAAAAGCAAAAAGTTTCTCCGGAAATTACTGGCGTGCAGGAGGGTATGGACATGGGGCTGCTGAGATGTGTATCTCTGCTGGCTTCTAAAATTCCTAGATTTTGTGGCATGCATAGTTGGCTTTGGGTCATGTTTAAATGCCTAATATTACTAAAAAATTCGCATTATTATTTGCTAAATGGCAAAAATGTAATTATGCGTTTAAAATATTATATGAAACGCATCAATGAATACTGAAAAGACAACGCGTGTGCCCGGTTAGCTGGACAAGGATTCTTTTCTAGATGAACGCTAAAAAAGGGTCTTGGGGTGTGGGGTTGAGAGGGCGCACTATTTTTAGAAAGGGCCAGCGCATAACTAAAATTATTATGAGGTTAAAGGTTCAGAGCCGATTAAAAATTGGAGGAAAAAATGAGGGCGGGGTGGGCAATATGTCCGAGCTCCCAGGTTGCGTCACCCCTCTCTTACCTGATTTTGTCTGTCGACTGAGGAAGAACCGAAATAGGCCGCTGTGAGCTGGTGAATGGGTCAGCAGTCGAGAAACATCCCAGTTTATCGTAACACACTTCATTTTCTGGTTGCACCAAAAAAAAAAAAAAAAAATGTCAAAAGTCAACAACAGTTCGTTTAATTTACAGGCAGCAATTTATTTAAATTATGCAAAGTTTGTGAAATGTACTCACAATATAAATCATTGCCTCACTTATAAACCCTACAGCAGAGTTCTTCTACCCTTTTCATTTCTTTTTACATCCACGGTCCACCAAACCTGAGGATATTTTTTTCGCGGCTCAACTGACAGCTGACTAAAAACAGAAGCAAAACTAAATGTAGATAGCAGTTCAGATGTTAAGTACAATGTCACAAAATTACAAATGTCAGCTAATGTAACTGATGCTGTTGGTAAGAGGTTAGAAAATGTGGTTAGAGCGTTGTTTCTGATATACCAAACGACTTTTCTGCAGCACATCAATGTGTCACGGTCCAGGGTTGAAGAACACTGCCCTTCACATAGTTTTAATCTGCCATAATTGTTTGTTTCCATGTTCGCATTCTGGATGGGGACCTTACTTCCATAGGGTGGATTATCATATTAATAAAATTTCATGCAGATTTGACACAATTCAGTTTCTTCACAGGTGGTTAGTGAAATTTTCTTTGATGGTTCGCTTTCGGAGTCTGGGACTGTCATGTCATAAGCAACATTTCGTCCTCTAATTGCTTTTTTTTAAATGTGACACTGGCTCTTAACATGATTGTAACAACTACAGACAAAACACCTGAAGGTATTATTATATTGCCTGCGTTTCTGTTGTTTTGGCTCGGGCAGCACATACATTAAATATTGCAGGGTCTGGAGAAACAAGGCCCTTCATGCTTTTGAAACATAATAAGACTTCATGCTTTTGAAACATAATAAGAGTTTTGATACTTCACTAAAAAATGTTTTTCTCTAAAAGCAAATAAATAGTATCATTTATGCATGTACAATGTTTCACATATTCATAGAGATGGTAGCAAAGATATACCAAATAGGCTATCTTAAAAAAAAGAACGTTACCACGATTAACTTTACCAGCATATCATAAAAATTATAAAAGGATTCAATTTCTTACCTGATTCTAGAAGAAACATATGAGTACCATTAAACAGGACTAACAGACACAACGACTGCTTGATGATTTCCATATCATTCCTGAAAACAAAAAGTTGTTTCCAGAGTTAACTGCTTTCAGTCAATGTTATTGACAAGTTTACTAATTTTCTTTATAAATTTACAAGTGAACTAATCTTGTGCTGGCCAACTCACAATACCGATCCGCTAGCAGCAATGTTGAAATAGGAACAGTCTGTTTCAGAAATGGATGAAACAAAACCGAATCACATAATCTCACCTCTATTTAATTTATATCATATCTAGTGCTGAGAGGATTAGACTCCAGATCACTGTTTATAGATGTCAAGGATGAAGTAATAAAGTGTAGGAGTTATAATCTACAACTAACTAGACCTCTGTTGATTGTCAAGTAGAGCTCCCGAATAAAAGTTAGTCTGAGAAGATAATCTAACTACAGGGTGGAATTAAAATATCGGTCCACCTCTGGACCTGAGCAAAGCTGGATTTGTTAATTTGCTGGAATTTTCATGGCAACGTATGCTGTACATATTTAACAGAAAATGACTACTTGTACAGACCTTTTAGAAGAGATAATAAAGCATTAAATAAAAAGCAATTGACATTTTAATGTTCTCAAACTAAATAGAATGGTTCTAAAATTTTTTATTTTAGCCAAGTACAATATTTCCTCAGAATTTAAATTTTAAAATGTGCTCTGTAATCAATGCTAGAAATCCTATGGAACTGGTTATCAATGTTAAGATTTTTAAAGGGGAAATATGTACATCAATTCGTCACAATATGGTAGATAGAGAGAATCCACATTATTGTACTCTTCACTAACATAGAATGTAGGCTATGATAGGTATGTTTAGCTCCAGTTGTAACTATTTTTGCAATTGAAGGGGGTATCTGGGATTTTTGCTTTAGGTTATCATACTTGATAATATTGTTGAAGTCTTGGAGTTTGTCTAAAATTCAGGTTATCACCCAAAGAGAAAAATCAAAACAGACTACGCGGATCCTAGTCTTGCATTCTTTGCTTAGAGAACTTCGAGAACTGCTCAGAAACATTCTAGAAATTGGCGTGTTTCTTGATTGCCGCTTAGAACTGACCAGCAAGTAAAATAACCAGGCAGTAAAACAAGCCCACATTCAAGCAAAAAAAAAAAAAAAAAACGAGCTAGACAAGAAACGAACAACTAACCTATTAAAAACAAACTAGATTTTTATATTTTTGTTCACAAATTAAACTTGGCGTTGTTTATGCATTTACCGCTGTTCATCTGCTCTATCTGGTTTAAAAAAAAAAAATTCTTTTTATCATAATTCTCAATAAACATTTCATCAGACTCATTAGAAAAAATGGTGTCACCTTCGTACAAACAATGTTACCAGGTCTCATCGGCAAGAGATACACAAGAGATTTAAGAACGTCATTAGGTATATATATCCACTGTTGTAGGTATCCTCGCAGCAGCTTTGTTAATACATCTATCTAATTTACCAAGATATTTTCATATTTTGACAGCGATCTTATCTTGTCCTGAGGATTTACCTATCTTTTTTGTCTTGCATTGCATCTTTCTTTTGTGTGTGTATGTTTGTGTGTGTGTGTGTGTGTGTGTGTGTGTGTGTGTGTCTGTGTGTGTATGTGTGTGTGTGTGTGTGTGTGTGTGTGTGTGTGTGTGTGTGTGCAATATCTTTGCAAAACCTTTTTTCGCTTAAAAACAATTAGTTGTATCTTTTCGCATTCATGGTAGTTCTTGTATCATTTTATACAAAGCATGTGTGACCTTTAAAAAATACTTTACATTTATCTACAATTTCAAACTCCTTACGTTAACATTTGTTTATAACGTTTGAGATCTTCCTATCCAGAACACATAGGTTAAACTTATTTACAAAGCAGATTCTTTCCAATTTGAAACAAATAGAGGACAGTGAGGTAACAGGTTGTCTACACCAACTTACGTTTTACAGTGTCTGTAATACTTCAGGTACAGCTATGGTAATTTTTCGGTTTGCCACGCGACTAAATAGCGTGTTCTAAAATATTTAATGAAAAAGAAAAATATTTAATAATTTAGTTTCCTGTTTATGTGGTCGATGCTTTTCAAACGTGCACCTCATGGACCACACGATTGATTCAGTTTGTTAGTAAGGAAAGGTTAACCAAAGTATGTTAAGTGAGACTACTCAGTCTCTCCTGGGCAAGGAATAGGGATGGCGGTCAAGTGACTGAGCTAATTGCCTTGCGCTCCGAAGTTCGCAGATCCCTTATCGGGCTATGCTATTCGCGTCATAAGTGCCCATTTTTACAAATATCACTATGGATCATCCCTGGCGCTGCGACGTTTGTTCTTTGTGTTAGGTACTCGAGAAAATTGTTTCATCTACAAAGACCTGAGATTTAAAAAAAAAGGTAGATGGATAGAAATGACGCCTGGTTGTCAAAGATAGTGTCGTAAGTAAATATCTTTAATATTACTAACACTGAATTCATTGAATTGAGATTGGCGGAGAGACATGGAGACTGCGCTATCTCCTCCGCCACATCATCATCATCATGATGGTCATCGAATGCCTAGCCGACTGGCGTGGGCGATCAGGCTTTCCCCACAATCTGCGATCTTAAACTGCGTGTATCAGTTCTTGTGTTGACAATTTTCCGTGCTATAGCGAAAAGTCTGTCTAGAATTGTCTCGCTTTGTCTTTCTCTGTCTCTCTTTTCACAAATCTTTTCAGTGGTCTGAACAGGTTCCACATTCTCCCCTCTCATAACATGACCACAAATGATGATTGTCTCATTCTGATGTTTGTGATACATTGTCTTTGAGCCATTGCCTATTTCAAAACATCTGGGTAGCTTGTTTTTTTTTTCTCTTCAAGGAATTCTAAGGATGATTCTGTCAAACCACATCTCTGAGACCTCAAGACATGTAATCCCATACCAGCTACGCGATTGTTTGTCATGATACACTGAACAACTAGAGACAAACAAGATGCAAACGAAGTCTTGTATCACTGTAACTCTTGCTGTACCCCACCATGACATCACACAAGCGATAAACACCAGGGACACAAAGTGCCACCATGCGGATGAGGATCACCCGTAGAGATGTCCTAGAAACCTCTTTCAACCGTTAGGCCATATTTATGACCCGGCTATATTCGGGGCCCCTGGCAAAAGCCAGGATGGTGCTTCAGATAACAGAAAATTGAATCCGACATGGGGACGGCTATTAACAATCGCAATACCACAGATCGGCTACCACAGATCGGCTACCACAGATCGGCTACCACAGATCGGCTACCACAGATCACACTCATTAATTTGAGGGGATGGCGCGAACGCAGTTCCCCTTTCGAAAATTTGGCACTCGAGTCATCCACATTTGGGATGATCGATGGCATCAACCCCACCGAAGTGCAATGGAAGGGCCTCAGCCTGGGAGTAGAGCCTTTTTTTTTTAGCGGTGTACACCTGTGCCAAGTGGGTATGCAATCACAATAAGATGATCTTGTCAACCAGCCTAGGACTGACCGTGTCAACAATGAGAAAACAGAAGACTGAATCAGAAATAAACGAAACCGAAAAAAAAAAAAAAACAACAGTAGGGACAGGACCAGTGCTAGACTACACCAAGAGACAACAGAGCAAATGGTTTCGACAATGGTACGACACAACAATGCCGTATCTGCTTACTGGCATGATACATACTAATGATAGATGGCGATATCCAAGTTATCGTTGAATGCTATCAACTGTCTCAAGTTGACCTGAGCGTATCACATATCATAATGGGACCTCGTAGACCGTATACAGCGGGGAAAGAGAAAACGGCACGGAGATAAGACTGTAATGAGAAACTGTGCCAATTCTGCGTCCTTCACACGGTGTTGTCGTTAGTGATAACTTTTGTTAGTGTGGGCGGTTTGTGAATGAAGTTACTGTACATGTGGTTTTTAGAAACACACGTCATACACAAACATACACATACACAGTCTCTCTCTCTCTCTCTCTCTCTCTCTCTCTCTCTCTCTCTCTCTCTCTTTCTCTCTCTCCCCTCTTTCTCTTACACATACAGACGTGAGCGATGTGAAAAAGAAGGGAGACAGGGGTGGGAGGGGGGGGGGGGGTCAAGTCGACGGTAGTCAATAGTCATGTGATATATAGAGATAGACGTCACACTCACGCATACGCACACCTATACATACACACACACATAAATGGAGTTTGAGAGAGAAACTTTTAGATATATATATTTACAGATGGAGAGAAAGAATAAGAAAGAAGGGAGAGAGCAAGTGGCCATTGTGAAACAGAGAGGCCTGTCAGTTAGATGTAATGGAAGCAGAACTAGAGGCCTACCACCCAGGACATGGATAGATGCAATATCTAAGACCGTGCATACCAACATCTACGTAGCACATACCAAGGTTTTCAGCCGATGCCTCCTCAAAATCTGACTCTTGAAGGTAATACAGCACTAGAGAAAAAAGAAGAAAAAAATAGCTAGGGATATGGGGGAGGCGGGGGGGGGGGGGGGGGAGAGATATGTCTAAGAACCTGTGGACATTTCCGGAGTGCAAAAAATGTCACCCAAATAACTCATCACTCAAACAAGTTCAAGAATGCTCAGTATGATCAACACACTACAGTTGCAAGTGCACGTTGAGGCATCACCGACTAGTCCTTACCAAAATGTTGCCATCTTTAGGTCATTATAAATGTCAAGTCTGCATCATAAGACAACATGACATTACATAACATAACATGACATTGCATAACATAACATGACATAACATGGAATAACTAAGATGACATAACATAACACAATCATGTTTAGAAAAGTCGGCTATATAGATACAACTCACAACTACAAAATACCGAAATGATTTGGATCCAACTATTGAAAAAGCACAACGGGGTACATAAATTCACATCAAATCAACTATGAGCCTAATCAATTTCAGCTTCTTAGACTGTAAATCGAGTTTTATGCGTCTCCGTGGCCCTAAGGTTAGCCAAAGCAATTTATAGTTTCATGCTTTTCCGTGGCCCTTAGGTTAGCCAAAGCAATTTATAGTTTCATGCTTTTCCGTGGCCCTTAGGTTAGCCAAAGCAATTTATAGTTTCATGCTTTTCCGTGGCCCTTAGGTTAGCCAAAGCAATTTATAGTTTCATGCTTTTCCGTGGCCCTTAGGTTAGCCAAAGCAGTTTATAGTTTCATGCTTTTCCGTGGCCCTTAGGTTAGCCAAAGCAGTTTATAGTTTCATGCTTTTCCGTGGCCCTTAGGTTAGCCAAAGCAGTTTATAGTTTCATGATCCTTAAGTTCGTTTTTCGGTGGACGTTAAAAAAACCAAACCCAGTGTGGCTTTCGGGACAGTATTACGAGAGTGTAATCGTGGAAGACATAGGAACTCACTGAGCAATATTCCAAAGACAGTAGCTGTACACTCTATGGGTAATTCTTCGTGGAGAAGGCAAAAAATATTTGTTTTGTTTTTGGTTCTATCCAGAGGTCCACATGAGTTCCCCAACAACATTAGGACTTTATTGAAGCACATTGACGATTTGGAACAGCAAACGGATCATCCCAATCTGGTGAGAGTGATGCAGCGAGAAGTGAAGTAAGCAATCTGGCCGATAATCGACGCTCAGAGAAAAGACGGACATATCCTCGGACTGATACCGATATCATTAGTTTGTGATTAATAAGTCATTTTACAATTTTATTTGTAAAACTATTAGTTACCTACAGAAGCAACGTACCAGGAAAGGCAAATGATAACAATATTCGTGTACCGATGCCCGCATGAATTCACTACCCGCTGGAAATAATTACAACCAGACTCTGTGGTGTGTGTGTGTGGGTGTGTGTGTGTGTGTGTGTGTGTGTGTTTCACATAACGAGTACAATCTTTTGGATTAATATCGGCTATAGATGGCTGAATAAATTTATTTATCCTCCTCAAACAGTTGTCATTAAACTTCAAAACCAGCAGGAAACGTGCCTAGCGATGAATTTCTGGTTTACTGTCTACCTACCTAACTGACTCTTTGCCTGCCTGTCTGTTTGCCTGCCTGTCTCTTTATGCGTATATATATATATATATATATGTGTGTGTGTATGTATGTATGTATGTATGTATGTATGTATGTATGTATGTATGTATGTATGTATGTATGTATGTATGTATGTATGTATGTATGTATGTATGTATGTATGTATGTATGTATGTATGTATGTATGTATGTATGTATGTATGTATGTATGGTATGTATGTATGTATGTATGTATGTATGTATGTATGTATGTTATGTATGTATGTATGTATGTATGTATGTATGTCTGTATGTATGTATGTATGTATGTATGTATGTATGTATGTATGTATGTATGTATGTATGTATGTATGTATGTATGTATGTATGTATGTATGTATGTATGTATGTATGTATGTATGTATGTATGTATGTATGTATGTATGTATGTATGTATGTATGTATGTATGTATGTATGTATGTATGTAATGTATGTATGTATGTATGTATGTATGTATGTATGTATGTCTGTATGTATGTATGTATGTATGTATGTATGTATGTATGTATGTATGTATGTATGTATGTATGTATGTATGTATGTATGGTATGTATGTATGTATGTATGTATGATGTATGTATGTATGTATGTATGTATGTATGTATGTATGTATGTATGTATGTATGTATGTATGTATGTATGTATGTATGTATGTATGTATGTATGTATGTATGTATGTATGTATGTCATGTATGTATGTATGTATGTATGTATGTATGTATGTATGTATGTATGTATGTATGTATGTCTGTATGTATGTATGTATGTATGTATGTATGTATGTATGTATGTATGTATGTATGTATGTATGTATGTATGTATGTATGTATGTATGTATGTATGTATGTATGTATGTATGTATGTATGTATGTATGTATGTATGTATGTATGTATGTATGTATGTATGTATGTATGTATGTATGTATGTATGTATGTATGTATGTATGTATGTATGTATGTATGTATGTATGTATGTATGTATGTATGTATGTATGTATGTATGTATGTATGTATGTATGTATGTAATGTATGTATGTATGTATGTATGTATGTATGTATGTATGTATGTATGTATGTATGTATGTATGTATGTATGTATGTATGTATGTATGTATGTATGTATGATGTCTGTATGATATGTATGTATGTATGTATGTATGTATGTATGTATGTATGTATGTATGTATGTATGTATGTATGTATGTATGTATGTATGTATGTATGTATGTATGTATGTATGTATGTATGTATGTATGTATGTATGTATGTATGTATGTATGTATGTATGTATGTATGTATGTATGTATGTCATGTATGTATGTATGTATGTATGTATGTATGTATGTATGTATGTATGTATGTATGTATGTATGTATGTATGTATGTATGTATGTATGTATGTATGTATGTTAGTATGTATGTATGTATGTATGTATGTATGTATGTATGTATGTATGTATGTATGTATGTATGTATGTATGTATGTATGTATGTATGTATGTATGTATGTATGTATGTATGTATGTATGTATGTATGTATGTATGTATGTATGTATGTATGTAATGTATGTATGTATGTATGAATGTATGTATGTATGTATGTATGTATGTATGTATGTATGTATGTATGTATGTATGTATGTATGTATGTACTGTATGTATGTATGTCTGTATGTATGTATGTATGTATGTATGTTGTATGTATGTATGTATGTATGTATGTATGTATGTATGTATGTATGTATGTATGTATGTATGTATGTATGTATGTATGTATGTATGTATGTATGTATGTATGTATGTATGTATGTATGTATGTATGTATGTATGTATGTATGTATGTATGTATGTATGTATGTATGTATGTATGTATGTATGTATGTATGTATGTATGTATGTATGTATGTATGTATGTATGTATGTATGTATGTATGTATGTATGTATGTATGTATGTATGTATGTATGTATGTATGTATGTATGTATGATGATGTATGTATGTATGTATGTATGTATGTATGTATGTATGTATGTATGTATGTATGTATGTATGTATGTATGTATGTATGTATGTATGTATGTATGTATGTTGTATGTATGTATGTATGTATGTATTGTATGTATGGTATGTATGTATGTATGTATGTATGTATGTATGTATGTATGTATGTATGTATGTATGTATGTATGTATGTATGTATGTATGTATGTATGTATGTATGTATGATTGAAAGTACACGAGACTAGAGGTTGAGGTTAGACATGACTAACGACACCAAAAGGTATGGACTTCGAGAAGAAGATGTGTAGTAGTACAAATCATTTCAACAAAAGAAGAAGTGGCAAAAGAGATATATATATCTATACTTCTTTCGGTAGGTAGTTAATGGACACATTCTCCTCCGTGCATCTAACAACTAACCCCTACTCAGTGTACCTACTGTGGGGCGACAGAGCTTCCTGGTTCTACATTGCCTTACTATTTTACCTTCATTAATTAAGCTAAGTTTAGTAAGTTTAACCCCACCAGGACATCACACAGAGCGATAAACACCCGGAGAAACAAAGTGCCACAATGCGGATGAGGATTACCCGTGGAGAGGTCCCAGAAACCACGTTTAACCGTCATGCTATATTGCGGCCCCCGGCAAAAGCTGGAATGGGGCTTCGAAATAATGAAAAATTGCGTCCCACATGGGAGCGACATAATTTTTGTATTTTTCGAGGTAAATGTAATTTAGAAAATTAACTAACGTTAAAAAAATGTGGACTGCATGTAATTAATTTAGAAAGGAAGGATATTAATAAAATTGTACACAACATTTGAAACTTGCCTGTACCTTGTATAACTTACGGACTGATAAAGTTTGAGTAGTGAATTTTTGGGGCATGTTCGAAAAAGTAACTAGAAACTTTTAGCAGCTCAGTCATAATAAATAACTTGGTAGCAATTTAGGTCATCGATTGCTCTCCGTTACACTCGTAAATCTTGTCTTGCACTTTGTATCTCTTGCTCTTTTGTGTTCTGATGTGTTAAATAAGAGTGGGTGCCCTTGGCTCGCTTTGCGAAGAAAAAATCGTCACATTTAACCAGCATATCTGAAGGAAGAGCTTTAGGTTATAATTGTGACTAGGTTATGTGCGCCTAAAAAAATGGCTTAGCATTACTCAGCTCAAAAAGTAGCTCTAAAAAGAATCTTGCAGTGTTGATGCGATCAGAGGAGACGGACCCAAATATTCTCTAGACCGGAGACGAAATCGTCAACCGGCGAGCCAATGGGCCACCACCACCGAGAATGGAGTGAGTGCATTTTATTCCACCTGGTTTTCTCCGACATGGCCCACTCTCTCTTCGCAGAGCTACTGTTCCCCATCAGTGATAGGTTTTACAAAGCACGAAACGTTGCCGCTCCAGCAATGTTCACGAGGGACTTCAGAAACTCCAGCAGGCGTGACCTGAATGATAGAGTTTGAGCAAAACCCAGGACCTCTAGAGCTGATAAAACTCGGCTAAACAATTTAACCAGTGAGCCATTTCCACCACCATCGCAATTTTCTGTTGCTTATTTCTTAAAAAAAAAAAAAAAACTTCTAACATTTCTGTGTTGCTAGCTTCTTGTGATTTACTACTTTACTTTCGTATTCTTCTTTATCCTCTTACTTTCTTTTCTGCCTTTACTGGCCCGACGGTATCTTCTTTACTAAATTTCTAGCCGAGTCTCTCAAACAGTGGAGCACTATCAGTGATATCGTATTCCATGTATTGTTTTCTCCAGGTGTAGGCTTCTGGGCCACATGTTTTTGGTGGGAAAGATCTAATGCACCAAGCAAACATGCCATACGAGAGTACTACGTTTGTTGTTGTAATCGGATAAGTTGGACCTAAAGGGTATCGCAAACTGGCTGCAAAAAGAACGTGCTAAAGGTCTCTTGAAGGAGCGAACGCAGACGAAGAACAGATTTCTGAAGTCGGTCACAAAGTTTCCAGGTTTCGGGTTGTAAGTCTGTGGGGGTCCCTGAGCAGATACTGGTGACTTTGCTGCAAACTCCAGTGACTTAGCTCCAAACTCCAGTGACTTAGCTCCAAACTCCAGTGACTTAGCTCCAAACTCCAGTGACTTAGCTCCAAACTCCAGTGACTTAGCTCCAAACTCCAGTGACTTAGCTCCAAACTCCAGTGACTTAGCTCCAAACTCCAGTGACTTAGCTCCAAACTCCAGTGACTTAGCTCCAAACTCAAATCACTTGGCTCTGAACTACAATGACGGCTCCAAACTCTGGTGACTTGGTTCCAAACTACAGTAAACCGGTTCAAAACTATGGTGACTTGGCTGCAAACTCCTGTGACTTGGCTCCAAACTCCACTGAACTGGCTTCAAATTCTAGTGACTTGGCTGCAGAATTTAATGATATGGCTGCATACTCTAGTCCATCAGATATCCATTGCAGTAAATCGATCAGATATCCATTGCAGTAAATCCATCAGATATCCATTACAGTAAATCCATCAAATATCCATTGCAATAAATCCATCATATATCCACTGCAGTAAATCCATCAGATATCCATGGCAATAAATCCATCAGATATCCAATGCAATAAATCCATCAGATCTCCATTGCAATGAATCCAACAGATATCCATTGCAATAAATCAATCAAATATCCATTGCAATAAATCCAACAGATATCCATTGCAATAAATTCATCAGATATCGATTGCAGCCAATCCATCAGATATCCATTGCAGCCAATCCATTAGATATCCATTGCAGAAAGCATCTGAGTGACAAAAATAAATAGTCCTAATTAGTGGCTCCAAACCTTTTTCAGCTGGCACCCATCTTAAGTATATGACATGAACCCTTCGTCCTCTTGGGTGTATGGCAAGACCCCCATGCGGCCTTGGGTGTATGACAAGACCCCCATGCGGCCTTGGGTGTATGACATGACCCCCATGCGGCCTTGGGTGTATGACAAGACCCCCATGCGGCCTTGTGTGTATGACAGACCCCCATGGGGCCTTGGGGGTATGAAAAGACCCCCATGTGGCCTTGGATGTATGACAAGACCCCCATGCGGCTTTGGGTGTATATCAAAAGTTCCATGCCTCCATGAGTATATGTCATGAACCCCCCCCCCCCTCTTTCCTTTTAGTATATGGGCAGACCCTCATGGTCACGAAAAGAACAAAATGTCCCCACTATTTTATTTAATAAAAAGCTTTTGAAGATATTTTATTGATAATGAAACTGAAAAATGTAACAATAGCTAAACATTACAGATACAAATGCGCTCCCTTTGAAATTGTTTGATGCCCCTCAAAACTTCTTTGCGATAATCCCCCCCCCCTCTTCCGCCCCCCCCCCCCTTTTCCAAGTAAGCATCAATCAGCCCTCTGGATGGAGACCCCTGGTCTAGACGTTGGTAAACATACACTTCTGCACGACTGACGTAATGATAGAAGAAACTTTACTCAGTATATGGGAGCAGAAGAAAGAAAAGAAACAGGCATTTTCCCGCAGAAAACACGTCTCGTGTGCAGAGTGAGTGCAAAAACAAAAACCGCAAAACAGTGTGCAAGTGTGACACAGAAAACATGTAGAGCAGGCGCTATCAAGTCTGACTGAGGGACGCGAGTGCAGAGCATTGACTGAATCCTTTCTGTAATTTATTTTTGTTACTTTAGGTTTTGATAGTGCCAACCATTTTTATGCTTACTTTATATCACAAGTAATTATTACTTCAAGCTCAACTTATCAAGCAACACAATAACTATTCAATTGAATACAACTATGCAACTAACCAGCCATCCAACTAGCCTAACTGCAACCAACCAGCCAGCTAACCTTTTAACCAGCCAACAATTTAACCAGCCAACCATTTAACCAGCCAACAATTTAACCAGCCAACACTTTAACCCTCCAACAATTTTAGTAATCAACCAGTTACTAAGGCAACCATTTTACTAGCCAACCATTTAACCAGACAACCATTTAACCAGCCAACCATTTTACTAGCCAACCAGTCAACCAGCCAACCATTTTACTAGCTAACAATTTAGCCAGACAACAATGTAGAAAGTCAACCATTCAACCAACCAATTATTTAGCCAGCAAACCACTTAAACAACCAAATCCTAACTAACTAGTCAGATTTAAACCATACAACTCACTAAACATATAATTTAAACTAAATTAAACAGATAATTTAGGTTTCTGGGAATCATTCTTCTCAAGTTGTCACTGGCCAAATGTGGAAATTAAGAGACACACATTGAGTCACAGCTGCAAAGCCAAGGCCATTCGTAGACATAGATGGAGACGGGTGGTATCTGCAGCAACAAACCTCAACGGCCAAGAGTACTGAAGCAGACAAAGAGGAAAAGTCGTTATTTTAGCTGTGTAGTTATTATTGTTTACCTTCATATTATTTTTATCTGTGTAAGTGTTCCTTTGTCACACGTTTCTTTTAGTCTCGCTTTGTAAGTTGTTTTTGTTTGCTGAAGAAAGATTTGTCGACGCTACGTCTTGCTCTATTTTTGACAGTATGTTCATAAAGCTAATTCTTTATACGTCTCGAATTTGCTTTTTTTGCTCATCGCAATTTCACCGACTTGCAGCCGCTAACCTTATTTCATTCAATTAGAGTGATACTTGATATTTGTGAAACAAACACGTAGTTTCTACAGGTTTCATCATTCACGAATGACTTAAGTTTTTGGGTCACCGCAACCCACAAGAGATTTGGTGTCATCGTGTGCAACAGAGCGCGTGAGCATCGGAGTAAATCCGTGTGCAGGACATGCATAAATGCACAGTACCCTGGCGCAGCGTCATTCAATCGCGATCAAGCGCAAGAAGTGATCATTTCAACTCCCAAAGTTTAGACTCAGACCAGAAAACTTCGCATCCTATAATGAGTGGACGAGGTGAGACTAGTCGTGTCCGGTAATATGTCTGTTCGTTTTAGTTTCTGGGAGGCTCTTTTTTTGCCTTCTTTCTGTCCTAATCAAGCATAGACCCTCAACAAACTCAGACTAAATCTGTCTGTACTTAGCTGTTGCATGCAACTTACCCCATGTCCTCCCAGTGACAGTTAACTTTACTCTCCAGCCCCCTTTTTCAATGTGTGGGTGTGTGTTTGTGTGTGTGTGTGTGTGTGTGTGTTTGTGTGTGTTTGTGTGTGTGTGTGTGTGTGTGTTTGCCTTTATTTCTATGCCCCTGTCTGTGCGTTTTAGTACAGAGACGTTCTAGTTATATTGTTATCAGGTTTTCTCAACGGGTGTCCTATCCAACGTCAGCGTCTTTTCTTTCCCTCTTGGTTCACTGGAACTTGTTTAGCGCTCTTCCAGAGTTCAATGTTCGTGATTCTATCATACCATTTAACTCCCTTTAGGCACCAGTTAATCAATGTTTGTAGTTTATTACTACAGTACTTGCTTTCAGTGGCTTTCCATGTTTGCACTCCTCGCAGTAGTTCTAATTTCACATTAGAAATAAGAATGCAGGTTTTGTATTATTAATTTCTTTTGACCTTTACAAATGTCCGAGTGCTATGAAAGCTCTTCTTGCCTTTTGTATTCTTATTTTAATATCTCTGTCAGTTCGCTGGTTCATATCTAAACTGCTGACCAAATAGGTGTGACTCCACCTCTTCAAGTTTGATACCATTAAGAAAAACCTCATTACTAATTGCTTTGTCTATTCTCATCATACTTGTCTTTCCCTTATGCATTTTCAGACCAAGCTTTTGTTATCTCGCATCAAGTATATTGCCTTTATCTTGCATTTGATTCGTTGAGTAGGACAGAAGAGAATATCATCAGCGATGTTTATCAAGCTGTTTTCTAGGTGTTCATTGAGTTCATTCCTTGTGTTAGCAGTTGCTGCCTTCATAGTTCAGTCTATCGCCAGTGACGTAAGGAGTGGGAAAATGGGGAAGGGTTGTGTGTGTGTGTGTGTGTGTGTGTGTGTGTGTGTGTGTGTGTGTGTGGGGGGGGGGGGAATCCTATTTTGTTTATCATTGTTGCTGAGACTGTTGTCGTTGTCGCAGTTGTCTTATTTTCCTGACTCTTTTATTTTTGTTGTTGTTGTTAATTATTGTTTTGTACATTGGTAGATATGGCGCTATCAATTTAGTTTTCTAAAGAATAATTGAAAGCGGCGATGTTGTTTTTTAGACGAATGATGAGAATATTATGGACAAATTTGGAAAAAAAAATAGTACCCGTATCATACAATCTATTTTCTCTGGTCATTTCATAGGAAGGAGAAAACTGAATTACATCGTAACAGCGTATACAAATTTGGAGGGGATGGGAGGGGGACGGGGAGAAGGGGAGGGGGGGGGGTTGGTGGTTGGAGTTAGAATAAAAGCACAAGAGGCTATGCTGAACGAACAGCTGAACACCATGACGGAAGATTATCCGTGTCAGAACTGACTGAAAGTACACCAGGCAAATGAGTATTAATCCTATAACTACCAACACCACGCAGCCTAGAAACAGACCAGGAGATAAGATTTTAAATGGTCAGCGACGCTGACATAAAGAGATCTCATCGAGTTGATTGACTTACAATACCAGATATGGGGTTCTATGGAGCATAGACATAGGACGTACATCTAGTCGGCAAGAATCCTTCATCATCATCATCAATCATCAGGTCTCTTACAGAACGTCGCTCTCGTCACAGCACGCTTGAAAGTATTTCTTTCTCCGGCAACTTCCGTAGTCCCCATGTTTTTTAATAGCTAATGCATCTTCAGTGTCTTGTATTCATCTTCGAGGGCGTCTGCTTCTGCCTCGTGCTCCAGAAACTGTAGCCTCGACCACCGTTCTCTTCAAGCCATCCTCATGTTTCACATGACCAAAATACTTCAGCATTCCTTACAGGATGCTGTTTATGAGCCAGCTCTCCTCGATGTTTACATCAAGGTCTATTTTGTTCTAGTTATCAGCAAAACACACAAACAGCGACATGCAACTCCATTTTCCCTTCTCCCACTGTGGCGGGTTAACTCGCTTTACACTAGCGATTGCACTATGTGCAATTTGCAGAGGGAATACAAACTGTGAATCATCATAAAGGTTTTATAATACCACCAGCCTTGCTGGTTAAATGAGAGGATTCGGAATTGCCCACATCTGATTCCCTACTGTTAAAAAACTTGTATATTTAAATGTTCTTAAGTTCACTAACACAAATGATTACAGTTAAAAATAAAACTCCATAAAACTGTAGGAACATTAAAACTGTAACATTTATTTGGAAAATTCTATCTAATATTTAAATTGGCTGTGGAGATAAAATCCTTTTATATGAGGTTAGTGTACAAATCTGTCCACTTAGCTGTAGCTTGCGGTTCTTTGGTCAGCTTCTAGCTAAGCCTCAGAGACACATGCGGCAGGCCGATTTTCCAGTCCAGTCCAGACAATCGGGCATCTGCAGCTACGCTAGGATTTACTTCTGGAACTCCCACCTGGAACTACCATCTGGAACTAGTATCTGGAACCGTGGTAGGGAATTCAAACACACAATGGTGACTGCAGTGGGTTATACTGCTGAGTCATAAGCAGAGTGAGTGAGTGACTTTCTACCCCACCAGGACTTCACACAAGCGATAAACACCCGATGACACAATGTGCCACCATGTGGATGAGAATCACCGTGGAGAGGTCCCAGAAACCGCGGTCAGACATTTGGCCATTTTTATGGCCTGCCTATATTGCGGTCCCTGGCAAAAGCCAGAGTGGGGCTTCAAATAACAAAAAATTACGTCCTGAAAAGGACGTAAGGAGTTATAAATTATAACAGTCATAAGCAGACAGAGAACCGTCTAGCTAACTAAGTGTTCTCTTTGAAAATAAACGTAGGAAATCCTAAAAAGGGGAAGTAACTCTTGAGGTACTCCTTGTACTACTTATCATCTCATTCGCCTTTTAACTTCTTAATTAAGTATTATAAATGCTAATAAAAAGCAATAAACACATGTTTACAAATTTGCTGATAATATCACTTAAACAAAGCAATTTTTAAAAGGGAGGAAACAGCTGTCCAGACCAGCTCGTCACACCCACCGCCATCTTCCAGCGCTTGTGTCGATCAAGTCAGTGTTCTAGATGAAAATGATAAAGACAGACAGGTTTTTATCTCTGGGTCCCCTCCACCCCCGGTCTGTAGCCACCAACATGATTGTTGTAATCACATTTTCGAATCCATTCCTTCCTATAAAATGTTAGTTGCGCATCCCTTACAGGACGCCGCAGAACCAACCACTGTATTTGCTTGTTTTTTTTTTTTTACAAATTTGCTTTCCTTAAGTTTGCCATTACTTCCGGAATGTTAGGCTCTCGACTGCCCTGTCGAAATCAACGCAAGGCGGTCGGCTGCCTAAGCGACTCCAGCTGGATCGAACGCTGTAGCGCGTAATTACAAAGTGCACTAGCAATGTTTAAGCATATCGTAAAAGGCCACCAGTAAGGAACTTGGTGAAAACATATTGGAGGCAGATTTTAGGACAAACTAAGAAGAAGAAGAAGAAGAAAAAGAGAAAGGAGAGGAAGAAGAAGAAGAAGAAGAAGAAGAAGAAGAAGAAGAAGAAGAAGAAGAAGAAGAAGAAGAAGAAGAAGAAGAAGAAGAAGAAGAAGAAGAAGAAGAAGAAGAAGAAGAAGAACGAGAACAAGAAGAAGAAGAAGAAGAAGAAGAAGAAGAAGAAGAAGAAGAAGAAGAAGAAGAAGAAGAAGAAGAAGAAGAAGAAGAAGAAGAAGGACGAGAATAAGAAGAAGAAGAAGAAGAAGAAGAAGAAGAAGAAGAAGAAGAAGAAGAAGAAGAAGAAGAAGAAGAAGAAGAAGAAGAAGAAGAAGAAGAAGAAGAAGAAGAAGAAGAAGAAGAAGAAGAAGAAGAAGAAGAAGAAGAAGAAGAAGAAGAAGAAGAAGAAGAAGAACAAGACGAAGAACAAGAAGAAGAAGAAGAAGAAAAAGAAGAAGAACGAGAAGAAGAAGAAGAAGAAGAAGAAGAAGAAGAAGAAGAAGAAGAAGAAGAAGAAGAAGAAGAAGAAGAAGAAGAAGAAGAAGAAGAAGAAGAAGAAGAAGAAGAAATAGAAGAAGAAGAAGAAGAAGAAGAAGAAGAAGAAGAAGAAGAAGAAGAAGAAGAAGAAGAAGAAGAAGAAGAAGAAGAAGAAGAAGAAGAAGAAGAAGAAGAAGAAAAAGCAGAAGAATTGTTTCACTGTCTTCCACTGACGTATCTTACTTGTACCCTCAGGATCCAACTGTGGTGGCGCCTGCAACAGCAACCCTTGCAGCTGTGGCCAGGCCTGCCAGTGTGGTACCGGGTGCACCTGCGCTGAGTGCAACACTTGCAAGTGCACCGGTAGGTTCTCTATCATTGCTGAATGTCATTTTTTGGAAAATTCTAGCACAGTAGAACTGCAGTAAATCTACACAATTACAGGATAAAAAAAAAGATAAAAATTTTTTTTTTTTAACCTTACAAGAATATAACTACCAGTGGAGGAGAAGAGAGAGAGAGAGAGAGAGAGAGAGAGAGAGAGAGAGAGAGAGAGAGAGAGAGAGAGAGAGAGAGAGAGAGAGAGAGAGAGAGGTGTGTGAACAACCAAAGTTGCGGCCAGAAAGACTTCGGTGGGATGCAAAAACATCCGTTGTTGCATCGCTTTTATTATTCTGTCATGCCTCTGCGGGAAAAAAAAGAGAGAGATGGGGGGGGGGGGGGGGGGTAGTAATCGTCCATTATTTTGTATAACGGACAGTTTAAAGAAAACATGGGCATATGAGGCTTCTGTTAACTTTGTCATTCTGAGGATTTCGTTTGGTCTTCCTCTTTTCCTTGATGCATTTGTTTCATATTTCAGTGCCTGTTTAGTGCTTCTATATCAGCCTTTCCTCGTAATGTGGATTCTTATAACAATTGATGCAGACAGTTCACTTGTTTCATCGCCTTTCTTGAATCTATTTCATTGAATGTGTCGCAATATCTCTAATACTTTACTTGTCTGGGAAACTATACACAACTTTTGTAGTCTTGTCCGTTATATGGTGCAGTTCCATTGTGTGTTATATTGAGAACTTGGTGCTAAAACTTTGGCCGAAACGTTGCAATGTATGCAAAGTCGTCTTTTTGGTTCCCTTATCGTGAGCTATCTAGTTGCATGTTATAAAAATTCGAAAAAAAAAAAAAAAAAAACATTTGAAAAAAAATTTTTAAATGAAAAAACGCCATCAAGTTTCTAGATTAGAGAAATAAAATTTAAAGATTGTCTCGCGTTGAGGGTCAAGTGTTAGGAACCTGCATAACGGGGACATGTGGCTATTTGCTTCGTTTTTATCTTACAGAAGTGTCCACACATCGTGAAACGAACCCTCACCATTTGATGAAGCAGGCTTCACCCCACAGATGTAAGCCTCGGAGCAAAGGCGTCCTGCCATTCTTTAACTCACTCAACTTCTAGCAACGCACCACCAGTTCGTTAGTTTCACCGGACATCCCAATTCTCACTTTAACCCCTTCTACCTAAAAGTGATATTATATTAACTCCTACTGGCCCATGCTGAATCCTCTTTTGCAATCATCATCTTTAAGGTAGGTCGCACTTCCACAGCTTATTAGAAATATGGTATAAGCGTCATACCATTTAATCTGGGAGCCGAGGTCAGTTTGAAAATATGTCTCAATGGGGGTTCGAACGCATGACCATCGTGCCCGTTCTCGTAGACGAGTATGGTAAACTCGGTTGTAAAGCCGACTGGCTTGATTACACACGCCACTAGGATAGACTTATCTGAGATAATTATTATCAATAAAACGAACAATTGGGATAGACTTATCTGAGATAATTATTATCAATAAAACGAACAATTGGGATAGACTTATCTGAGATAATTATTATCAATAAAACGAACAATTGGGATAGACTTATCTGAGATAATTATTATCAATAAAACGAACAATTGGGATAGACTTATCTGAGATAATTATTATCAATAAAACGAACAATTGGGATAGACTTATCTGAGATAATTATTATCAATAAAACGAACAATTGGGATAGACTTATCTGAGATAATTATTATCAATAAAACGAACAATTGGGATAGACTTATCTGAGATAATTCTTATCAATAAAACGAACAACTGGGTTAGAATTATCTGAGATAATTATTATCAATAAAACGAACAATTGGGATAGACTTATCTGAGATAATTATTATCAATAAAACGAACAATTGGGATAGCAGTATCTGAGATAATTATTATCAATGAAACAACCGTGATAGAATTATGTAAGATAATTATTATCTTTCAAACAAGCTAAGGAGATCAAACACATATTTGTGTATTGACTTGGGAGGGTGTATTGGACGACTTACCACTTGTCACTATTCAAGATTAACAATCGCCGGTAGAGTTCTGACCTGATACCCGTCTGCTGTAACTCTTCTTTTTAGCGTTAACAGGCTGTAAACTCCGGCGTAAAATTCTGGTTGTTCACCCATTTCTGAAATTTAGACTAGTTTTATAACTATAGTTTTGCCGGTACATCCTTCTTGCATATCTGGCTAATTTGTTTGCACATTTTTGGATCCTCGCCTCTTAGGCAGATGCACTCGTTAGAGACACTATTAATTTTTCTGCTTTTACGACATGCTTGTTACAGGAGACGGAGGAGGGGAAAAGGCAACAGAATCCACTCGGGGATTCTGTGGTCCACATCTGCATAAAGGCAGATAGTTAAAAAAATTAAAAAATTTACTTGACTGTCACGTAAACCCAGCTTAACACGTGCACCAGGAAAATGTCTGGGAAATAAAGACTGTCGGTGTGATATTGAATGATTTGACTGGTCTATAAAAGTATGGGTGCCGCACTATATGCCCAGTGCGGAAAGACGCGAAAAAGTTTTTTTGTTGTTGTTGCTTATAAGGGTTAGAGCCTGTACTAGTGTCACTGCAGGTATCACCTGTCTTGTGTATGTACAAGTGGTTAACTAAAGGTATGATCACTTATCATTTACAGCGGATAGCTGCAAATGTGGAAACCAGTGCACCGGAAGTGGATCGTGCAAGTGTGGCAGCGGCTGCGGCTGCAAGTAACCGCAACTCTCACGGACCAGGGGACATAAACGTTTATCATGCTTTATTATTTTTTTTTTCAAGCTTAATCTTTATTGAAAATTACAATTACAAATATAAATTACCAATGAACCCATGATTTAGAAACATTAAAATTGTGGTTTCATTATATATTAATTACTTTCACAAATGATTCAAAAAATTATTTAATCAGAAAAAACTCTTAATAATTGGCATCATTGTGTCCCCTTGAGTAAAGAAGTTTTGCTTAACAATTAGGACAACCGTAATTATGTGGTAAATGTAGAAAATGTGGGTTGTACGGTAAAATAAAAAAAAATGTTTAACTCTCACTCAGTAATCACATATGAGCATCATAAACTGTGTCTAAGCTGAAACGGATTAACTCATTCAAAATGTAATGTAAGGAAAATTGCTGTTTTTGTCATGACATATATACTTGCTAGATGTATGTTTGTATTAAAATTCCCTCGTGGATCTAATTTTTCGTTATTTTGAAGCCCCGCCCTGGCTCTTTTCCAGGGACTGCAATATAGCCCAGCCATAAATATGGCCTAATGGCAGAAGGCGGTTTCCGGGACCCCTCCACGGGTGATCCTCATCCACATGATGGCACTTTGTGTAATCGGGTGTTTATCGCTTGTGTGATGTCCTGGTGGGGTCACATTGACTGACTGACGCTTGTATCGACATTGTAGCACCATCAATAACAATGTGTACCCACACATGACTGACTACCGCGAACACGAACAGTATACCGTCTAACCTAGTTTTAACGTCCTTCATGGTTGAACGGGGTATTTAGGATGTCTTCTGTTGGTGTGCCATCCAGGACGAGATTCGTGCAGTCTCAAGGGTTGTTCAAACCTACAGGAAGCAGATCGGAGAGATGTGTTTACAGACACACGGAAGAACTAAAGGTAGAATAGCGGGATGCATGTTTACACAGGTATTGATCCGCTCTCTTAGACGCAGAGGAAGACAATAAGTTTAGAGGACACATTAGATAGAGTACACACAATTTAATACTTTTTGTAACCACACGGTTATTGACATCTTTTGTCTTCGAGTCACAACGGCTCCTGGTTAAAGGAACAAGTGTACTCCGACGCTCGACCAACCACTGGCAACTGTCTTCTGTGTGTTTACAACTTAACCACGATCGAGAAGTTTGTCCTCTCTAGGCTGCTACCGAGGAGTGTTAGCATACCATCCTGAAATAATTAAATCTCAGCCTGGACAACAGACCTAGATGGCTGATCCCAGATACCCCGTTCAACCTGCAAAAAGTCATAATTAGGGCACAGGTAACGGCTGCACCAGTCAGGTGCCACCTGCACTCCTTCATAAGAAAGTACCTAACTTCTCCAGCAATGAACATCTACAAGTCAAACAGTCACACAAAAGTGAAGGTTATCTTATGGATTATTTTTCAGAATGTATATGGCACCTTGATGAAAATATTTCGGTCTATAAATCATCCACACACAGACAACAACAAAACGATGGAAAAAAAAAAGTGTTGTTGTTGTTGTTGTTGTTGTTGTTGTTGTAAAGTATCGAATAAGTTTTACATGTAAGGAAAGAGTGGTGAAGAAAGAATGCATAATTATAACTTAATATATTAACTTCTATATGATTTCAGGGCACTTTTTGTCCTGTAATGAGAGAATGTTTGCTTTTTCAAAACTGCTTGAATTTGAAACAAAAATTTAAAACTTTATTGTCTCGGTTCCTTGAATATTAATACACTGTGTGAGATGTTATTATGTTCATCTTTCTTGTTGTTGTTGTTGTTGTTGTTGTTGATGTTATTGTTTTTAGTCTCTTTCTTCTCACTTTTCTTCTTCTTCTTCTTCTTCTTCTTCTTCTTCTTCTTCTTCTTCTTCTTCTTCTTCTTCTTCTTCTTCTTCTTCTTCTTCTTCTTCTACTTCTTCTTCTTCTTCTTCTTCTTCTTCTTCTTCTTCTTCTTCTTCTTCTTCTTCTTCTTCTTCTTCTTCTTCTTCTTCTTCTTCTTCTTCTTCTTCTTCTTCTTCTTCTTCTTCTTCTTCTTCTTCTTCTTCTTCTTCTTCTTCTTTTTATCTTCTTGTTCTTCTTGTTCTTGTTCTTCTTCCTCTTTTTCTTCTTGTTCAGCGCTTTGTTTGGCCCTGAAATACCCAATGACCTGTTGCTAAATTAGCAGCAAGGTCAAGATGCAACAATCTCAGGTCAGATCAAAGAAAAGATAAGATATTTTGATGACAAAGAAAGGACATTCGTGCTTGGTGAAATGCTCTCTGCACCTGGTGAGCTGTTCTTCGGAGAACGGCTGAGCCATTTGGATTGAATCCGATGCAACGAAGTTGATCCTCTCTACTTTAGCTGGATGAGAAAAAAAAAATGGGGGGAGGGGGTGGCTAAATGGTGATGTTTCGTCCATTTGTGAACGTCTTTCTTGCTCAGAACTTAAATTTGGCATACGTGGCTTGTTTGTGTGCAGATTGCTGGTTCCTTGCCTCTCAGGGAGAGATGCATTCAGACTTTGATGAAAACCCCACTAATTATTCGCCGTTGATAACTTGCTTTTTATGCATCAGTGATTCTGTTCACTACCCCCCCCCCTCCCTCCTACACACACACTAAAACTGGGGTTCCTGAACCCACAAGAACTGTTTACGTCCTTATCCACACAGGACTGCAGGTTACACCATCCTGGGGCCCTAATTATAACTTCTTTTGAGGTTGAATGAGATATTTGGGATCTGTCTTTTTGGTCCCTCATCCAGACTGAGACTTTTGTTTCCATCTCAGGTGATAAACCCGAAGAGAACCGACCATTCGATCAAACGAGCTGTGCTCCTTAGGAAGTTTATTTGTTTGAGCCCGTAGCTCTAGGGATCTGCATAAAAATTGCACCAGCAAACTGAACGACAGGTCCATCAATTGAACCCACTGTGTTTATTTCGTTGACTGACTGACTGACTTTCTACCCCACCAGGACATCACACAAGCGATAAACACCCGATGACACAAAGTGCAACCATGCGGATGAGGATCGCCGTGGAGAGGTCCCAGAAACCGCGTTCAGACATTTGGCCATATGTATGGCCTGCCTATATTGCGGCCCCTGGCAAAAGCCAGAGTAGGGCTTCAAATGACAAAAATTTTCGTCCTTAAAAGGACGAAATTGGATATTATTAGGTAGTTTATTTCGTTGCGGAGACATTCATATTTTACTAAAACGCAACAAGTGGCAAATGAGAATTAAAAAAAAAAAATATGAATCAACACGCTCTTGCTATTTATTGTGCATATGGTGCTATATGTATCGTAGTAGTAGTAGATTTTTACCCCACTCGGACATCACACAAGCGATAAACACCTGATGACACAAAGTGCCGCGATGTGGGTGAAGATCACCGTGGAGAGGTCCCAGAAATCGTGTTCAGCCTTTAGACCATATTTATGGTCGGGCTATATTGCGACACCTGGCAAGAGCCAGAGTAGGGCTTCAAATAACGAAAAATTGCATCCCACAAAGGGATGACAATATGATGCAACAATCTGTTCCTAGTTATTTTCATTATGGTGCTATTTGTATGAAGACTGACTGACTGACTTTCTACCCCACCAGGACATCACACAAGCGATAAACACCTGATGACACAATGTGGGTGAGGATCACCGTGGAGAGGTTCCAGAAACCGCGTTCATCCTTTAGGCCATATTCATGGCCAGGCTATATTGCGGCCCCTGGCAAGAGCCAGAGTAGGGCTTAAAAAACGAAAAATTCCATCCTTAAAAGGACGGAAAGTGTTAAGCTATATGTATATATACATATGCATATTTATATTTAAAAAGCAATAAATATTTATTGGTCTATAAGACTAAAACATATATACAAGTTCCGACAGTAATGAGACTAATTCCATAAAAATTAAAATAATCAACAGTTGAAGATATAATCTGTATTTTACTCAAAGTAAGCCGCTTGTGCATTGAGACAGCAAGTGGCACGATCTAACAAACACGGGAACGACCTATGTAGTTCTTCTGTTGTTATGGCCCCTTAAAGTCGATGTTACGTCCCTTAAGATGTCATCAATATCGTTAAAGAAGCGTCCTTTCAATCAGAACTTTAATTTTGGGAATAGAAAATAATCACAGGGAGACCATTAGGGAGAATAGGGTGGAAGGCTGAGATTACACACTTATTTTCATCAGACAACGAGTGTGGTACAAACCGGCAAGCAACTTTTTCCTTGCCAACATCTTGCACTAAAATGTTATGAATGGTCTCTCTATTAACACCAGATTCATCGGCCCTCACTTAAATAAAATTATCTTCTTGTATCGGTTCTGTGACTTTTGCAGTGAGTTTCATCATTACGAACAGAAATTTGGCGTCTATGTCTGATTGCATTAGTAATCATTTCCACACCACTTTTGAATCGTGAAACACCTGAACATTTTTGCACGAGAGAAACAATTATCCCCATAAACTGGTTGCATCAATTCAACCGTTTCAATGGCGCTTTATCTGAGTTTTAAAAGGAATTTAATTTCAGCTTTTTGCTCTGTGCTGACTACGCAACAAAGCACCTCTGACTAGATCAACAAAATGGCGGCTTGTTTGTTGTCTGCTTATCGAGCGGCGATGAAAAGTTGCTAGATCATAGGTGAATGTTGCCTCTTTAGATTTCATGCTTTGCCTTGTAGAAGGCACTTTTGTCTTAGCAATTATAAAATCAGTCTCACTACTTAATTATCAGACGTTGTGTATATATATATATATATATATATATATATATATATATATATATATATATATATATATATATATATACATACATATATATAGATCTAGCCGCTACTCATTCAAGATTCATAACTATCATGTGCTCCGGCCAACGGTGTAGTCGCTCATGTCTATCCACGGATTAAGTCCTACGTTATTTTTTAGAGCGGTAAACCAGGGAAGAAGTATTTTCACTTCGGATGCTAACCTAATTTCCCAGGATATAAACTGGTATCCCTGGATCCCGGATAGCAGATTATGGAGAGGCATGATCGCCTACGTCAGTTGGCAACGCCCTTGATGATGATGATGATCCTTGTGAGGCTGGCTGGATTTAGGAGCGACGGTCATTAAACAAAAGTTAGTCTCGTCGCCAATTGGTACCCATTGGCACCTAGTGACACCTTTTTGCACCTAGGGACACTTATTGGCACCGAAGACTATCAGACCCACAGGCGAACATCCAGCCACTTTTTTTTTTTTTTTTTTTTTGGGGGGGGGGGGGGTATCCTTCAGAACCCCAGACTGAAATCTTGACACTCAGTGACCTAACGAGTCACTATTTCTATTCCATAGCTAACACCCCAGGAATCACATCAATCTCATTCAGCCCTATAGCATAATCTATATATATATAAATCAATGTTTGTGTGTTTGTTTATGAGCTATAGACTCGGAAACTAGTGTACCGATTTAGCTGAAAAATTTCAGGATATGTTTGTTTTGATACCGGATGTTCACCCACTATGGTTTGAAATTCAACCTGTCATTGTTAGAGATAGTGTGCGACAATTTTTGAGAAAATCTTCGAAACTAATATTTACATTTTTAGTGACAGTTTAATTATAGCCACGTTAGTAAATGCGTATGCGCCGAAGTCAGAACGCAAGACTTCCACCATTCGCCGGCGAGATACGTACAGCCATCACCTTCTCTAACAAATAGAGTAGGCCGTGGTGCAGCAAACAATACTATTTCTATATCTGTGCAGGCAATGATTGCCACAATAACCATATTAAACACGATTTCTATTTTCTGTATTTTTTTTCAAACAACCTTCGATGAGTTGGAAAGTAGCCGATGGATTGGAAGTGAAAGGGCCTATCTCGACGTCGGCGCAGACATTGACTGCGACATTAACCGTGTTAGAAACGTGCGATTTCTATTGTTGTGCCGTTTCAATAATATATCTGGAATATCTGTCTATGAGAAAACAACTGCCTGCTGTTTTGAGTTGTATTATAATCGGGACACTGTAGTAGGGACACACATCTAAAATAGTTTTGTTCTCTTTTCGTTTCTCTGATGAAGTCACTGCTTGGTCGAATGGTTAAAACACTGGGCTCATGTCCGGCAGTAGTGTTTTTTTTTTTTACCCGGGGCTAAAATAAAAACCTCACCTGCGACAGCACTAGCCATGTGGCCCTTAATACTAAAAGACCAAAAAAAAAAAAAAAAAAAAAAAAAAAAAAAAAGGACAGGTATGTGGGTAAATCAGTTGATAATTAAATTTGACCATTTCGAATACTTATGATTTTATTTTTAAACTTTACAATTGCATGGTTACGCTGAAATTTCATAGCTTTCCATTTATTTTCATTTAGATTTAATTATTTCATCAGCGTTGGAATTTTAAGCTGTGCTGTTTAACATAGTGTTCATTTCCTAATTATGGTGTATTTTTCCTGTTTTCATTTGCTTTTCAATTGGTGTTTTTTTTTTCTCCTAACTACTTCAATGAGGGAAAGAGTAGTCGGTGAATGGGGGGGGGGGGGGGGGGGGGGGTTACAAACTGTTTACTGAGAGAGCTTTAAGTCACAGTAACTGCTTTACCCACTTAAAGTAGCAGCAGCGGTAGTAGTTGTGGTTGGGCTGTTACACTATAGTGCTCTCATGTGAAGACCGCAGGTAATGTTATGGCGTTCTTCTGTCGTAAAGCGAAATTATACATCCTAACCTGACCAGTCCGTGGCGACAGCACTAGCCATGCGGCACCAAATCTTCTGGCTCACGACTCCCTGTCTACTCCAATGGTAAAACAGACAGCATTGACATTATTTTAGCTACTGTGGTAGTGGTCGTGGTAGTAGTTGTACTGGTACTTGAAGAAATATGTGGTAAATATTACACTAGCCCCATTCACTACCTATTACAATTCCTGCTCCCCATTTTAGTCCGGATGGACAGGGATGTCAATGTCAGTTACAACAACAACAAAATATCGCCAGGGGATGATTTTCAAATCCTTCGAAGCGAGAGAGAGAGAGAGAGAGAGAGAGAGAGAGAGAGAGAGAGAGAGAGAGAGAGAGAGAGAGAGAGAGAGAGAGAGAGAGCAGTAGTCTGTTGAAGAGGGGAGGGGAGGTGTATAATGACCTAAATTTACGAGAAGTTAAAGAGTTTTACACGTGATTTTCAAGTTCTCATTACTTAATTTGTTAATATTTTACTAACGCTACCTCCGCTATTCAATTTTTTTTACGACTGACTTTGTTATTTACAAGTACAGCTGTAGCTTTACTTCCGTCTCCTATAAAAATACAAACAGCTTCAGCATGTGATAATCAAATAACCATTTTTGTTACTGTGCTAATAACACCATTTCAACGACCACTAATATAAAGACACAATTATATGGTGCGTTTTCTAAAGTTGGAAAACCAGACTGTCTCTATATCTGTGGAGAAAATGATTGCGACATTAACTATATTATTCACGAGCGATTTCCATTGTCTTTCTTTTCCAAAAACCTTTGTTTGATGAGGGAGAGAGTAGTAGGTGGATTTAGTTGTGGGGGGGGGGGGGGGGGAGAGGGGGAGGGATCATAGACTATTTCTATATCTGAGCAGATAATGATTGTATTAGACACGTGCGATTTCTATTTTCTTTCATTTCTATTTAGCCAAACTATGCCACAGCAACGCGTGGCCGGGTACAGCTAGTGCAATTATATTATTTCATCCAAAACCGCCAATTACTTCCTTTGTTATATCATTCACTTTTACTGTGTAGGCAGGCGAGTCTTTCCCAAGGATATAGGGCCTCAGTACTAGTACTGTCGCCTCGGACTGTGTATTTTTGCCCCCGATAGAAAAAATAACACATCCCTATCCGTATCCAAGATTCGAACCTGGATCTCCCGCATAAGCCACCAACCTTCCAACAGTTAGGGCAGCATATCAACGCCCACCACGCCTGAAGTTAGTTATTCCATAATAATTTGCCGCTTATGACATGCTTGCTAGGGAGCGGTAAGCCTTAACATTTTACCCTCCTTAACCCCCCCCCACCCCCCCCCCCACTCCCCCTCCCATATAACTTCAAATGGAGTCAGGAACCAACAGCGGAAAGAAGGCGGATGTAAACAGTTAACATAATATAAATTCTAGCGGTGGAACCGGATACCTGTAAAAATGCCGTCTACTTTCAGAAAGAACATTGTTCTCCGACAATTGAACAATCAGACACACAAACGTGTATCTAGAAACCATAGCCTCACAATAAATATTCAGTTTGTGAATCATGGCTGGATGTTAGAATAGTATCTAGAGACCAGCTCTAGAAGATAACAGGGGTGAAGATAACAACTGAAAGGGGAGATACATTTGTCACTGACATGGAACACAACACAGTATAATCTTTTCAGTACCATACAACTCATTCATGAAAGTAATTGTATGAATGAAACTATCTTACATGTACTGTTTCTTGCTTTTTTTCTGTTCTGTCTGTCGTCTGTCTGTCTGTGTGTCTATTTTATTTCTGCAATTTTCGTCATATTTTTGTGTGTTTATTGTCTACATTTTAAACGCTTTCCTTTCTTTCTTTCATCAAGTAAAACGTAAGTAAAGATCCCTTTTCACACCTTTAGGCTATTGGGCATATGGGAAGAGCACCCATATTTTTACAGACCATCGGCACTAGGTGGGTAATGTGGTCAGCCGGCCGTATTTACTTCCCTAGGACATACATCATGGTACCCACTGGCTGGGTCGACCTGCGTGGCCCGGTATCATGATAAAAATCCACGCTTCTTTCATCAAACTAACATTAATTTGCACTTTCAGGTCCTCACCATATGGGATGCAATTTTTAACTATTTTGAAGCCTCACCCTAGCTTTTGCCGGGTGCCCTAAATCTAACCGGGCCCTTAACTATGGCCTAACGGCTGAACGGGGTTTCCGGGACCTCTCCACGGGTGATCATTATCTGCTTGGTGACACTTTGTGTCACCAGGTGTTTATCGCGTGTATGATGTCCTGGTGGGGTACAATTTACCTACCTACTTACCTACTTTGTTCTAAAACCTTTATCATCCCCAATGTCATAGATAGACAGTTATAAATTCATTGTAGACATAGATAGTTAAACAGATTTGTGGAATGTGAGATTGGTCGGTGGATGCGTTTACAATGTAAAAACATATCTGCAAGAACGTTGAGAATTAGGCAAAGAACAGGCATAATCTGAAATCAGAGGTAATAGCAAAAACAAAACAAAAACGGGTATTGCCTCACAATGAATGGCAGTGTCGTAGTAAGAGCGTGTGCAACATATAGTCAGTTTCAAAACTCGTGTATGCATCAACACGAATTAATACATGTGGTCTTAGATTTAATGTGCTTATAATTCTATAATTTACAACTGCAGAGATACTGATGTTTTCTTCAAATGCTGAATTTCTCTGATCTGTCTTTAACTAATAATTTCTGTGCTCATTAAAAAAAAAAAAAATACAGACATTATGCGGAAATGCTTAGATTATCTGACGATCAGTTCAATTGTGCCTGGTAATTATTTTCATAGCATATTCCCCTTTCAATGAAAAATCCGCAACTCACGGGAGATTTATGAGGGAGATGACCACCTCAAAGTGAAACACGCATGACACGGGGTCAATCTGACGTTTTGAACAGTTCTCCTTACTGTTTACTCAAAGTTACTGAAAGCAGGCTGACTGACTACTTTGAATGGATGTTTATTTTTTTTAATTTACCGCAAATAAGAAAAACAAAATGAAAACTAAATGTTTGTTGACATTTAACAAAAAAATATTATCAAGCACATGATCATTAACAGGCTGCATGCCAAATGCCAACAACTGACACTGAACAGTTACGGAGTTACAGATTTTAAAGTTCGGCAAGACTTTTGGAACGGACTATAGATCACTCTCCAGACATACAATACTCACACTGTAACTGTACACGTCGCATGTTCTTGGCCTGTGGGATACGAGTCGGCAGTAATGAGTGCAAAAACTACTTGCTCCCTCTAATCTGCAAGGATACGACAAAAATCTAGCACCACGCACTAGCCAAGGGGTTGACTTCGCAAAATTTGTATCATCATCATCATCCTTACCACCACTCAACACTGCAATCATCGTCTTAATTTTCACTCTCAACATTACCAAACTTTTATGTTTTTTCTTCAAATTAAACACACTGCTTAATTAATGTGCATTTTATCATCAGTACATTGCCATTTATGTCATTCAAAGTCTGTTCTATGTCCTCATCATCATCACGTGTCAGGCAAGGATGGTTGTGGACATTATGCTTGGCCAAATCATGGAGTTATAAGTCTTAAATTATGTTCATATTTCTGTCCTCTTTCATCATCCTATTTAGTAGAAAGATCCGTGGATTTCTTAACTCTTAATGTATAGAGTAAGATGCAACAAAATTTTTTTGTCCTGACTTCGACTCTTTGTTCCCAACAGTTTACTTTCACACGCCATCATCTGACAAGACGAACTGTATCACCGAGCAGAGGTGATTTGTGGATATCCTGCTGTGTGCAGTCCTCTTTCCTGTGATATTTCAGGATATCCTGCTGTGTGCAGTCCTCTTTCCTGTGATATTTCAGGATATCCTGCGCTGTGCACTCCTCTTTCCTGTGATATTCCAGGATATCCTGCCGTGTGCACTTCTCTTTCCTGTGATACGTCGGAACGCTTGCATCAATCGCCATGACCGACAAGAATATGTTGGTGTCGTGTGCAGACATGTGGGTCAACTCAGATGGTGAGTCGTGTGCACGACACGCTTAAATGCCCACATTTCTGCCCTGGAATCTTCAGTCAGCCGTGGTCCCGCTAGCAGACAGGCCGAAGAACTTTTTTGCGGTCCCACTTCGTTAACCTAAAACTTCAATTGTTTGACAATGAGCGGAAAAGGTTTGTATCCTTGTTTATCTAGTGATACCTAGTTTGTCTGTGTTTCCTTCAGAATCATTTAGTCCAAATGGACGAACAGCCAGGACTTTCTTCTTCTTTTTTGAGTGTCTTTTATCCCCCAACGGAGCACAGGCCCTCAATCAACTCAGGCCAAGCCGTGCTATCATTTCCTCTTGCAGCAATCTCAGTCGATCTTTTCCGTATCTCCATATTTCACTCTCCTAAACCTATCCCTCTTATGCTTTTGGTCTGTCCTTACTTCTATGTCTCTGCTGGTTCCATTGTAAAGACTTTCCCCCCCAAAGCGTCTTTTGTTCACCTCTTGATTCAAAAGAGTTGTTCAGTTCTCTACAAAAAATTAATGGCTCTGTGATACCATTTAATTCTCTCTGTTCTGCGTAGGCACCAGTAAATGAACTACTTTAGTTTATTAGTAATTATCATAGTTGTTTTAAACTACCTTATGTGTTCTTCAATCACAAGGATGGTTTTCATTTTACTATTTCAGTTAATTTCATTTTTCTCAGAGGCATTATATTGCCAATATAGTGTCATTATGCGGTCATTATAGTGTCATTATGCGGTCATTATAGTGTCATTATGCGGTCATTATAGTGTCATTATGCGGTCATTATAGTGTCATTATGAGGTCCTTATAGTGTCATTATACGGTCATTATAGTGTCATTATGCTGTCATTATAGTGTCATTATGCGGTCATTATAGTGTCATTATGCGGTCATTATAGTGTCATTATGTGGTCATTATAGTGTCATTATGCCGTCATTATAGTGTCATTATGCGGTCATTATAGTGTCATTATGCGGTCATTATAGTGTCATTATGCGGTCATTATAGTGTCATTATTCTATATTTTTTTCCATCCATTATCCTTTTGGGCCATTACGTGTCATATAAGGTTCAAACTCTATTACTCCATTCAGTTCTGTCCTATGCAATCACTTCGTTACTTTAAGTGTTATCACTGCCTCATGTATATGCCAATTTGGTGTTATTATATTGTTATGATGAAAGCATTATGTTATAGTGTCTATTATACTTTGATTATAGCGTCATTAAAGATTCATAGTAGCAGCGCTATCGTGTCTTTACGATGCCATTATAATGTATTTAAGTGTCATTATAACGTCTTCATGGTGTCATTACAATTTCTGTCTAGTGTCCATAGAGTGATATAATAGTTTTCCCATAGTGTTATCATAGTGTGATTATAGTGTTTTTATAGTTACTTATTTTACGTTTTAAATGTAATGCTAGTGTTGTGTGGATTAGTTTGTCTGTAGAGAAAATTCACCAGTCAACAGGCCAAGCAGTCAAACTAGTCCTTGTAATATTTGACCCTCTCATATCCAACTTCCATTGGATCTCGCTAGCGGAGTTAATACATTTACCTCGTAATCTGAGGGGTATGAGTTCAAATTCTTTCCACGGCCCTCAAGTCCGAAAGCCATGTGTTCAAATTCCTATTGAGAATAGTATATACATCTCACCGGTTATTTTAGCCTAAAAATTTGTGCTGGAAAATGTTGTGGGAAGTAAAAATGGCCAACAAGATATTCACCGCATCGCCAGTTGACTGATGATTCTTATTTAAAAATATGAGGTTAGCCCCATATGCCCAACACTACTTCATGCAGAAAGGGGTTCCGTCTTTCTGTGCACCAAAAAATCTTTATTACAGAAACTTTCCTTTCAAGAAAGTTTTGGCAGAAAGTTTAGTGAAGCGTTGACGGAGTGCCCATCTATACTATAATCATAAACCCTTTTTGTATTTCGTGTATTCATTTTAACGGAAGTGTTAACTCATCCGAAACGCCCAACACTACACGGGTAACACTTTTGCCAACTGCCATTGTGGCTACAATGTGTAATTGTCGCACTGGTGCTCAGCTTTATGTCTAGTATCTTTACTTCTTGCGACAATCATTGAAAGTAAACTTTGGTGGGGGGGGGGGGGGGGAAGAGGGGTTCAAGTATCCAGAAGCCATGAGTTATTACCCTTTTGGCTCGGTGCTATGGATATCGCAAAACTTCGGCCTTGATTTTATGATAGGTAACATAAATCTGTGAGAAATTTGGCTTTTCTGCCTACCCCGGGCGTGAACCCGGACCATAAGGAATTCGTCATCCGGTCGCCGCGAAGTCAGGTTTACTTAGCGAGCCGGACAACTTTCGCTGTTTAGGAGTATATTAATGATAATGATGATGGTGACGATGATGATGTTGATGATAATAATAACAGCAATAATGTGATCAATTTTAACAAAATAGAACAATAATTTGAAATAATACATAAAGTATAAATAAATAGTTTTGCTGAAAGTTTCCATTCGTTTGTGAACGGGTCCCCTTAGCCACTCTACGTGATTTTTTAGAGGGCCAATTATCTCCCACCCCAGAAGTCTCGCCCGTTGTGTGGGGGAAAAAAGAGAAAAAGGGGTGGGGGGGGGGGGGGGCGGTGTTGGCGCTGTTGTCGCCGGGTATCATCATTTAGGGGGAGGGGGAGGACAAATAGCAAAATATATGTTTTAAAAAAATTATATAAATTCAAATATGGTGAAAAGGTAAGGGTAGGGGAGGTGGGGGCATGAAATGTACCATACGCAACACCATGTTACCTTGCTACGACACCGACCCCTACCATATATGTTCTTGGGGGGGGGGGGGTGGTGCAAGGTGGCGAAGTGTTCTGAGTTGCCACGCCTTTGAACCCTGTCTCTATATGTAACACTGAGTGTTTGATCATCTTATGTCCACTGTCTCTATATGTAACACTGACTGTTTGACCATCTTATGTCCCCTGTCTCTGTATGTAACACTGAGTGTTGGATCATCTTATGTCCCCTGTCTCTATATGTAACACTGAGTGTTTGATCATCTTATGTCCCCTGTCTCTATATGTAACACTGAGTGTTTGATCATCATATGTCCCCTGTCTCTGTATGTAACACTGAGTATTTGATCATCTTATGTCACCTTTCTCTGTATGTAACACTGAGTGTTGGATCATCGTATGTCCCCTGTCTCTATATGTAACACTGACTGTTTGACCATCTTATGTCCCCTGTCTCTGTATGTAACACTGAGTGTTGGATCATCTTATGTCCCCTGTCTCTATATGTAACACTGAGTGTTTGATCATCTTATGTCCCCTGTCTCTATATGTAACACTGAGTGTTTGATCATCATATGTCCCCTGTCTCTATATGTAACACTGAGTATTTGATCATCTTATGTCCCCTGTCTCTGTATGTAACACTGAGTGTTGGATCATCGTATGTCCCCTGTCTCTATATGTAACACTGAGTGTTGGATCATCATATGTCCCCTGTCTCTATATGTAACACTGAGTGTTTGACCATCTTATGTCCCCTGTCTCTATATGTAACACTGAGTGTTTGATCATCTTATGTCCCCTGTCTCTGTATGTAACACTGAGTGTTTGATCATCTTATGTCCCCTGTCTCTGTATGTAACACTGAGTGTTTGATCATCTTATGTCCCCTATCTCTGTATGTAACACTGAGTGTTTGATCATCTTATGTCCCCTGTCTGTGTATGTAACACTGAGTGTTTGATCATCTTATGTCCCCTGTCTCTGTATGTAACACTGACTGTTTGACCATCTTATGTCCCCTGTCTCTGTATGTAACACTGACTGTTTGACCATCTTATGTCCCCTGTCTCTGTATGTAACACTGAGTGTTTGATCATCATATGTCCCCTGTCTCTGTATGTAACACTGAGTGTTTGATCATCTTATGTCCACTGTCTCTATATGTAACACTGAGTGTTTGATCATCATATGTCCACTGTCTCTATATGTAACACTGAGTGTTTGATAATCATGTCAACTGTCTCTGTATGTAACACTGAGTGTTTGATCATCATATGTCCACTGTCTCTATATGTAACACTGAGTGTTTGATCATCATATGTCCCCTGTCTCTATATGTAACACTGAGTGTTTGATCATCATATGTCCCCTGTCTCTGTATGTAACACTGAGTGTTTGATCATCATATGTCCACTGTCTCTATATGTAACACTGAGTGTTTGATCATCATATGTCCCCTGTCTCTATATGTAACACTGAGTGTTTGATCATCATATGTCCCCTGTCTCTGTATGTAACACTGAGTGTTTGATCATCATATGTCCACTGTCTCTATATGTAACACTGAGTGTTTGATCATCATATGTCCCCTGTCTCTATATGTAACACTGAGTGTTTGATCATCATATGTCCCCTGTCTCTGTATGTAACACTGAGTGTTTGATCATCATATGTCCCCTGTCTCTATATGTAACACTGAGTGTTTGATCATCATATGTCCCCTGTCTCTGTATGTAACACTGAGTGTTTGATCATCTTATGTCCCCTGTCTCTGTATGTAACACTGAGTGTTTGATCATCTTATGTCCCCTGTCTCTGTATGTAACCCTGAGTGTTTGATCATCTTATGTCCTCTGTCTCTGTATGTAACACTGAGTGTTTGATCATCTTATGTCCCCTGTCTCTGTATGTAACACTGAGTGTTTGATCATCTTATGTCCCCTGTCTCTGTATGTAACACTGAGTGTTTGATCATCTTATGTCCCCTGTCTCTGTATGTAACACTGAGTGTTTGATCATCTTATGTCCCCTTGTCTCTGTATGTAACACTGAGTGTTTGATCATCTTATGTCCCCTGTCTCTGTATGTAACACTGAGTGTTTGATCATCTTATGTCCCCTGTCTCTGTATGTAACACTGAGTGTTTGATCATCTTATGTCCCCTGTCTCTGTATGTAACACTGAGTGTTTGATCATCATATGTCCCCTTGTCTCTGTATGTAACACTGAGTGTTTGATCATCTTATGTCCCCTGTCTCTGTATGTAACACTGACTGTTTGATCATCTTATGTCCCCTGTCTCTGTATGTAACACTGAGTGTTTGATCATCTTCTGTCCCCATGTGTCGGTGTGTAACACTGAGTGTTTGATCATCTTCTGTCCCCATGTGTCGGTGTGTAACACTGAGTGTTGTGTCCCCAGGATCAGCGTGTGCCGGTGCCTGTAACAGCAACCCCTGCAGCTGTGGTGACGACTGTCGATGCGGAGCTGGCTGTTCCTGTGCTCAGTGCCACTCCTGCCAGTGCAACAGTGAGTTATCTGTCCTTAGCTCAGGCACTCCAGAGCGACTCACAGTGTCATCCTTATTATTATTATTATTTTTATTATTATTATTATTATTATTATTATTATTATTATTATTTCTTTGTTTTAATTTTGTATGTTCCAAATGTTCAAAAACATACTAAAATTATCAGATTTACAGAGCCAAACACCAGAGACAAGAAAATGACAATATAGCGATCAGAACAACAATGAGAACACACACAATATCTGACCTGAAATGACTTTGCTACGATTTTCAAGTATTATTTAAACCATAGCCATCTAACATTTTTTATGTTGCAGCCTTCATAGGCCAGGCTTCTTTAATAAATGTGTCCTTTTTTTGGTACTTTCTTTCTGTCCCTCCCTCTTTTTGTTTAAGTTCATGTTTATTTTTCTAGCTGTCTCTATTTTAATCCTCTTTTTAAATTTGTTTACATATAGGATTGTGTTACTTAAATTTTCTTTCTTTCTTTCTTTCTTTCTTTCTTTCTTTTTTTCTTTCTTTCTTTCTTTCTTTCTTTCTTTCTTTCTTTCTTTCTTTCTTTCTTTCTTTCTTTCTTTCTTTCTTTCTTTCTTTCTTTCTTTCTTTCTTTCTTTCTTTCTTTCTTTCTTTCTTTCTTTCTTTCTTTCTTTCTTTCTTTCTTTCTTTCTTTCTTTCTTTCTTTCTGTCTGTCTGTCTGTCTGTCTGTCTGTCTGTCTGTCTGTCTGTCTGTCTGTCTGTCTGTCTGTCTGTCTGTCTGTCTGTCTGTCTGTCTGTCTGTCTGTCTGTCTGTCTGTCTGTCTGTCTGTCTGTCTGTCTGTCTGTCTGTCTGTCTGTCTGTCTGTCTGTCTGTCTGTCTGTCTGTCTGTCTGTCTGTCTGTCTGTCTGTCTGTCTGTCTGTCTGTCTGTCTGTCTGTCTGTCTGTCTGTCTGTCTGTCTGTCTGTCTGTCTGTCTGTCTGTCTGTCTGTCTGTCTGTCTGTCTGTCTGTCTTTCTTTCTTTCTTTCTTTCTTTCTTTCTTTCTTTCTTTCTTTCTTTCTTTCTTTCTTTCTTTCTTTCTTTCTTTCTTTCTTTCTTTCTTTCTTTCCTTTTCTTTCTTCTGTCTATCTTTTTCTTTTTCTTTCTTTCTTTCCCACATGCCTGCCTGCCTAATTTTAGTTACGTTATAATATTTCTTTAGGCTTTAAGATGTTTTGCTCATAAATCTACATCTTCTTCAGTACCATATCCTAGCACATTTGCACATGTCAATTATCAATGTCACCTGTCATCACGATTGTCCACAGATGACAGCTGCAAATGTGGCAACCAGTGCTCGGGCAGTGGAGCCTGCAAGTGTGGCTCATGTGGCTGCAAGTAAAGAACATCTTCCACATTTTCACACGAATCCTGCTTCGTCCTTTGACTGGGTCTTTACAACAAGACTAAAGAAACACATCAGTGACATCACAATTCGTTAATTAAAACATCTTCCTCAAAATATATTTGCATCTGTGAATGCAGTTAGGCAGTTTGTTCTTTATGTTCTTTTTGGTTTTATTTAATTAAAACAAAAAATGCGAACGAATTGTCATGTTTCTTTTTTACAGGATTTGATTTAATTCAGCAACGCATTGGGCATTTCCTTAAGTGCTCCGTCCCCATCTGTAGCAGCTAGCGCAGAGCCCCAATAACAATGATGCCAGTATCAGTCTGATTATCTATCCGACTTACCTTTCCTCCGGGCGTCGAGTATCGGCCAGATCCCCTCGTCCCTCTTCGCTGCATCACTGTTGACAGACTGTGATGATCAGCTTGCTCCTCCGGTTTATGCACGCGCTCTCATGAGGTTTAAACCATGTCTTCCATGTCAGTATTTCACTAGGATGTGCAAACCCAGCGAATCTGTCCGTCTATTCATTTCCTAACACACCAGAATGACCCAGACATAAGATCCAGACAATGCTCCTCACCCGTGACTTCCAAAGAAAAGCTTGCCACTCTGCAGGAAGCATTCTTGTCCTCACCTGACTCAACATGCTTTCTAAGTCAGTTACAATCACGCTATGTGTGTTAGTGTGTATGTGTGTGTGTGTGTGTGTGTGTGCCATGTTCTCTAGCCAGCGGAAAGCTGTAGTGACCGCCTCCACCTCCATTCTCAAGCTGGATGTTATCATTTTCTAGACTCTCACAACCAAACGCCGACCATTAGCTTTTGCTAAGAATACCCAAGAGCACTTCCTTTGCCTCTTGACACTGAACCATCTGTACTTTTGTCTTATATTTGACAGCCTGTTCAGCCTCTGAAGATGTGATAACTGGCGTGACATGGTGTAGCTCGAAGCTATGTGAGGCTGAAGATTAAGTCGCTATGCTTTAGCCAATGATCTAAAATACACATGCACCAAACCAGTTACTTAGAGGCACAAGTCACCTTCTCTGTCTGGTCTCTCTCTCTCTCTCTCTCTCTCTCTCTCTCTCTCTCTCCCCCTTCTGTGTGTGTGTGTGTGTGTCTGTCTGTATGTATGTCTGCCTCTCTCTCTCTTTCTCTCTGTGTGTGTGTGTGTGTGTGTGTGTCTGTCTGTCTGTCTGTCTGTCTGTCTGTCTGTCTGTCTGTCTGTCTGTCTGTCTGTCTGTCTGTCTGTCTGTCTGTCTGTCTGTCTGTCTGTCTGTCTGTCTGTCTGTCTGTCTGTCTGTCTGTCTGTCTGTCTTTCTGTCTGTCTGTCTCTGTCTCTGTCTCTGTCTCTCTCTCTCTCTCTCTCTCTCTCTCTCTCTCTCTCTCTCCCCTCTGTGTGTGTGTGTGTCTGTCTGTATGTATGTGTGCCTCTCTCTCTCTTTCTCTCTGTGTGTGTGTGTGTGTCTGTCTGTCTGTCTGTCTGTCTGTCTGTCTGTCTGTCTGTCTGTCTGTCTGTCTGTCTGTCTGTCTGTCTGTCTGTCTGTCTGTCTGTCTGTCTGTCTGTCTGTCTGTCTGTCTGTCTGTCTGCCTGCCTGTCTGTCTGTCTGTCTGTCTGTCTGTCTGTCTGTCTGTCTGTCTTTCTGTCTGTCTGTCTGTCTCTGTCTCTGTCTCTGTCTCTCTCTCTCTCTCTCTCTCTCTCTCTGTGTCTCTCTCTTTCTCTCTCAATATATATATATTCATATATATAAAACAGTCTCTGTCTCTCTCTTTCTCTCTCCACTGTCCCTTCAGCCACCTTCCTTCCCCAACAACTTGTTATCCAGTAAACGCACGCTCAATTAACAAACTCATCATTTTCTCACGTGCCACTGCGTTCTCGTTATCCGCAGACAAATAAGTTCCTGTGACCACACTCCCACCCACTGATCACTGCCCCCTAACCCCCACAGCCCCAATCAAGAAATGTCTTTCTATTATTTATTTCTCTATTATTTCTGTTCCGGATGTGTGAACATCTCGTAGTCGGGGAAGTTTTGTATTATTTCTGTTCCAGATGTGTGAACATCTCGTAGTCGGGGAAGTGCAGCAGGGATTCTCACAGCACATACTGCTGTTAACGAACAAAGACAAGTATGTTCCATGGTTCCCGGTCCGATCACACAGAAATAGCATACTGAACTAGCCAGTCACACAGAAATAGCATACTGAACTAGCCAGTCACACAGAAATAGCGTACTGAACTAGCCAGTCACACAGAAATAGCATACTGAACTAGCCAGTCACACAGAAATAGCATACTGAACTAGCCAGTCACACAGAAATAGCATACTGAACTAGCCAGTCACACAGAAATAGCATACTGAACTAGCCAGTCACACAGAAATAGCGTACTGAACTAGCCAGTCACACAGAAATAGCATACTGAACTAGCCAGTCACCAGTCACACAGAAATAACATACTGAACTAGCCAGTCACACAGAAATAGCATACTGAACTAGCCAGTCACACAGAAATCGCGTACTCAACTAGCCAGTCACACAGAAATAACATACTAAATTGCCATTGCCAGTTGTCCAAGAAAAATTCCAAACTTGATCCTCTTTCAGCCGCCCGAGGGCCTGCTATATCGAAGAAGGGTCCTTTGCTGTCTTATATGGTTTCCTTTTATTTGTGGTGTGTAGACACACCTGATATTATTGTTGTTTGCTTCCTTGCTGTGCTGCGTTGTTTGCGGTTTTTGGTTCTGGTGTGATCCAGATCTCTTTGCGATTATGTTGAAGGGTACTAGCCGACTGTTGCTGGTGCTTGGTTTGCCTCGTGCTGGTCGCTGTGCTGGTGCCCTGTTGCTGCTTGGTTGCCGATCTAAAAGCCGCCGGAAAAAGCCAAACAAATATCCGTTGCCCCGTCGATGCACAATGTTCCTTTTCAGGACAACCAGGGCCGTCACAATCTGTTGTTGTGATCGGCCCAAAAAAAAACAAAATTTTTTTTTTTTTTTTCCACGGAGTGTGGAGAAGTAGTGGAAGTGAGATAGACTGCAAACGAGAGGTCAGTTTGCCCGAATGTGCCAGTAGATGTGATAGTGAGGTCGGGAGAATGAGAGTGACAGATAGAGGCAGGATCCATCCCGGTCGGCTGAGGTCGCTTGGTCTGAAATAAAAGTGAAAGGCAATTGTTAACATACACGTGGGGTGGGGTGGGGTGGCATGACGGTGACTGGAGTTCCCAAGTGCAGGTCCCCTTTGGTGCAATGCCCTCGGCTGTCTGCTTCGGGGCGTCGGGCGGCCTGTGGTATTTTCCGTTGTCTTCTTTTTTCTGAAAATAAACTAGTTTAAGATTTTGGTTAGTTCAATGGTGATTACGTGGTTATTTGCCAGTGTGGGCGGAGCGGGTGGGAGTGGCTCCGGTACGTCGACCCGCTGTCCGGTTGGTGGTTGTTTGTTTTAGGCTGTCCTTAAAGATGGCGGCTTGTTTGGTGGGCTCTTTAGAATTGGCGGTTGCCTCTTCTATTCTGCTTTTTCTTTTTGGCGCCCGGAGCTGGTCCAGGGCTGCGTTTAACTCGTCGCAGAGTCGGCCAGCTCTATTGCTCTTTTCAAGCAGTTCAGGTGTTTCGCCTTCATCTCCGTATTCCTCGAAAGAGTAGCCGACGACGTAGTGGTCGACCTCGTCGAAATACTCCAGCGTGTGCGGAGCCGCCAGCTTGTTGTACTCTTCAACCCTCGCTTTAAGGTCGTCGAAGCTAGTTATTTTGGCTGCTGCTGTTTGGCTCACGCGTGGGGTGGCTGGCAGTCTGACGGGTGCCTCGCTTCGTTCTTCGATTGTCGCGGTATCTGTCATCTGTGCCTGGTGTTGTGTCATTACTATCTCGGTAGCTGTGCTTTTGTCGGCTTTGATAATCGGTTGCTTTACAGCTTTCCTGGAAGCCTCTCTTTCTTTCTCAAGCAGGGCGCGCTCTGTTCTTGCCGCCAGCACTGCAGCTTCTGCTTCTGCTTTTGTCTGAATCATAAGAGTGACTTCCTTGTAAGTGCTCTCGCGGGCTTCCCTAAGTGCGTCGGTTTCTTTTCGTCTCTCCTCCCTTTCTTCCTGTCGGCGGGTCCCGTCTGCAGCTTTTTCTGCTTGTAATTTTAGCGTCATTTCTGTCAGGTTTTCTTGCATTCGTGCAGCCTCTGCTAGCCACTTTGTTTGCTGCAATACTTGTTCTTGTCTGTCGTCTTTCAATGCTTTGATTTCGTTACGCATCTGAGAGATCAGGTCTAGCATCTGCGTTCTGTCAGCGTCGGTGTCGGACTTTTCTTTGCGGAGAGCTCTGATTTCCGCTAAGATTTCAGAGATTTTTTCAGGGTCCATTGCGGCTGTGATCGTCTTGTCGGTTAGTCTGTCTGTTGTCCGTTGTGCTGGCTTCCCACTCGGTTGCTTTGGTGCTGCTGAGGACCTGGGTGCCACGTATCTCTGTCTGGCTGCTTCGTGGGTGGTTCTAAGTGACCTTTTGCACTGCTGGAGATACGGGCATCCCATGTATCTCGCGCCGTGCGCACCGGAACAGTTGGAGCACTTGCGGTTGCTGTTCGGTCTTTTAAAATTGGTGTCAATTTTAGCCAGCGGGCACTCCTTGAATTCGTGCGTACCAGAACAGAATCTGCACGAGAGGCTGCTGTGGCAGGACGAAGCTGTATGCCACGCCTTATTGCAGCGTGAGCACTGCATGATGTCTGGTATGCTGGTCATAGGCTGCCGCTGCTTGCGTTGGCGAGGGGGTCCTTGCGTCGCTACTGAGGCGGCATCAGGCACCCCTGAAGGGTCGGCTCCCGGAGGAGCGGTCTCCTGTGCTGGTGATTCGATCGTAATGGGCGCAGTGTCCATTTTCTACGACGATTATAAAAAGTTCTCGAATTTATTTAGAGGTTAAACGCACGCCCTAGGTTTCGGTTTAAAGAGTTTATAATGTAAATTATAATTACCTAGGGCGTTGTTCCTTCCTCTGTTGATTCTTGTAGATTTTTGTTGCTGGTCGTTGGCTAGGTGCGTACACGGGCTGCTAATGACCCACCCGCAGCCGATTCCGATAACTCAGTCGAGACAGACTCAGCCGAATATCAAGCGATTCTGTCCAGTAGCTGGTTATCGAAAATCAGGCAACGAATGGATAGTTAGCGGGGCAACGTGTTCAGGCGAGGCGGGCTTGCGCGTTCAACGTGTTGCTCGGGCAAAGGCTGTCAGCGAAGTGGATTGATAACATACTAAACTAACCAATCACACAGAAATAGCATACTGAACTAGCCAGTCACACAGAAATAGCGTACTAAACTAGCCAGTCACATAGAAATAACATACTGAACTAACCAATCACACAGAAATAGCATACTAAACTAGCCAGTCACACAGAAATAGCGTACTAAGCTAGCCAGTCACACAGAAATAACGTACTGAACTAACCAATCACACAGAAATAGCATACTAAACTAGCCAGTCACACAGAAATAACATACTGAACTAACCAGTCACACAGAAATAACGTACTGAACTAACCAATCACACAGAAAAAAACATACTGAACTAACCAATCACACAGAAAAAAACATACTGAACTAACCAATCACACAGAAAAAAAAACACTGAACTAAACAATCACACAGAAAAAACATACTGAACTAACCAACCACACAGAAATAACATACTGAACTAACCAATCACACAGAAATAACATACTGAACTAACCAGTCACACAGAAATAACGTACTGAACTAACCAATCACACAGAAAAAAACATACTGAACTAACCAATCACACAGAAAAAAACATACTGAACTAACCAATCACACAGAAAAAAAAAACACTGAACTAAACAATCACACAGAAAAAACATACTGAACTAACCAACCACACAGAAATAACATACTGAACTAACCAATCACACAGAAATAACATACTGAACTAGCCAGTCACACAGAAATAACATACAGAAATAGCCAGTCACACAGAAATAACATACTGAACTAGCCAGTCACACAGAAATAAAATATTAAACTAATCAATCACACAGAAATAACATACTGAACTAGCCAGTCACACATAAATAACATGCTGAACTAACCAATCACACAGAAATAACATACTGAACTAGCCATTCACACAGAAATAACATACTGAACTAGCCAGTCGCATAGAAATAGCGTACTGAACTAGCCAGTCACACAGAAAAAAACATACGGAACTAACCAATCACACAGAAAAAAAAAAACATGCTGAACTAACCAATCACACAGAAATAGCATACTGAACTAACCAATCACACAGAAAAAACATACTGAACTAACCAATCACACAGAAATAGCATACTGAACTAACCAATCACACAGAAAAAACATACTGAACTAACCAATCATACAGAAATAATATGCTGAACTATCAAGGCAAACAGAAATAACATGCTGAACTAACAAGGCAAACAGAAATAACATGCTGAATTAACCAATCATACAGAAATAATATGCTGAACTATCAAGGCAAACAGAAATAACACGGTGAACTAACAAGGCAAACAGAAATAACACGGTGAACTAACAAGGCAAACAGAAATAACACGGTGAACTAACAAGGCAAACAGAAATAACATGCTGAACTAACCAGTAATACAGAAATAACATGCTGCACGAACAAGGCGAACAGAAATAACATGCTGAATTAACCCATCACACAAAAATAACATTCTTAAGTAACCAAAAACATGGAGATAACACTATGCATTAAACGTAAGGCAAGAAGTGAAATGGAAACAGTTAATCTTTGTCTTTGTTTCGGTCTCTCCCTCCTTCTCCTTCTAGTTCCCTCACTTTTTCTGTCATGCCATACTCAAGACAACATGCATACAAATAAAAATATAAGTTTTCTGTCTAAAATAAACAAGTGAGACTTACACATCAAACCACCGACTACGTGCTCGTTATCAAATGGTTAAACCAGAGCCAAACTTGAACTATACTGGGAAACCATCGATAACACATACACATACACACACGCGCGCGCGTGCGAGCACAACATAAACTAACACACACATGACATAAACTCACACACACATGACATAAACTCAGACACACATGACATAAACTCAGACAGACATGACATAAACTCACACACACATGACATAAACTCAGACAGACATGACATAAACTCACACACACATGACATAAACTCACACACACATGACATAAACTCAGACATACATGACATAAACACACACACACACATGACATAAACTAACACACACATGACATAAACTAACACACACATGACATAAACTCACACACACATGACATAAACTCACACACACATGACATAAACTCAGACAGACATGACATAAACTCACACACACATGACATAAACTAACACACACATGACATAAACTAACACACACATGACATAAACTAACACACACATGACATAAACTCACACACACATGACATAAACTCACACACACATGACATAAACTCACACACACATGACATAAACTCAGACAGACATGACATAAACTCACACACACATGACATAAACTCACACACACATGACATAAACTCAGACAGACAAGTGTGCCTTAAAATCAGGTTTGCCATCACACACACACACTCACACACACACACACACCCACACCTAACTAGCGAGCTGAGAAATAAAAAAGAACATAAATCAATCTAACAAGAATTTCGAATCTGCCATTAACCTAGATTGTCTTCTTGAAGCATATTGAAAGCATAATGGGATCCAGACCAATTAATATCCCCACTCCCACACACACACACACACACACACACACACACACACACACACACACACACACACACACACACACAATTTCGTCTCTGTCGGAGACCTGAACCCACGACCTCGGGATCCCAGGCCAGCGTCTAAACGCCCCACCACAGCGGTTTCCTAACTATTGAAAACGTTTCTTCTTCTTCTTTTGTCCTCAGACTTACTCCAGGTTATCTGTATTTGTGTTGTACGTCTCCAGTGGCTTGGGTGATGGATTCCCTCATCTTTATTTCAGGTTTCACCATCATTTCTCCATATCTCTCTTCGCCTTCCTCTTTCCTTCCTTCCCGATGTCCCGCTGTAAATCAAAATAAAAAACATCTCAAAATGAAAATAAATAAATAAATAAATACATTCATTAAAACATGCTGTACAGTTTGGTCTGGCTGATTTCAGTGAGATGCCTGAAAGGTTTTAGTCTTTGCATGTCAGTATAGTTCACACTCGGTCTTATTCTAACTTTCTCTGGTATTCGAAACCATGTCCTTTTGGTTACCTCAATGTCGACTAGGGCATATCAGACATGTCCTGTACGTCCACAGCGCCGGTGTGACTCTAATGACCAATTTCCTGTTCGGTGTTGATAAAACCCGGCACCATCTTTTTCTGAGACCCCTGCTTTTTATTAATATTTCAGCTAAACCACGATGAACTTACTAATATGAGCAACCTAATTTAGTTGTCAATGCACCATACCGTCAACGAGCCAGTTCTCTTTGATATTCACGTAGCGTGGAAAGACATGTTCCTCTTCTTGATTCATGGAACATCAGATCAAATGGTTTGGTCATATGTCAATACTACAACCAGACAGTGCACCATAGAGAGCCCTGTCACTTAGACATAATGGAAGCAGAACTAGAGGTTGACCACACAAGCGATGGATAGATGGAATATACATAAATACCAGCATCAACGCAGCACATACCAAGACTTTCGCTCAATGCTTTATCAGACAATGACGTTGACATAATATAGGAGTAGAGAAGTTAGGTAAAATGATTCATAGTATGAATTGTAATAGGAAGTGATCAGTCTACTTGTCTTGCCCTTTGAAGGTAGCAAGTTCGTCTCATCGACGTGTCGTTCGTTTCACAAGTGCAAATTTGTACGCAGATTTCCAAAGATCGTCGCTAAAGCTACGAAGTTCGTGCTTTATGCGACGCTCTGGGCAAATAGTTAGCCGTTCTGCGGAGATAGACTGTGCCATTTGGGATAAAGCTCGGCGCAATTAAGTTAGTCTTTTCGACTTTAGGCTTCACAAATAATATATGACAAACGTAATGGAGGAAAAGAAGAGGTGAGACAGACCTCTATCGTAACTTTATAACCCTTTAGGAAAAAGCGCATTCGTTAGTTTGTGACACTTTCTATTCCACTCAAAAACACAAATAATGCAGCTGATACAAGAAAAATTAAATAAAACCAACAGCAATAAAGAAGAAATAAGCATAACCTTTGCAAAGTTCACACATTCGGGTTAGAGATTTACCAGCCGGACAAAGATAACATGGCAAGTGGTTACAGCCGCGAATTGTCAATTGAAGAGAAATGAACCAGTGCTTGGAACACGGGGAGATTCTTGGTGGCAGGCCGCCCGTTCTGGGCCACGATAAATGAAAGATTTCTTCCTGGGCGCAATTCCCCTGGGGTGGTTGGAATTTGATTTTCTTAAAGCTGGAGAAGACAGAATAAATTGGGGATGTGTTTTGCTCTAGGAGATTTTTCTCATTTCTCGTTATTGTGGATATCTGAACTTTTTTCTGTCAGATTTGGGAAATAACTGTATCGTTAATTCCACAGGTATGCTTTGTTGTTTTTCTTTTTCTGTTCTTTGGCGCAGCTGGCTCAACAGCTAGTATTGTTTAGCTCTCATGCAGAATACCGAGGTTCCAATAATCAGTAAAGTTCTTTTTTTTAAAAATCCTATCGGGAGCCAATATATTAGTTTTTTAAAAGCCTCACCTGTAAAGCGCTCACTAGCAAACGAGTCCTCAATGTTAAGCTTGCGACCCTAAATGTTAAGGTTGCGACACTAAATGTTCAGGTTGCGCCACGTCGGTCAGACAAGGCGGTGCACCAATCCACTTTCTTAAGGCTGTGTTGATTTTCTTTTCCATGGCTTCCACTGCAGTCATCGTCACCTCGTAGACTAGTAGTGGCCATAGAAGCTTCGGAATCAACATGAATTGGAGACACCATACCTTGAATTTTCCGATCAGCCTGCATCGCTCGATCGCGAGCAGGCCTGTAGCCAGTGACTCATGTATTCGCCGGACTTCCGCTCTGTCAGATAACTTCGAATCGTAGACGCGACCGAGGCTCTTCACCGGTTCCTCCAGAACCGTAGGGATCTTGTTCCTTGCCACCGTAAAACTGGTCGCCGACACCTTGCCCTTATGGATTGACAGACTCCTCGATTTCTGCGGTTTGAACTGCATACCACTCCATTGGACCACCGCGTCCAATCTATTCAGGATCGTGCGGGCAGACTCCTCGCTGCCCGTTATTATAGTCGTGTCATCCATAAATACGCGTAGTGGCGGCAACCAGTGATCCCCTATTTGAAGGCCCAGTCCGTAGCCGGCCGCCCCGTCTAACATGATCTGCATTGCCATGACAAACAGTATAGGTGAGATCGTACACCCCATAGCTATCCTAATCTGCAACTCAGTCCACCTCGTGGTAAACGTCGAGGTAGAGAAGCGCAAAGCGAACTTGGAGAAATATTGCTCGACCATTTGACTGATCTGTGTCGGTACGTGAAACATGCGAAGGGCTCGCCACAGTAGCCTATGGGGGACTGCCCCGTAGGCGTTGGCTAAGTCCAACCATATAACGTGCAAATCGGTTCTCTCATGCTTGGCTCTCTGGATAGCCTCCCAGATCATGGTCGCGTGTTCAAGGCACCCAGGAACGCCTGGAATACCACCCTTCTGAACAATAACATTTAGTGCCGCTGGCTTTTTTCACAACGTCCTCAACCTCAGACCAAAGGGGAGGTACCATTTTAAATGGTACCTTCGGCACCGAAGGCTGTTTGAGTCCGCTAAGGATCTCTGGATTGTCATCGAGAGGCTCTCTCCTCTTTTTATCCGAGTACATCTTGCGTAGATGTAGCTCTAGTTCTTCCTGACTGACAACCAGAGTCCCAGACTTCGGTTGCTCGAATAGACCTCGGGCGAACTGATACGGGTCCCTAAAGAATTTCTCTCGCTCCCTTTTGGTTCTGCGTCTGTTGTTACAGAAACGCTCGGCGCGACAGAGGGCACTGTGTTTGTTCTTTAAGTGCACCCACACTTCATACAGCCCCTCCCGTTCGCTGCCTGTAGCGGCTTTGAACCGTTTTCTGAGGGCATTCTTGTCTGCCCGACACTTCAGAATGTCCCTCTGCCTCCTGCTAGTATTCTGCTTGGCACCCGGCTGTGCCTTTACTACTGTCCCGAACTCGCGGGAGCAGTGTTCATATATTACATCACCAAATTTAGTAAGCTTGTCGCCTAGCGGCTTCTTGTTTAGAGTTTGTTTAAGTACCTCACATAATGTAACCTCCAACTTACACCACACCACCTTCTCGCTCGCAGGTGGAAACCTGATCTTGGAACGCACTTCTTCAGAAATCATCAAAGGTGCTCCTCCGCAGTCGACGTCATGGGCCTCTCCGGGCGAGTGGGGTTCACCCTGCCCGTCGTACCCTGACGACTCAGAAACTACCACAGGAGTGGTAGTTTTGCGACGGCGTTTACTGCGTGGAGCACCCTCGCATTTCATTCTTCCGGCATGCGTTCTCAGACCATGCAACCCCGTGAAGCTTTTCCCACATGTACAGAGCCAGCCCGGACGTTGGGCGAGTATCTCAGTCCGGGGGCTAGCAAAGTCGTCACCGAGGGTATCAATCAGATTGGGCCCTTCATTCTCCCCCCCCCTTTCGGAGGGCCCTGGGGGCATATTTCATTGTGGTCGTACGAAATCGGAGGTATTATATTGTGTTAGGGGTGATCAACCCGGTCCACAGTCGACATCTGTCTCCAGATGTCAGTTTATCCCCCCGGCGATACCGGGGGGGCCAGTCTTTCCATAGGTGTCAAAAGGACTTTCCCGATAGTCACCAGTCTTTCCTGGTAGTCTTGTGGGCTAGCCACGTACAATAAGAATAAACTCACAGGGAGCAAGTACAGCGGGGATCTACAGTCATCAGTAGAAATTATCCTCTTTCGACACACGTTTCGGCCCACGATTCCTAAACGTATTGGGAGGTGGGCCCACCTGAGTTCATGAAGCTCAGGGCTGCTTCCCCGCTGCACAGAATTACCGGATGGTGTTATTATTTCGGCCAGAGACAAGGCGACTTAGTGGTTTCGAAGGAGGTACTGTGAGATAAGGTTGCGACACTCAATGTTAAGGTTGCGACACTAAATGTTAAGGCTGCGACACTCAATGTTAAGGTTGCGACACTCAATGTTAAGGTTGCGACACTAAATGTTAAGGTTGCGACACTCAATGTTAAGGTTGCGACACTAAATGTTAAGGTTGCGACACTCAATGTTAAGGTTGCGACACTAAATGTTAAGGTTGCGACACTAAATGTTAAGGTTGCGACACTAAATGTTAAGGTTGCGACACTCAATGTTAAGGTTGCGACACTCAATGTTAAGGTTGCGACACTCAATGTTAAGGTTGCGACACTAAATGTTAAGGTTGCGACACTCAATGTTAAGGTTGCGACACTCAATGTTAAGGTTGCGACACTAAATGTTAAGGTTGCGACACTCAATGTTAAGGTTGCGACACTAAATGTTAAGGTTGCGACACTAATTGTTATTGTTGCGACACTAAATGTTCAGGTTGCGACCCTGAATGTTAAGGCTGCGACCCTAAATGTTAAGGTTGCGACCCTAAATGTTAAGGTTGCGACCCTAAATGTTAAGTTTGCGACACTAAATGTTAAGGCTGCGACCCTGAATGTTAAGGTTGCGACACTAAATGTTCAGTTTGCGACACTAAATGTTAAGCTTGCGACCCTAAATGTTAAGGTTGCGACACTAAATGTTATTGTTGCGACACTAAATGTTATTGTTGCGACACTGAATGTTATTGTTGCGACACTAAATGTTATTGTTGCGACACTAAATGTTCAGTTTGCGACACTAAATGTTCAGGTTGCGACCCTAAATGTTAAGGTTGCGACCCTAAATGTTAAGGTTGCGACCCTAAATGTTAAGGTTGCGACCCTAAATCGTAAGGTTGCGACCCTAAATGTTAAGGTTGCGTCCCTAAATGTTAAGGTTGCGACCCTGAATGTTAAGGCTGCGACCCTAAATGTTAAGGTTGCGACCCTAAATGTTATTGTTGCGACACTAAATGTTCAGTTTGCGAAACTAAATGTTCAGGTTGCGACCCTAAATGTTATTGTTGCGACACTAAATGTTCAGTTTGCGACACTAAATGTTCAGGTTGCGACCCTAAATGTTAAGGTTGCGACCCTAAATCGTAAGGTTGCGACCCTAAATGTTAAGGTTGCGTCCCTAAATGTTAAGGTTGCGACCCTAAATGTTAAGGCTGCGACACTAAATGTTAAGGTTGCGACACTAAATGTTATTGTTGCGACACTAAATGTTCAGTTTGCGACACTAAATGTTATTGTTGCGACCCTGAATGTTAAGGCTGCGACCCTAAATGTTAAGGTTGCGACCCTAAATGTTATTGGTGCGACACTAAATGTTCAGTTTGCGACACTAAATGTTCAGGTTGCGACCCTAAATGTTATTGTTGCGACACTAAATGTTCAGTTTGCGACACTAAATGTTCAGGTTGCGACCCTAAATGTTAAGGTTGCGACCCTAAATGTTAAGGTTGCGACCCTAAATCGTAAGGTTGCGACCCTAAATGTTAAGGTTGCGTCCCTAAATGTTAAGGTTGCGACCCTAAATGTTAAGGCTGCGACACTAAATGTTAAGGTTGCGACACTAAATGTTATTGTTGCGACACTAAATGTTCAGTTTGCGACACTAAATGTTAAGGTTGCGACACTAAATGTTATTGTTGCGACACTAAATGTTTAGTTTGCGACACTAAATGTTCAGGTTGCGACCCTGAATGTTAAGGCTGCGACCCTAAATGTTAAGGTTGCGACACTCAATGTTAAGGTTGCGACCCTAAATGTTAAGGTTGCGACCCTAAATGTTAAGGTTGCGACACTAAATGTTCAGTTTGCGACACTAAATGTTAAGGTTGCGACCCTAAATGTTAAGGTTGCGACCCTAAATGTTAAGGTTGCGACCCTAAATGTTAAGGTTGCGACCCTAAATGTTAAGGTTGCGACCCTAAATGTTAAGGTTGCGACCCTAAATGTTAAGGTTGCGACCCTAAATGTTAAGGTTGCGACCCTAAATGTTAAGGTTGCGACCCTAAATGTTAAGGTTGCGACACTAAATGTTCATGTTGCGCCCCTAAATGTTAAGGTTGCAGCCCTGAATGCTAACGTTTAAACATGTTTAAAACTGCAGGAAAATCCGACAAAGCCAGAACATACTTACACATCGCTTTGTGTGAGCTTGAAGAAGGCTAATGCTAATTCTGAAGCTGTATAGAAAAAGCAGGAAAAAAAAGGGGGGGGGGGGGGGGGGTGGAGGAAAACACGAAGTAGAAGTAGCAAAAACAGTAGTAGTAGGATGTAATGATGAAAAGAAAAAGAAGAAGAGGGGGAAAAGGACAAAGAAGAAGTAGAAGAAGAAGAAGAAGAAGAAGAAGAAGAAGAAGAAGAAGAAGAAGAAGAAGAAGAAGAAGAAGAAGAAGAAGAAGAAGAAGAAGAAGAAGAAGAAGAAGAAGAAAAAGAAGAAGAAGAAGAAGAAAAAGAAGAAGAAGAAGAAAAAGAAGAAGAAGAAGAAAAAGAAGAAGAAGAAGAAGAGGAAGAAGAAGAAGAAGAAGAGGAAGACACCAAACCCTTGCCTGGCCCCAGTCTCACTTGATAACCTGAAAATGAAACGCCTTTAACAGCCAATCAACGTTTCCATCAGCTGTCTTTATCTCCTAATTTGGTGATTCCCCCGGTGGTCGTCTGTTTCCGTTTCCGGTGTCCGGTGTCCGTCCGTGCATTCCCATAAAATGAACACAGATGTCTTTTTTTTTTTTTTGGAACTAACTTCACTCGTCTTGGTTGTGTTCGAAGTGTCTGTGGAAAGTCCTAATGTATTTATTCCCTTATAGTTACATTCATTCCCATATGTCACCCCTTATCCCTTGCTGACCGTTGAACTCTTGGTATCTTCTTTCTTTGGATTCTCTCGTCGACTGGTGAGTTCGAAAACATTCATTTTAGAAACATTAAATGGGGCATGTTAAAGCCCTGTGAAAACATTAGGGACTTCCTGGACAACATCTGAAATGAGCAGTTATAAAACATTTAAGATTGCGACATTTTGGGCATGTCGATCTTGATAGGAAGTTGGCAGAGAATCACAAAACAGGCAATAAAAAAATGAAACCATTGAATTAAGAGAAACAAAGAACATTGATGAGACAGCGACCTTCAAAGAGAAACGAAGAACATTGATAAGACAGGGGCTGTCAAAAAGAAACGAAGAACATTGATGAGACAGGCAAAAGGTGTACATGATTCAACTGAAAGATAGAATCGATTGTTAATCCTATATAACATATACATGGCACAGCAGGAAAACGATCGTTCACATCCTTAACCACACAGGACCAGGAATGGAGGTTGTACGGGGTATCCGATCTACCTTGTTGGTTTGCCATCCAGATTGCGTTTTAAAGATCACAGGATGGTATAATAAACCTTCATGTGACAACGCGGAAGGAACAAAACTGACCAATAATCGTTTATTCGAGCATATTTGCAATGTTGCTCTGTCCAGGTTCTATTTGGGCCTATCAATTCTCTGCTTTTCCTTCTGTACAGATGTTCTATTTGGGCCCATTAACACTTTGCTCTTCCCTCTGTACAGATGTTCTGTTTGGGTCCATCAACGCTCTGTTCTTCTGTCTGTACAGATGTTCTATGTGGGCCCATCAACGCTCTGTTCTTCCCTCTGTACAGATGTTATATTTGGACCCATCAACACACCGCTCCTCCCTCTGTACAGATGTTCTATTTGGGCCCATCAACGCTCTGCTCTTCCCTCTGTACAGATGTTCTATTTGGGCCCATCAACGCCCTGCTCTTCCCTCTGTACTGATGTTCTATCTGGGCCCATCAACACACCCATCTTTCCTTTGTCTGGGTTTTATTTGAGCCCATCAACGCTTTGCTCTTCCCTCTGTACAGATGTTATATTAATACGAATACAGTAGACGAAGAGACATCAGTAGGCAAATGTTGATCTGTTTATTGCTGATCCAACAGACGCAATGTCCAGTCATCGTTCAGTGTTTTCACTAATATAATAATACAAGGGCCTAGTCACGACGACTGCTGTAGAAACACCACAAGTCAAATCTAGCTGTAATGACCTTTCGGTCCATACACCTCGCTTATGTCGACAGCTATTGGCTAAATCCTCTCGTTTAATTCATTATTCACTTCTCCGTTTTAGGTCTCCTAGTACATATTCTTACCCGTTTATTCCAACCAAAAGACATTCCAGTCATGCTTTTACAAACATGCAAACACACACACACACACACACACTTTTTTGGTACATAATTACACATATTTGTGAAGTATATAAAAATGGTTAGTGGCTTCCATTCTATTTACATTTCTCCTTCGTCTGCTTATTCTTCTAATCGTTCTTATCATTATATTCATCTTTGTTTCCTCTCCTCGTATTCCTCCTCCTTCTTCTGCTTCTGCCGCTGTTGCTGCTTTTAATGTATTCACATTATTTATGGTTTACAGCTAGTCTGTGATATCTGCGTCTTTGGCCCAGCACAACCGATTTCAACAAAACCCTTAAAGAGTAGCCTTTTACGTCTTGTTTATCAGGGGTTAGTAAATCTATTCTCTCTCTCTCTCTCTCTCTCTCTCTCTCTCTCTCTTTCTCTCTTCCTCTCTCCGTCTCTCTTTCTCACTCTTTATCTCTCTTCCTCTCTCTATCTCTCTCTCCCTCTCTCTTCCTATCTCTTTTCCTCTCCCTCTCTCTCTGTCTCTCTCTCCCTCCCTCTCTCTCTCCTTCTCTCTCCCCCTCTCTCTCCCTCTCTTTCTCTCTCTCCCTCTCTATCTATCTGTCTCTCTCTCCCTCTCTTTTCCTCTCTCCCTCTATCTCTCCCTCTCTCTCCCTATCTCTTTTCCTCTCTCTCAATCTCTCTCCCTCTCTCTCCCTTCCTCTCCCTTCCTCTCTATCTCTCTCTCCCTCTCTCTCTCTCTCTCTCTCTCTCTCTCTCTCTCTCTCTCCCCCTCTCTCTACCCTAATTTTCCCAGCCAAAATGACACACATGAATATACATGCACAGTCTGCTACCTCAGTGCACGGAATTATCAGTTTCAATATACATTATAATAAACTAGCGTAGGTCCTTGACCTCCAGTTACTCTTCAAACCAAACATCACCTAACCCTATTTACTGCATTGCTATCAATGGTTATCGATTGACTTCAGCTTTTTTGTGTTCCACGCTTTGTCGATCAACCATGTCTTCTTTTGTGGTTCAGCTTCTAGGAAACAAGAGTGTCCCGCCATTATTTACTGCTCGCACGTTATGTTGGGAAAACTGAAAAGATGCACGAAATGAGATGGTTGAATGTTTGATAGAAGGAGAGTCTAGGGGAGATGTCAAGTCAAACAATTGATACAGATAAAACAACAAGCAATGGTTGAATGTTTGATAGAGGGAGAGTCTAGGGGAGATGTCAAGTCAAACAATTGATACAGATAAAACAACAAGCAATGGTTGAATGTTTGATAGAAGGAGAGTATAGGGGAGATGTCAAGTCAAACAATTGATACAGATAAAGCAACAAGCAATGGTTGAATGTTTGATAGAAGGAGAACGAACGAACGAACGAACGAACGAACGAACTTTATTTTCAAAGGGTCACAAATTGGGCGCGCAGGCCTGTCTTACATTCGGCCCTTCCAGTCAACCATCTTTCGCACAGCAGTTGTGTTTTACTAATAAAGCATGTTATGATCATATGATGTTATGCATATTATGAATATTATAAAAGAACACAAAAGCATGAGTTGTAAAGTGCATGCAAAAACCCGCGCGTGCATACATACACCCGCATACACACGCTCACCCACTCACTTACACACACAAACATGCATGCATACATTACATACATACATACACAGATACATATAAACAAACATACATACACACATACACACAGGCATACGTACACACAAACATACATACATAGAGAGTCTAGGGGAGATGTCAAGTCAAACAATTGATACAGATAAAACAACAAGCAATGGTTGAATGTTTGATAGAAGGAGAGTCAGGGGGAGATGTCAAGTCAAACAATTGATACAGATAAAGCAACAAGCAATGGTTGAATGTTTGATAGAAGGAGAGTCAGGGGGAGATGTCAAGTCAAACAACTGATACAGATAAAGCAACAAGCAATGGTTGAATGTTTAATAGAAGGAGAGTCTAGGGGGAGATGTCAAGTCAAACAATTGATACAGGTAAAGCAACAAGCAATGGTTGAAATAATTAAAATGACCTGCATTTAAACAAAAGCAAAACGCCAATAGGAGCAGTATTGGGTGAGTGCCAGTGTGCAGACACAAAGACTACAAGGGCGACATTAGGCCAGTTCTGACACATTTATGTGTGTGCCTCAATGTGCCAAAGTAAATAATATTTATAATAATAATAGTAATAATAATGATAATAATAATAATAATAATAATAATAATAATAATAATAATAATAATAATAATAATAATAATAATAATAATAATAATAATAATAATAATAATAATAATAATACTAATAATAATAATAATAATAATAAGATTAATAAAAATAATGGACTGAAAGGCAAATACTTGTAGTTTTGATCTTGAAATGATACATATGTTTCCTCTCCCTTATCTTCTCCCATCTTCTGCTTGTCATTGACACAGTTATCATCATCATCATCAGGTGCCTTGCGTGGGCGATCATGCCTCTCCATAATCCGCGATCTCCTGCAGCATGTATCAGTTCGTGTGCCGACACACCTCCATGCCATGCAACAAGACTGTCAAGCATCTTCTCTCATTGTCTTCCTCTATCTCTGCTTCCACAGATCTTTCCAGTGGTCACAACATGTTCTATTTTCCCTCTTCTCATAACATGGCCGAAAAATGATGACTGTCTCCTTCTGATGTCAGTGATAAGTTGTCTTCGGGATCCCGCCTCTTTTAAAACCTCTTGGTTGCTCTTTTTGGCTGTCCAAGGTATTCTAAGCATTCTTCTGTAAAACCACATCTCTGAGGCCTCCAAAAATTGTTTGGCCTGTCTACCGATTGTCCAGGATTCACGTCCATATGTTAAAACTGGATGTATGTAGCAAGCAAGAATTCTTTTTCTAACTCTCAATGGCAAGGATATATTGCACAAGATGATTTTTATTTTATAAAATGCAGTTTTTGCCTGTCCAATTCTGTTTCTTATTTTAGTTATGCATCTTCCATCTGATGTTATCCATGTGCCCAGATACTTAAATTTCTATACTTGTCTTAAAATAACACCATTGACTTTTATTACAAATTTAGGAATAATTTGTTTCTTTGATACCAGACACAGTTATATCTGCACGAAAAATCCGGATTTTTTGGGAGAATTTCTTTACCAGTTTCCTAGAGCATCCAGCATTTTTCGCTAGATGTTTCTCTTTATAGGCGAAAAAGCCAGTCTACAAATAACAAAAATATGATAGACTTTCCAAATCCCATCATCGTCATCATCATCATGAGGTACCCTCTCAGCTGCAACCAGCCTCCAAAGACATCAATCCTACATTTTCACGCTCTGCAGCAACACATACACGTCGATGTCTGGTGATAGTGACAACACATACACGTCGATGTCTGGTGATAGTGACAACACATACACGTCGATGTCTGGTGATAGTGACAACACATACACATCGATGTCTGGTGATAGTGACAACACATACACATCGATGTCTTGTGATAGTGTCAACACATACACGTCGATGTCTGGTGATAGTGACAACACATACACGTCGATGTCTGGTGGTAGTGTCAACACATACACGTCGATGTCTGGTGATAGTGTCAACACATATACGTCGATGTCTGATGATAGTGTCAACACATACACGTCGATGTCTGGTGGTAGTGTCAACACATACACGTCGATGTCTGGTGATAGTGTCAACACATACACGTCGATGTCTGGTGATAGTGACAACACATACACATCGATGTCTGGTGATAGTGACAACACATACACATCGATGTCTTGTGATAGTGTCAACACATACACGTCGATGTCTGGTGATAGTGACAACACATACACGTCGATGTCTGGTGGTAGTGTCAACACATACACATCGATGTCTGGTGGTAGTGTCAACACATACACGTCGATGTCTGGTGATAGTGTCAACACATACACGTCGATGTCTGGTGATAGTGTCAACACATACACGTCGATGTCTGGTGATAGTGACAACACATACACGTCGATGTCTGGTGGTAGTGTCAACACATACACGTCGATGTCTGGTGATAGTGACAACACATACACGTCGATGTCTGGTGATAGTGACAACACATACACGTCGATGTCTGGTGGTAGTGTCAACACATACACGTCGATGTCTGGTGATAGTGTCAACACATACACGTCGATGTCTGGTGATAGTGTCAACACATACACGTCGATGTCTGGTGATAGTGTCAACACATACACGTCGATGTCTGGTGATAGTGTCAACACATATACGTCGATGTCTGATGATAGTGTCAACACATACACGTCGATGTCTGGTGGTAGTGTCAGCACGTTTAACCAGTCGATGAACACGTTTAACCAGTCGATGTCTTGTGATAGTGTCAACACGTTTAACCAGTTGATGTCTTGTCATAGTGTAGACACGTTTAACATGTCGATATCTTGGGATAGTGTAGACACGTTTAACCTGTCGATGTCTTGTGATAGTGTAGACACGTTTAACCAGTTGATGTCTTGTGATAGTGTAGACACGTTTAACCAGTTGATATCTTGTGATAGTGTAGACACGTTTAACCAGTTGATGTCTTGTGATAGTGTAGACACGTTTAACCAGTCGACGTCTTGTGATAGTGTAGACACGTTTAACCAGTCGACGTCTTGTGATAGTGTAGACACGTTTAACCAGTCGACGTCTTGTGATAGTGTAGACACGTTTAACCAGTCGATGTCTTGTGATAGTGTCAACACGTTTAACCAGTCGATGTCTTGTGATAGTCTAGACACGTTTAACCAGTCGATGTCTTGTGATAGTGTCGACACGTTTAACCAGTCGATGTCTTGTGATAGTGTCAACACGTTTAACCAGTCGACGTCTTGTGATAGTGTCAACACGTTTAACCAGTCGACGTCTTGTGATAGTGTCAACACGTTTAACCAGTCGATGTCTTGTGATAGTGTCAACACGTTTAACCAGTCGACGTCTTGTGATAGTGTCAACACGTTTAACCAGTCGACGTCTTGTGATAGTGTCAACACGTTTAACCAGTCGATGTCTTGTGATAGTGTCAACACGTTTAACCAGTCGACGTCTTGTGATAGTGTAGACACGTTTAACCAGTCGACGTCTTGTGATAGTGTAGACACGTTTAACCAGTCGATGTCTTGTGATAGTGTCAACACGTTTAACCAGTCGATGTCTTGTGATAGTGTCAACACGTTTAACCAGTCGATGTCTTGTGATAGTGTCAACACGTTTAACCAGTCGATGTCTTGTGATAGTGTCAACACGTTTAACCAGTTGATATCTTGTGAAAGTGTCAACACGTCTGACGTCTGCTTCTTGCACGTTTTTCCTCTTCTCAATTGGAAACTTTATTGCCACCCCGTCCCTTTTCCTCCCAAAAACATCGTACAACTAGCAGTTACGTCTTTTATGTTTCAATTTCTGCCTCATTATTTTAATCCCCACAGTAATTACTAGAATACAGATTCAAATCCCTGACAATAATTACTGGGATCCAGATTCCAATCCCCTGCAGTAATGACTAAGATTTAGATGTTAACCCCCGACAATAATTACGGGGATTCAGATTAGCACTCTATGTGGTCTAGCACTCTATGTGGTCTAGGACTCTATGTGGTCTAGCATTCTATGTAGTCTAGCACTCTATGTGGTCTAGCACTCTATGTGGTCTAGCACTCTATGTGGTCTAGCACTCTATGTGGTCTAGCACTCTATGTGGTCTAGCACTCTATGTGGTCTAGCACTCTATGTGGTCTAGCACTCTATGTGGTCTAGCACTCTATGTGGTCTAGCACTCTATGTGGTCTAGCACTCTATGTGGTCTAGCACTCTATGTGGTCTAGGACTCTATGTGGTCTAGCACTCTATGTGGTCTAGGACTCTATGTGGTCTAGCACTCTATGTGGTCTAGCACTATGTAGTCTAGCACTCTATGTGGTCTAGCACTCTATGTCGTCTAGGACTCTATGTGGTCTAGCACTCTATGTGGTCTAGAACTCTATGTCGTCTAGCACTCTATGTGGTCTAGCACTCTATGTGGTCAAGCACTCTATGTGGTCTAGCACTATGTGGTCTAGCACTTTATGTGGTCTAGCACTCTATGTGGTCAAGGACTCTATGTGGTCTAGCACTCTATGTGGTCTATCACTCTATGTGGTCTAGCACTATGTGGTCTAGCACTTTATGTGGTCTAGCACTCTATGTGGTCAATGACTCTATGTGGTCTAGCACTCTATGTGGTCTAGAACTCTATGTGGTCTAGCACTCTATGTGGTCTAGCACTCTATGTGGTCTAGCACTCTATGTGGTCATCCTAGAGTCCATAGCAAGGGCCTTGACAGCATAGAAGTTATCAACGCTGCCCTCAACGTTGGGGCGTATCTGACTGAAATCGAGGGACCGACAGTGTGCCTCCAGTAAGCTAGATCTCTAAAACAGATATAGACACAACAATCTATCCCTCTAAAACAGATATAGACACAACACTCTATCCCTCTAAAACAGATATAGACACAACACTCTATCCCTCTAAAACAGATATAGACACAACACTCTATCCCTCTAAAACCGATATAGACACAACACTCTATCCCTCTAAAACAGATATAGACACAACACTCTATCCCTCTAAAACCGATACAGACACAACACTCTATCCCGCTAAAACCGATACAGACACAACACTCTATCCCTCTAAAACCGATACAGACACAACACTCTATCCCTCTAAAACCGATACAGACACAACACTCTATCCCTCTAAAACCGATATAGACACAACACTCTATCCCTCTAAAACCGATATAGACACTACACTCTATCCCTCTAAAACAGATATAGACACAACACTCTATCCATAAAAACCACTACAGTTCTGGAATAAACGAACCAGATGTTTGCACCGGAGTTGATAGCCGAAAGGGCAGAGAACAAGGTGGCAAGGATAACAGATGTGATTTTAAACACATCACTCATCCAAATACCAGTTCTGGAAGACAACTACTTGTTAAGCAGCTCACTGTCTACCTTCAAAGGTTATGAACAGTATTATCTACTAAGTTTTTCAGTGAGACTGTTTATGGTAACAGTTCATCGTCTTCTACCTTGCTTGTAAAGAACGAGTGGAGAAAAATGAACCATGCAAAGCTTCTAAATGACAAAGCACCCTTTGCCCAGACAAATCAATTTACTAAGGTCTTGTGTGTGCTATTTGCTTGAATGATCGATTCATTGATTGACTTATCGACTGGCTGTTAGACTGTTTAAGATCAGTGCCGTATAAATTAATTCGCTTTTTTGTATGCAATTAGAAAATAAAATTTAAAATGCCCTTTTCACACGTGAGGTGCGAATAGGAAAATAGAAAGAGAGGTAGAAACTAAAGGAACCTTTCTCACGCTCCTGGGGCATCAGACATACAACGGTAGACTCATATTTTATTATGAATGGTCGGTACTCTTCTGCGATGTGGCCAACAGTTGGCCTGTCGCCTTAAAGCCTCCTGACGCCTGGTACCAGTACAAGGCTTTGCCAGTCTGCTAGCCCGGGTCAGTATGAAGAGAAACAATTCTGCCATGAGGTGGACTTAAATCCCAAACTTTCGGGCCCCTAGGCGAGCATCTAGCCCAGGGGTGGGAATTCTTTTGGGGTCGGCGGCCCAAATTTAGAATTATCAAAATAGTCGAGGTCCATATAGAAAATAATCCGTAACAAACCTAACACACAGACATCCTTGAAACTGTCTGAGTTTGTCCGCAAGACAGGTGTCACAAGCAGGATCACAGATTTGACGACGTCAGTTTCTGGTTATCAATGTTTAGGTTATCACTGTTTAGGTTATCACTGTTTAGGTTATCACTGTTTAGGTTATCACTATTTAGGTTGTCACAGTTTAGGTTATCACTATTTAGGTTATCACTGTTTAGTTTATCACTATTTAGGTTATCACAGTTTAGGTTATCACTGTTTAGGTTATCACTATTTAGGTTATCACAGTTTAGGTTATCACTATTTAGGTTATCGATATTTAGGTTATCACTGTTTAGGTTATCACAGTTTAGGTTATCGATATTTAGGTTATCACTATTTAGGTTATCACAGTTTAGGTTATCACTATTTAGGTTATCACTGTTTAGGTTATCACTATTTAGGTTATCACAGTTTAGGTTATCACTGTTTAGGTTATCACTATTTAGGTTATCACAGTTTAGGTTATCACTGTTTAGGTTATCACTATTTAGGTTATCACAGTTTAGGTTATCACTATTTAGGTTATCGATATTTAGGTTATCACTGTTTAGGTTATCACAGTTTAGGTTATCACTATTTAGGTTATCACAGTTTAGGTTATCACTATTTAGGTTATCGATATTTAGGTTACACTGTTTAGGTTATCACAGTTTAGGTTATCACTATTTAGGTTATCACTGTTTAGGTTATCGATATTTAGGTTATCACAGTTTAGGTTATCACTATTTAGGTTATCACTGTTTAGGTTATCACTGTTTAGGTTATCACTATTTAGGTTATCACTATTTAGGTTATCGATATTTAGGTTACACTGTTTAGGTTATCACAGTTTAGGTTATCACTATTTAGGTTATCACTGTTTAGGTTATCGATATTTAGGTTATCACTATTTAGGTTATCACTGTTTAGGTTATCACTATTTAGGTTATCACAGTTTAGGTTATCACTATTTAGGTTATCACTGTTTAGGTTATCGATATTTAGGTTATCACTATTTAGGTTATCACTGTTTAGGTTATCGATATTTAGGTTATCACTGTTTAGGTTATCACTGCTTAGGTTATCACTGCTTATGTTATCACTGTTTAGATTATCACTGTTTAGGTTATCACTGTTTAGGTTATCACTGTTTAGGTTATCACTGTTTAGGTTATCACTGTTTAGGTTATCACTGTTTAGGTTATCACTGTTTAGATTATCACTGTTTAGGTTATCACTATTTAGGTTATCACTGTTTAGGTTATCACTGTTTAGATTATCACTGTTTAGGTTATCACTATTTAGGTTATCACTGTTTAGGTTATCACTGTTTAGATTATCACTGTTTAGGTTATCACTATTTAGGTTATCACTGTTTAGGTTATCACTGTTTAGGTTATCACTGTTTAGGTTATCACTGTTTAGATTATCACTGTTTAGGTTATCACTGTTTAGGTTATCACTGTTTAGGTTATCACTGTTTAGGTTATCAATGCTTAGGTTATCACTGTTTAGGTTATCACATTTTTGGATGTTGTTATCTTGAATTGGTTTTCCTTTCCGCGTGCGAAGGTAAGTTTTTATGTTGTGCTATTGTGTAAATTTAAGGGCCAGATTCTATGCTAATTTTACGCAAGCCTCGTGGGTCAGTAAAAATTGCTTGACGGGCCAGTGTTTGCCCGCGTGCTATAACTTGCCCACCCTTGGTATACCAATTATAACTATAGTTACCTTATTAACTTATATTAGTTAACTCATGCTGTCACACTTTAACAAATATCTCGAATACTCTAATATGCATAAACACGAATGTTTGCTTAGGGCTTTAGATTTCCCATGTTCTTATAATTTATAGTCTACAATTGCACAGGTAAAGCTGTTTTCTTAAAGCGGTATTTAAAAAATAAAAAAAATAAAAACAGATGCGATTGAAAGCAAAAAAATCAACATGCTTACAGTAACTTAGGTAAATGAATATTTGAGCGACAGCATGAGTTTTGAAACGTAGTATAGTTTACCTATATAAGTCCCGTTCTGTTTTGGTTAGCTCCCGTAGACGTTTTCTTAAAATCCTAATTTCAACTTATTGTGACAGAAGAGGTTAGAGCAAACAGTGGTAGGGATGGAAACAATCGGTTATGAATTTTTTGGAGATTGAATCGGGTATGTAAACTTGCCCTGTAGGATTGCCGCCAGCACTGAGAGTCTTTACTTTCGTAGTGTCATACCTTCAGGTACTGTTCGTCTGCCACTAGCACAGAAAGACTTTAGTCTCACAGTGTCAAACCTTCAGGTCCTGTAGGTCTGAAACTAGCACTGATAGACTTTAGTCTCACAGTGTCAAACCTTCAGGTCCTGTAGGTCAGCCGCTAGCACTGATAGACTTTAGTCTCATGGTGTCAAACCTTCATGTACTGTCAGACTGCCGCCAACAATGATAGACTTTGGTCTCATAGTGTCAAACCTTCAGGTCCTGTAGATCTGCCACTAGCACTGATAGACTTTAGTCTCTAGTGTCAAACCTTCAGGTCCTGTAGATCTGCCACTAGCACTGATAGACTTTAGTGTCAAACCTTCAGGTCCTGTTGGTCTGCCGCTAACACTGATAGACTTTAGTCTCTAGTGTCAAACCTTCAGGTTCTGTTAATCTGCCATCCAGATGATTATCTGATTTCGGGGATCAAACATTTTGGATAGACCCCCCACCCCCCCCCCCCCCCCTCCCCGAGGTGACATCCACACACCCACGTACGCTCAATTTACAAATTTAATTTTTCTCTCTGATGGAACAAATTTCAGTTAGCTTATCGAAGATTTGAACCCAATTTTCCCAAACAGAAGTCTAACATGATAACAGCTCGAGCCTCTTTTCTGATCATAATGTATGTAATTCTATGAAGCCTGTAAAATCCCTTTCATTGCAGTAGAAAGCAAAACACGGTCTGTGCTAGCACCATGTTTGTTCAGCCAAGTCCTGGTTCTCTTCCAACTACAGCGTGTGTATACATTGCTGATACCCTGGGGTTTACAATCGATTTGTGCTCCTCCAGATCCAGTATGGGTGGCTAGGGGATAGGTGAGCGATCGCCCTGTGGAGGATCTTGATCTAAACCACCCACGAGTCTTAGATTATAAGAGGCTATGCTAAAGCTGACACTACAATATAGACGAGTTTGATCTGTAGCTCGATAGTTTGACGCACTGACTTGGATGTTGTTTCAACCCTGAACACAGTGGAAAAGGGGGGGGGGGTGATTTTTCTCTGGCAGACAGGTGGTGGAGGTGGGGGAGGAGAATGGGCGCTTAACAGCGGGTCGCACCTGCCTTTATGTCCCCCAGAAACACAACGACCTGAACCAAGTCTACGACCTATATTCCACGCTGGGTGGGAAAAACCATCAAGATAATGAATGGCCAGGGCTTTCTCCCTAGAGACCCACAACCACCATACAACAGGTGTCACTGCCTGCCGGGTCTCCCACATCCCGTCACACACACACCACAAGGTAACGCTGCGTGTGGGATCCCCCATATGCACACACATACACACACACAAGGTAACGCTACCCGTGGGATCCTCACATCCACAAACACACACACACACACAAGGTAACGCTGCCCGTGGGATCCCCCACATCCCCATAACTGCACAAAACCGATCCACAGATCGCCCGCTCTTCCTCCGGGTGACGTCATGGACCTGATCTCTCTCTCGCTCAACGATTGAGCAGTCATCGCTCTCTCAGCGACACGTCAGTCTATCGGCGATCACATCTACTAGTGGATCGTTAGTTCATGCTCGAGCAGTAGGTCATCAACGGTGACTGTTTTCTCTTCAGGATTGTCTATGCTTTCAAGGTCTGGTGTTATCGTCACAGGTGAGTTTGTATTGTTTGTGAAAAGTGTACGATCTTCCTTCCTTTGTTTGCATCTTTTTGTCTTTTTTACATTGCTAGGTTCTTGTTAGATCTAAGCCAGTCTGTCTGTATGCGAGTTTTGATATTTAATTTTCCAACATAATTTTAGTATATGTGTGTTTATCAATTTACCGGCACGACTTTATTTCTTATATTCTGTATTTTTGACTTCATTCTTCTTTGCAAAGAAAGAAGAGACAGACAGACAGACAGACAGACAGACAGACAGACAGACAGACAGACAGAC
>CAJHNH020001147.1:680739-703239 GCA_905116865.2 Candidula unifasciata
TATGTGTATGTTTCAGAATGTACTTCTTCCTTTTGTTCTTCGCATCTTTTTTTTTTTTTTTTCTTCTTTTTGCTTTTTCGGGTGTCGAGGTAGATGCAAGGTTCTAGGTGTCGAGGAGATGGAAGGTTCTAGGTGTCGAGGAGATGGAAGGTTCTAGGTGTCGAGGAGATGGGAGGTTCTAGGTGTCGAGGAGATGGAAGGTTCTAGGTCTCGAAGAGATGGAAGGTTCTAGGTGTCGAGGAGATAGAAGGTTCTAGGTCTCGAAGAGATGGAAGGTTCTAGGTGTCGATGGAGATGGAAGGTTCTAGGTGTCGAGGAGATAGAAGGTTCTAGGTCTCGAAGAGATGGAAGGTTCTAGGTGTCGAGGCAGATGGAAGGTTCTATGCAAGGTTGTGCTTCTTACTCTTCTGGCCGCCTCGAACATAGACACATCGTTCTATTGTAAAGTTTCTCTAATGTTGTCTGCCCATGTTCTTCTTGGCCTATCTTGTGCTCTACGTCCTTCTCCTCTTTTGTTGTTTGCCTTATATGGTATGGCTTCACAATACATTCTGTCTATGTGGAAAAACCATTTGATTTGCAGTCTATCATCGTGTACACAAACATATAATAAACAAACTATGTTGCATACAGGTTAGTGAACGCGTTCTATCCTTTGGAGAGTTCTCAGAAGTGACGAGTCCCAAGTAATCTACCTCACGCTGTCACGGTCGTGGCTTGTTACACAGACTCATCGTTCCGTTTATGGAGTGTTTGTGGAAATTCCTTCAAAGTTGAGTTTTTTGATGAAGCTATTGAGTTTTTATCAGAAGCTATTGAGTTTTTGGATGAAACTATGACGTTTAAAGCGGAAACTATGAACTTTATGGCTGAAGCTAGGGAGGTTTTAGCTTAAGCTAGTAGTTTTTACTTTGAAACACACTCTTGGCAGACAGCGAAACGAGAGATATATAGTTAAAGTATCACCTTTCCAATGCAGTTAATCATCTCTGTTTTAACCCTAACAAGCATACGGTAAGAGGCAACGTATTTTGGGGTGTTGCTATCGAACTGCAGCCGCCTGGGAGACGAGAGACCAATATAAAGCACACAAAATTACCCACCTCTGTAAAACTACTGGACACGCATGTCAAGTCCTGGATCAAAGAACGACTCGTAAAACGTGGTCTACATAGTTAATTTTAGCATTTCTATCCTGCACAAACACACCCACAACCACGCAAACATCCACAAACGTGCATGCGCAATTTTCGTGAATAATAGCTAGCTCATTTTCATTCTATTCTTTCTCCCACCCCCCCCCCTCTCCCCCACCTCATCCTTTTTTTCTTTTCCCTTTCTAGTTTTTCCCTTAAGAAGTTGGTTTCAGCGTTCTGATTGGCCAAATTAATATCCCTGAAGATCCGCTCACATTCTGCAAATCTTATGCCCGATATAATAAAAACAAAATAAGCCTGATATTAACATAACAATCTGTACAGCGACATAAAGATGATGTGACCGGCTGTTGTCTTTGTGGCATATTGTAAGATTCCTGGGGATATAATAAAGCCATACACATATTCGATTGGCGAATTAAAAGTGGAATGAATTATGTGTTTCGTTAGCAATATGGACATATAAAGCCTTTCTTTGTTATAAAATTCGTGAATGGACTTAGGATAAGTGCAAATATAAACTATAGATGTGTGTTGTGAAAGGCAATACAGAGTATGTGTGTCTGTCTGTCTGTCTGTCTGTCTGTCTGTCTGTCTGTCTGCCTGTCTGTCTGTCTGTCTGTCTGTCTGTCTATCTCTAATGTGCTATGCAAAAGGATTCACTAATTTGGACCCCCAAGACAAAGCAAAATCTGCTTCAAGTGTAATATAATCATTCATCTCGTTCGCCTATTTGACTCCAGTTCCCCAGACAGCCCGTTCGTTCTCATCATTCATGTCCCACTATAAAGAAATGAAACTGATCTCCTTCTCTTCTCCAGGCCCCAGATCCATCTGCACTAGGACATGGTAGCATCAAACAATAGTCATACATTCTCGGCTAGAAGTGAAAGAATAACTTGTTGTGTGGGACATGCTAGAATCAAACAGTAGTCATACATTGTCGGCTAGAAGTGAAAGAATAACTTGTTGTGTGGGACATGCTAGCGTCAAACAGTAGTCATACATTGTCGGCTAGAAGTGAAAGAATAACTTGTTGTGTGGGACATGCTAGCGTCAAACAGTAGTCATACATTGTCGTCTGGAAGTGAAAGAATAACTTGTTGTGTGGGACATGCTAGCGTCAAACAGTAGTCATACATTCTCGGCTAGAAGTGAAAGAATAACTTGTTGTGTTGGACATGCTTGCATCAAACAGTAGTCATACATTGTCGGCTGGAAGAGAAAGAATAACTTGTTGTGTTGGACATGCTTGCATCAAACAGTAGTCATACATTGTCGGCTGGAAGAGAAAGAATAACTTGTTGTGTGGGGCAGGTTTAAGTCATATTGTACGTTCTTGTTTGACAGTTATCTTAATGAATCCTATTTTTTTAATATTAATCTTTGACGTTCAGTCTGCCTGTTTTTATTTTTTGGCAGTCAGTCTATCTGGTAGTCAGTCTATCTGGCAGTGTGTGTTGTATTCTTGTCATTGTTGTTGCTGTTATTGTAGTTTGTGGTTTATAACCTTGTGCAATGACACTGGTTCACATCTCCCAACTTTGCCTTTATAGATACCGCCAAAAACTGTTGACGCAGGCGTCCCTCCATATCGTCATCAATCTAACATCTCCTCATCTGGTCTTCTCGCGCCTCAAACCCTCAAGTTTCGTTCAGTCATCCTCAACTTTTCCTGTTCCACAATGTGATCCATTTTCTCCTTTCTCCCGATGTGCCTAAACAAGCAACAAGCAACGGAATCAGTAGAGAAATAAGATGTTATGGCCTGGACAGATGAGGTACTTGGGTATAACCACAGGGTCTGGCCGGCTGACTAAACTCAGCGGAAAGGCAAGACGGACATACAACCAGTTAATGACCAGTACTATCAGTAGTTGAGCTCTGCGCTGGCTGCTGAAGGTGAGGACTGAGCAGGCACGGAATGCCCAGAGTGCTGCGTTGTCAATTCTTGACTCAAATCACTCATCTTAACTCATGGCGTGCCTACTTCTGACTCGAACAATTTTCTGTATATAAACTTTCTAGCAAGCATATAACAACATAGGAGACATTACAATCAACATCGTTTGCGAACAGACAAAATAGGTCCAATGAGATTTCCCGTGGTGGGGTGACAGTGAAGTTGATAATGCAACATAACAAAAGAAAATGTTCTTCTTCTTCCTTTTATGAAATTTTTTTTTTTTTATTTAAACGCTGCGCAAATTGCGACTGTTTAAAAAACAAATCAAGTTCCATACATGAATGTAGCCTTGTCATATCAGAACTAAAACAACCATTCACAAATCCGCTCACAGGCCACACATCGAGAAGCCAGTGAGGTTTTATAGAAAGGTCTCATCTCCGCCAAGTTTACAGCCAAATGAAGTTAATTTTGTCCGGGAATACTGAAACCGGATGCTAGTTAAAATCCAGAGACAAAGATGCGTGTAGATTTATCTAGCCTTGACCCTGGTGACAGATCGATACAAGCTTAGATTGATGCTCTTTATCTCCGCCCGACCTGAGTTTTGCCTGGAATCTGTTGGAATGGTGAAAACAGATTACAAGCTGTGTTTATGTGCAGATGTTATGTGTTATGCTGCGGAGGACACGGGTGAGGAGTATTGTCTGGATTTTTTCACCGGGGAACGCCGGTGTACTCGAAAATGAACGGGCGGACAGACTGGCTGGCTCTGCACAACTTGGTGGAATACTGCTACATGATAGGGCAGACGTGGTTAGTGCCTTGTGGGAGAGCGTGTACAATTCGAAGGAGCAGATGGATCACCACAGTCTGGTGAGATTGATGCAGCGGGGAGTGACGAGAGGTTCTGGCAGATGCTCGAGGCTCAGAGGAAAGGCAAGACGGACGTCTAATCAGAATGCTACTGGCACCATTAGTATCGGAACTCTTCACTGGCTGCTGAAGATGGGGACGAAGCGCTTATGGTAATGCCCAGAATGCTGTTATGTCGGTTCTTGAATCAAATCAAATCAATCATGTGCAGATTCTTGTCAGTTATCAAGAACGCGATGCTTGGGAAATTGATAAATAGTTTTGTACCCATGATGAATTTATTGTTAATAAAGCGTAGCCTCAGCAGTGACTGTTGACTGTAATAGATCTTAAACATATTTTGTCTTTCGCCACGACTAAACATTATGGTGTTTGTCCATCTAACATACCCCCTCCCCTTCCCTCCTACCCGTAATACTGCTTATCTCTTCAGATTTTTTCCCATTTGTATTTTCAGATTGGTGAGAATGTTGTCTACAAACGGATCCGGCTGAAACAATATATTTTTCTTGTGTGTGTGTACATTGTACCCCCCCCCCCACACCCCCCCCCCTCTCTCTCCCGATTTTTGTATGTGTCCGGTAAGCTACTCAGTCGTAGAAGAATCATTTGTTGGTGTTAGCTCGACAGCAGTCATCCTGTTCTCATCACTTTTTGGATTTTCATTAGCGAGTTGTATCTGTTAATGTGCCCACTATTTGTTGTCCCAGCGGGACATTCTGAAGCATGAAGAGATCAATATGGCTTGGAGAGAATGGTGCATCTCAGGGGGACCAGCAGGACATTCTGAAGCATGAAGAGATCAATATGGCTTGGAGAGAATGGTGCATCTGAGGGGGACCAGCGGGACATTTTGAAGCATGAAGAGATCAATATGGCTTGGAGAGAATGGTGCATCTCAGGGGGACCAGCAGGACATTTTGAAGCATGAAGAGATCATTATGGCTTGGAGAGAATGGTGCATCTGAGGGGGACCAGGCGATCTGGTATACTCTCTACGCTCAGAATAAAGGCAAGACAGACGTATAGTCAACTGTTACTGGCACTGAAGATGAGAATAGGGCGTCTATGGGAGTCTCCCAAGTGATCATGATGTCCGTTCTTAGCTCAACACTCAACACCCCTCGATGCCATGACTAAAGGCTGTCCAGAATGTTGATTTCCCTATCTTTCTTTCAATAAAGAAAAGTTTGTGATCATCATTTTTCTTAAGTATCTTGACCACGGATGTCACCATCATGTTTCTATACAATCTGTGATCTCTGTCAGTCTGTATCATTCGTGTCTTGACCATCATGCTTTTATACAGTCTGTGATCTCTCACCGCCTTTATCAGTTCCTTTGTTGACCATCATGTTTCTATACAATCTGTGATCTCTGCCCGTCTGTATCATTCATGTCTTGACCATCATTTTTCTATATAAACAGCTAGTATCAGTTCCTGTATTGACCATTATGCCTCTATACAATCTTTGATCTCTGACAACCAGTATCAGTTAGTATGTTGACCATCATACCTCTATACAATCTTTGATCTCTGACAGCCAGTATCAGTTAGTATGTTGACCATCATACCTCTATACAATCTGTGATCTCTGACAACCAGTATCAGTTAGTATGTTGACCATCATACCTCTATACAATCTTTGATCTCTGACAACCAGTATCAGTTAGTATGTTGACCATCATACCTCTTTACAATCTTTGATCTCTGACAGCCAGTATCAGTTAGTATGTTGACCATCATACCTCTATACAATCTTTGATCTCTGACAGCCAGTATCAGTTAGTATGTTGACCATCATACCTCTATACAATCTGTGATCTCTGAAGCCAGTATCAGTTAGTATGTTGACCATCATACCTCTATACAATCTTTCGATCTCTGACAGCCAGTATCAATTAGTATGTTGACCATCATACCTCTATCCAATCTGTGATCTCTGACAGCCAGTATCAGTTAGTATGTTGACCATCATACCTCTATACAATCTGTGATCTCTGAAGCCAGTATCAGTTAGTATGTTGACCATCATACCTCTATACAATCTGTGATCTCTGCCCGTCTGTATCATTCATGTCTTGACCATCATTTTTCTATATAAACAGCTAGTATCAGTTCCTGTATTGACCATTATACCTCTATACAATCTGTGATCTCTGACAGCCAGTATCAGTTAGTATGTTGACCATCATACCTCTATACAATCTTTGATCTCTGATAGCCAGTATCAGTTAGTATGTTGACCATCATACCTCTATACAATCTGTGATCTGTGACAGCCAGTATCGGTTAGTATGTTGACCATCATACCTCTATACAATCTTTGATCTCTGACAGCCAGTATCAGTTAGTATGTTGACCATCATACCTCTATACAATCTTTGATCTCTGACAGCCAGTATCAGTTAGTATGTTGACCATCATACCTCTATACAATCTTTGATCTCTGACAGCCAGTATCAGTTAGTATGTTGACCATCATACCTCTATACAATCTTTGATCTCTGACAGCCAGTATCAGTTAGTATGTTGACCATCATACCTCTATACAATCTTTGATCTCTGACAGCCAGTATCAGTTAGTATGTTGACCATCATACCTCTATACAATCTTTGATCTCTGACAGCCAGTATCAGTTAGTATGTTGACCATCATACCTCTATACAATCTGTGATCTCTGACAGCCAGTATCAGTTAGTATGTTGACCATCATACCTCTATACAATCTGTGATCTCTGACAGCCAGTATCAGTTAGTGTGTTGACCATCATACCTCTATACAATCTGTGATTTGTGACAGCCATTATCAGTTAGTATGTTGCCATCATACCTCTATACAATCTGTGATCTGTGACAGCCAGTATCAGTTAGTGTGTTGACCATCATACCTCTATACAATCTGTTATCTATGACAGCCAGACAAAAGTTGTGAAGAATATTTCCTGTTGCCTTTCTTTGCCTCCCTTTCGACACAGAAATACACATATCCATTGTTTTGTTTTTTTTTTTGAAATTTTCATTTTGATAATTCATAATAAAAGCTGTGTAGTCACCGCAACAGAGGTTGCCTGCAGTAAACAGGCTCGTCTACTTATCTCTGTTGATAATGTTACATGATGAGGCTCTTGATTTCTTCCATGGCGTGACTTTCGTCCCACTTTATAAGAACTGTCTTTTATCTAAACTGCAGTCCTCGGACATTGAACCCTATACCTGCTGTAGACTGCAGGGCTTTATTTGAGAGAAAAAAGAGACACGACGTTCCCTAAACAAGCAAGACTGCTGGAAGATTAGTTAGCGGTTTGCTGGTATCAGATGTGTTGGGCCAACAGACGAAAATATCGCAGCCTAGCTTAAATACAACATAGCGTTTCCATCGCCCTTTTTATAGAAAACACAATAGAAAAAGAAGAGGAATGGAGAGGAGGGGGAGAAGGTGTTGGAGGGTAAGGAGGAGGGAGAAGAGCTGGTGGGACAGAAGACGACCGACATTCTGTTGATTTTATTAAAACTGCCGTTTTCACAAGAACTACCCCCAGTGCTCCAAAATAACTCAAATTTCCATTCACAGTCTCCTCAATGGATCGATATGCCTAGACAGAACTAATATCTTCACTCACCTGAGTGACCCGTCCTCTCCCATCCTCGTGGCACCAATCTTCTTTCATCTAACTCTAAATTGCACTTTATCAGTTTTTCCACCAAGTGTAGTCATTAACTATTGTTGTCAATGCCGGCTCTCCTGCCAAGACACGATTCTCGAATATTATTCTTTTGTTCCTTGTCAATGTTCCTGATCTCATGGACAAACAAAGGGACTGATCGATCCGGCTATTATCAGAAATGGAGGAATTTATCCCCTTATATTTTCTTGATCCCACAGCTGTCTTCATTGTTACATCTTCTGTCTTCATTGTTACATCTTCTGTCTTCATTGTAACATCTTCTGTCTTCATTGTAACATCTTCTGTCTTCATTGTAACATCTTCTGTCTTCATTGTAACATCTTATGTCTTCTTTTGCCCTGCTGCTTATGTCAGGAAGTGTCACACAGATGAGTTGGACAGTCTCCTGTCTTATGGTATTTGTGGAGCTTGTGTTAAAATCCCATATTGCGTTTCTGTAGACCCTATTTTACTCACTCCAAGAATCTCTTTTGGTCAGCCTCTTGCCTTGTGTCCTGCTGTGCTCCTGTTTTAACTCCTGTTCTAACTCCTGTTCTAACTCCTGTTCTAACTACTGTTCTAACTCCTGTTCTAACAACTGGCTGATTTTGCTTCATTATGACCAGAAGACCAAACCATTTAATTCTTTATTGTTCTATAACATCATTTACCGCTGTGCCCACCATTATTCATAGATCTTCGCTGGTCTTCATTGTATCAGTGTGGCATGTTTCAGACTGTCCGTAGAAATTTAATAATAGCATAACTTGAATTTAATTGCACTGGAACCCACGTGGCAGAATAGCAAAGAGAGAGAGAGAGAGAGAGAGAGAGAGAGAGAGAGAGAGAGAGAGAGAGAGAGAGAGAGAAGAGGGCGGGGGAGGCACATACATACATTCACACACACAGTCTTCTTCGCGTTCACCAGCTGTACTCTGGCGGAAAGTTCTGGTTGCTCGTCCACTACTGAACTGCAGTCCTGCTCCAAAACCTGAGTGTTGCGTGTGCATCAGTTTTACAGATCTCATTCTCTTGAATACAGACTGTTGGTTCCTTGCCTCTCCGGCAGATGCACTCCGACTTCAAAGGAAGCTCCCCAATTAGTCGACTCTTACGACATGCTTTTGGGGAGGCAGTGGGTCTATTCATGTTTTCCCCACAATGGGGCCCCGGAACCCACACGGGGGAACACACACAGTAAGAGAGGAGAATTAAAGAGTCCTTCACAGGTTCTTTGTCGGCTGTTTCTGTAATGTTGTTTATATTTTATACCTTCGATAATATAATAAGTGTCTTCTGTCTTTTTGCGCAAAAGATGAAAACCACACTGCAGTCTGCCCACTCCAACCTGCTTGCGATAAACGCTGGCATATTTACTCTGTCTCTTTCTAAATCTGTTTATGTGTGAGATTGGGTTGTCATTACATATTTACCATCTCTCTTTTCGAGCCTGTTTACGCGTGGGATTGAGTTGCCATTTCTGGTCAATTGATAATCGCTCGTTAATCATTATCTGGTCATTTATCAACGTCAACGAGATAAGCACACTCTGTCGACGTTATGCGTTTTTGTCTGTTCTTCTCTTCCGCTTGTTTTATTGTTTTAAATGTGGGCTTTTACAGAGAGTCTACACATTCATTTAAATTTTTTCTTTAGAAATTGGTTTCTTTCCAAAAACGTTTCATGTGTATGAGGAATCTGCTCGTAGTTTAAAAACTAGAAAAAGCATAAATTTACCAAAGTAACCATACTATTTATTTCTGTTGTTTTAACTGTGTTAAATCTAGGTATCTAGAAGACGTTTTGGTCCCTTTGTGGATGGGAAAGGCTGGATGCATGGTAGGCTGGATGCATGGATGGTAGAATAAATGGTTGACTGGATGCATGGTTGGCTGGATGCATGGTTGGCTGGATGCATGGTTGGCTGGATGCATGGTTGGCTAAATGCATGGTTGGCTGGATGCATGGTTGGCTGGATGCATGGTTGGCTAAATGCATGGTTGGCTAAATGACTGGTTGGCTGAATGCCTAGTTGGTGAATGACTGGTTGGCTGAATGACTGGTTGGATGAATGACTGGTTGGCTGGATGACTCAATGGCTTAATGACCGGTTGACTGTATGACTTCTTGGCTGAATGACTAGTTGAGTTAATGACTGGTTGGCTAAACCACTGGTTGGAGGAATGACTGGTTGGCTGAATTACTGGTTGGCTGTATGACTTCTTGGACGAAATGACTGGTTGGGTTAATGACTGGTTGGCTAAATGATTAGTTGGCAGAATGATTGGTTAGCTAAATGACTGGTTGGCTAAATGCCCGGTTGGCTGAATGACTGGTTGAGTTAATGACTGGTTGGCTAAATGACTAGTTGGCAGAATGACTGGTTGAGTTAATGACTGGTTGGCTAAATGACTAGTTGGCAGAATGACTGGTTGAGTTAATGACTGGTTGGCTAAATGACTAGTTGGCAGAATGACTGGTTGAGTTAATGACTGGTTGGCTAAATGACTAGTTGGCAGAATGGACTGGTTGAGTTAATGACTGGTTGGCTTGATGACTGGTTAGTGAGTTTGTTGATTATTTATCTTAAGGTGGTTGGAGGACTGCTGCCTTTAGTTGCTGGGTTGTCTGTTTATTGGTTGTTTCAGATGGTTGAATTGCTAATTTCTTGTGTGCTGTGTGAGTTTTTGTTGTGTGTCGGTGAATAAGTTGACTGACTGGATGAGTGCATTGACTGATTCGTGGAAGATTCGTCCAGTTGAGAACTTTGGTTCGTAGAGTTGTTCATGAATGTACCCCAAATACATGGCCTGGTCTCTCTAATTGCTGCTGCTTTATACTACTCGTGTCTACCTAACTAGTCAAGCAAGAAGAAGAAGAAGAAGAAGAAGAAGAAGAAGAAGAAGAAGAAGAAGAAGAAGAAGAAGAAGAACAAACAACAACAACAACAACAACAGGAGGAAAACGAAAAATAAGAAGTGTTATATATATATATATATAAACAGCATTAGGACACTAGAAGAAATAGATGCATGCATACATGTTAATCTATAAAGCTAGAAGGTCTCATTAACCTGAGAACGTCTTGCGCACTTTGTGGATAACCCCAAGAACAATATATTCTCACCTTCCTAAAAAGTGCTTGAGATGAAAATGAAATTGCCTCAGACCTGACGTGCGAAATTGCCAAAATGTCTCCGATACGGCAATAGGCGATTAAGAGATTGGCCGGCCTGTCATCCTTGATTAACGCTCCCTGAGCTACCTCCGACTGCCCCCCTCGCAGACTTCATACGTTATGTTTGCTCACAGAAACAATGTCAGGATGCTAAATTCCAAATCCGGCTCATGAATTCTCAATCGATTCATTGTTTTTCTTTCCTTTCTTTGCCGCTCTCCTTTCCACTGAGACTTTCACGTAATTTATTTACTGTTTATTTTTTATTTTATCTATTAAGCAGCACAGCTAATGATGAATAATTTACCCTTCAGTCGTACTTGGCACATTGGGCTAGACCTATATTTTACAGATCAATAGGCTCTCAGTGAAAGATGTGGTCAACGTCACGCCCGCCATCTTTACTTCCGAGGACTTTTTCCTGGTGCAGTTAGGGCTGGGTCGATCTGGAAGCCACGGTCATTTTAGAAAATATCAGTCTCTCCTCGGATTTGAACCCACAACCATCAAATTCGCATGCTAGCGTTTAGCTACTATACCACGACCACTTCACGTTGAAAAACGACTAGCGACGAAAGTTGCATGCCATCTCCGCAGTGAAATGCAGTGCTGCAGTACAAACGCTTCTGTTGTTGTGAAGCTTATGTGGTGAAGACACGTTCTCTTCCACTAGTGCGATTCTCGTACTACTGCATGAACATATTCTATTTTTCTTTTAAATCGCCTGCTGCGAAAACCGAACCCTCGACGTCAAGACTTTGAGATACTGTCAAACACGTTCACTAACTGTGGAAACTCCATGTCTTCACCGTTTTAAGTATAAAGGAACACATTATATATTGTTGTAAAACGGCTTAATTATTCTTTTCATTGTTGGCATTTTGTGAATAATCTCTTCCCCATCTCGACTCATGCTAAAATGGAAAGTCAAGGGCGGTGGTCTATGAGGGACGATCACACCAGAGAGGTCTGTGGGTTCATGGTCTATGAGATTATACCAGAGAGGTCTTTGAGATCATATAAGAGAGGTCTATGAGATCATACCAGAGAGGTCTATGAGATCATTCCAGAGTGGTCTATGAGATCATACCAGAGAATTCTATGACATCATACCAGAGAGGTCTATCAGATCATCCCAGAGAGGTCTATGAGATCATCCCAGAGAGGTCTATGAGATCATACCAGAGAGGTCTATGAGATCATACCAGAGAGGTCTATGAGATCATCCCAGAGAGGTCTATGAGATCATACCAGAGAGGTCTATGGGATCATACCAGAGATGTCTATCAGATCATCCCAGAGAGGTCTATGAGATCATCCCAGAGAGGTCTATGAGATCATACCAGAGAGGTCTCTGAGATCATACCAGAGAGGTCTATCAGATCATCCCAGAGAGGTCTATGAGATCATCCCAGCGAGGTCTATGAGATCATACCAGAGTGGTCTATGAGATCATCCCAGAGAGGTCTATGATACCAGATGAACCACTGGCTTGCATACGTTTTTTCTTTTTTAAATCTTCGACTACAGGAGAGCTATTGCCCGTCGTCCACTCTTGACGAGGGCTGCGTGGTCTCAAGGCATGGTGTCCGCCTCGAGTGCTAGAGGTTTCGGGTTCAATCCCTGGTAAGGGCTAAGATTTTTTCACGTGGACTTGGACCTCTAGCAATTTTCCCCAGTCTCTTGGTAGTGAGATCGGACGCCCGTGTGCATTGTTGCGCAATAAAAAAATCCCGTGGCAGTTGCAAATCGAAAAGAGTAGCCTAACGGCGCTGCCCGGGTAAAATTAGGAGTTCAAAATCTACCCAAAATATTTCAAGATTTTTGCCAGTGCTACAGAGCCTGTACACTGTGCTGAGCTTCTTTGGACTCAGACTTGAGTTAGAAGAAGAACGGAGCACTTATGGGTTCCTACCCGTGTGCCAGAATGTTGATCCGTTGTTCAAAACCTCAAAAACCACTCTTGCCGTGTAATTCTTGCATTCTGCTCAAGATTGCCGATTATGTAACATACCTTACCATCCCGAAGAACAGCCTTTACTTAACATCAATGTCCTAGTTTTTATCAAAGATACCTTCATCCTTGTCTCAGGACATGCCGGTGCTTTTGGCAATGAAAGACCACATCGGTTGAATCTATCATAGTTAGAGATGGCCGGCCAGTGGAGCGCGCAAAAATTGTAAATACCATGAGAGACAAAGACACACACACTCACACGTACACACACACACAGAGAGAGAGAGAGAGAGAGAGAGAGAGAGAGAGAGAGAGAGAGAGAGAGAGAGAGGGAAAGAAAGAAAGGAGTCGATGGGAGAATGCTGAGAATAGTATGACAACAAAGTTATTAAGAATGCGTAAGCTGGGAGTAAAGCTCGGCTCAGTCAGGCTCGATAGGCACAGCGGGCAAAGAACAATCTCGTCAGCCAGCATAGTGCTATCAGTTTTTGTCGTTACTCTCCTAATCAGCCACTGCCCGTTTCAATGAAGTCAAATTCCACATCAAATCCACAGCTCATAGTGTTACACCAAGCACTCAGATCAGTAGCCGGGGCGAGGAAAAGTTTGGCTAACACGAAATATCATCAACAACATGTACATCTTTTTGTTCATGATCCTGTTGTCTTTAGTGTCAGGATAGAAAAAAGAAATTGTATTGTGCTGATCTACTGTGTTCTTGTCATTGTCCAATAACAATTATTTTATTTGAAGATAAATAATGCCTATCTTGATTGCTAAGGAACTGTTGACGGGTCACATTCGTGTGTTTGCGCAGGATCAGTCAGTGTTCTGAGCATGTTTAATTTAATGTTTACATAAACCTTTGAATTTGTTTGCTGTGTTGTCCTACATGTCTCATCTATCAAAGCAGTTTACTAGGGTCCACTGACTGATCCATAACATGCAGGCGCGCACGCACACACACACAGGCGCGCGCGTGCTTTGAGATGCAGTTTGTTTACTGTATTAACCCCAGACACCTGTAGACCAGTCGGTACTTAGTGACTGATTTACTGAGTACTGAGCTGGCTGCTTTTACTTCTTCCATTATTTCCAGGCAGCCATTAAAGCTCGTCCGATATGAGAGCCCAGGTTAATTTGGGTAAATCCGTTAGGATCGAGATCTGAACCAAGGACAACGGGCTTGACATCAAGTATTATAGCCACTTCTCTAAATGATATAGGCATGGAGAAAGTTGAGAAATTAATGAGGTGAACAGTGTGGAATGTAAGACGGGCCTGCTGCCTAATATTTAACCCTTTTAAAATAGTTTGTTTCTTCGTTTTGGCGAGTAGGGCAGTCGATACTGTACCGCAGAATATAGACAGACCCTGGAATTATATTCATACTGGGAATGATAAAAGCCCCATGGCTGTTCATTTGATTTCATTGCATCATTTCAGCTGCCTCAACTCCTCTGTGACGAAAATATCGCACAAAAGCACGAACTCTGTACTTCCAGCAACAACTCTCTATCTGTTTGTGAAGTAAAACAAAAGAAACCCTGAAAGGAGAGATGATCGGACAGGTTAACCAGGTGAAAAACAGATCTTTGCAATCGATGTGTAGACAGAAAATTGCAAATATCAGAGCTGTGTTGTGAACACGGAAAAGACAATGACGTGCCTCGGACGAACGAAAAAAAAAAGGGGGGGGGGGGGGGGATGTTGTGAGCGAAAGTCACTGTGATGTATAAAGAGTTTACGAAGCTAGAGCTTTGTGAAGAATATACACACGGGCATGCTTGTTGTGTTGACGGGCTTGGAATGTAAAACCTTCAGTCTTACTGGATGAGAGTGCAGCATGAGCAGCTGGGGAAACATGATTCGCTCGAATGTAATGGCAGGGATCACGGTCCAGTACGGATGTTGTTGGATCCGTGTGGGTCGACAGCACGGCTGGGATGTGAACCCTGGGTTTTGGCGAAAAAGTAAGATCATTGCAGAGCTGATTGCCGGTGGTAAAAGCACCGCAATAGACTGAGTCCGTGCGGACATTTGCGCGAATTGTTCAAGTCCTGTGGAGGTATGGACTGTGTTGTGTGGGTCATTCTCAAGAAAGATTAGCTAAAAAACAGAACTTGTCTCTAAAGTTAAAATAGTTTCGGTAATATCAAGCGCCATTGTGAATTGGAAAAAATAATAGCAAAATAATGTTACCAGGAAAGAGGGGCAGGGGCCGACCAGCACAAAGATGGCTACACCACATAAGTAAATCACTGAATATGAAAGTACATGAGTCGACAGAGCTGGAGAGAGACCGAGTTTCTTTCAGACAGATAGTGATGACAGGGACCTTCTGCAAAGGACCTGCTACTCGATGATGATTTTTTTTTCGGTGACAATTTTTCTGTGACTTAGACTGAACATTCAGCTTTATTAGAATCACATCTCCAGGCACTATCTAAATTCCTAAAATAACCGAATCTGAGACGGTAACTTCCAGACAAATCGTGTTTAGAATATGTAATCAGGACGACACAACATTACACGGCTGTTTTTTTTTATCCCTCAGAAGCAATTACAACAGATATGCGTAAATCTTCTCCTTCTTCATATCTATCTCAATCTCCGTCTCCGCCTTCTCCGTCTCCTCCGCCTTCTCCTCCTCCTTCGTCTTCTTCTTCTTCTTCTTCTTCTTCTTCTTCTGCTTCTTTCTTCTTCTTCTTCTTCTTCTTCTTCTTCTTCTTCTTCTTCTTCTTCTTCTTCTTCTTCTTTCTTCTTCTTCTTCTTCTCTTCTTCTTTCTTCTCTTTTTTCTTCTTCTTCTTCTTTCTTCTTCTTCTTCTTCTTCTTCTTCTTCTTCTTCTTCTTCTTCGGCTTCTTCTTCTTCTTCTTCTCTTCCTTCTTCTTCTTCTTCTTCTTCTTCTTCTTCTTCTTCTTCTTCTTCTTCTTCTTCTTCTTCTTCTTTCTTCTTCTTCTTCATTCTTCTTCTTCTTCTTCTTCTTCTGTCTTTCTCTTCTTCTTCTTCTTCTTCTTCTTCTTCTTCTTCTTCTTCTTCTTCTTCTTCTTCTTCTTCTTCTTCTTCTTCTTGTCTTTCTTGTTCTTTCTTTAGGTACCAATTCAAGAACAGACATTGTTGTAGTTTTCCAATAACCCGTCTCTCATACGTAATTAAATTAAGTGACTTCATTGTAATTATTATTCCTATCTCAATTGCTTAAGTTTCTCCATACACTTCTCTTCACACTCCACAACTTCTCACCACTCTTGTCGTTTTGCAGGCATATCTCCTGAACTAATATCTCATAAGTATTTTTTGTAGCTTCTATTGCACCCCCCCCCCCCCCCCCCGACCTTCTGAAACTATGAACAAACGTCTTATACAAGACATATACACTTACTCATGTTTATGATTATTTCCCCTCGTCCCAATTCTAGATCCATACAAGAGAATGAGTCACAAACTCCTGGCAATCGCTACAGCATTGGTAACTTTCAACAATCTCTCATCCAACAACAGGTGCCGCCCAACAGACATTTGAGAAAAGGGCGGATCCCTTATAATTTTCTAGTGGCAGAGGGCGTCAGATGAACTAAGGTCTTGTTTCAGTGAGGTTAATATAATTAATATTAATATAATTATTATCAGGTGTTGACTTGCCATTTATATAATAGCAAATTGCCAATAACACGAAACTATTCCATTCATAAGAAATACTTCAAAACAGAAGGTCTATGCATGGTTTGGAAGAGAGGGAAAAAAAGAGGGGAGGGAGCATTAACCCATTTAGCATAATTTTTGGGTTAGTGGATCCCAATGTGTCTGAACCCCCAAGAATCTGGCGCTGCTGCAATCAAACTAAATGCCCCTGTTTTCTGCAACAGCTTCCAGAAAATGAAAAAAAAAAAAAAAATCCAATAATTTATACAATAAAGTCGGTTGAAAAGGCTGTTATTTATTTTAAAATTTTTTTTTTTTGTTTTTCAACAAAAACGTTTTCCGGGCCTGGCAATGATTTTGGTGCAGTCAAACCTGACTGGCGTAATAACAGTTTTCCAATTTCTCTTGTGCGTTCCCGTTGACAAGTTGGGGTCAAGGTAAACATTAACGACAAAGTTAACAAGATATCGGAGAACTTAAAAAGATGACGAATGGGACATAAAAAGATCATTTTAGATTGCAACAGAACAAAAGATTTTTCTTAACAGAAAAGTAATGAGCTTCGGAAGGGGTGATTTTATTTTTTAACATAGTTGTGTTATGTGTAATTATTTGGAGAATTCATGTCCACCAGTTTGGCAAATTTACAGCAGTTTTAGCGGAAAATGAAACATAAGAAATCACCAGGGATCTTTGCGGGGACGCAGATAACCTCTAGTTTTGTTTTACCTTATGTGGTTTGCATCCTTCTCTTCTTCTTCTTCTTCTTCTTCTTCTTCTTCTTCTTCTTCTTCTTCTTCTTCTTCTTCTTCTTCTTCTTCTTCTTCTTTCTTCTTTTTCTTTTTCTTTTTTCTTTTTCTTCTTTGTCTTTTTCTTCTTCTTTTTATTTTCTTCTTCTTCTTCTTCTTTCTTTCTTCTTCTTCTTCTTCTCTTCTTCTTCTTTCTTCTTCTTCTTCTTCTTCTTCTTCTTCTTGCTTCTTCTTCTTCTTCTTTCTTCTTCTTCTTCTTCTCTTCCTTCTTCTTCTCTCTTCTTCTTCTTCTTCTTCTTCTTCTGCTTCTTCTTTTTCCTCCTCCTCGTTATATGCGCTCTTAGAGGAAAACGCATACTGCCAAGTGTCCACTGTGTGTGCCTTGCTTCAGACACATACAAGAGCCCCATACAGAAGAGCAAGGAGAGACCAGTATGTACGCCACCATAAGATAGGCATACGTAACAAGTTAACAACCCCAATATATCTGGCACAGGTTACATGGCCTCTGGTAACCATGAACATTGTCCAAGAACGGTGTTATATATTACATCACGCAAAGTATGATCTTGTAGTGCGATCAATCTCTTCATTATGGACGGACAAATTGCAGCCAAGATGAACTATTGGGCACCCCGTGAACAAGCTTGCCACACAGCCTCAACTGTGCCCACCCTACACATGGCCGACACAGGTCCGTTCTAGAATATCACTCTGACAAAATAAGAAGTGCAACCCACGATCCACTAGTCATTCAGACAGTTCACAAGCTTCAATAGAATAAAACCACACCGTCATAATCAAATAATATGCGCACACAGTAAATACACATGGCCGTTGCTAGAGGTGCTAATGTTAACAGTCCATACCAGAAATACAGTTTGTCGTTGATGGAAGTAGCTGGTCCCGACAAGTTGGCTATAAAGTCAATTAAATAAGCGTTTCTTGCAACTTCAGGTGTACTGAGCACACAGGGCTTGAATATAATTCATAGGATAAAAGTTCTGTTATAGGTTGAGAACACATTGTGACCAAAACGTACCACCATACCGTCTATGATGCGCCTTTTTGTCATGGTCTTGATAATTACATGTGTTTGGTGTGTGTGTGTGGGGGGGGGGGGAATAGAGATGCGTGGGTGTCTTCCTGCCATATATTAAAGGGCACGATATCTGAAGAAGGTTGAAAACCACTGTTCTTTACGATAATGATGATGCAAAAACAGTATTAGTTTCAGAACAGCTGCATAAAACAAACGATCGGTCTGACAAGTGGAAAAGGTGAAATTGTTAGGCAGGCACGACTGAGACTTCACAATTTTAAGCGGTCAATATTATCAGCCACTTTTTGGCCGCGGAGGAACGCCCCCGAGAGTACATGGTGGCTGATCTTATTATCTCATCTCTTGTGGACAGGCGGCTATTTTGTGTCAACTTGCTTACCCTCAAGGGGATATGTTGTTGTATGTTTTCTTGTGTAACTGAGATAGTTGATCCTTCTCTCTTTGTTTTTGTTAGTGTATTTCTGTCTGTATTTCTTCCTTCCGTCCATTCTGCCTTCTTTCTGTCTGTATTTCTTTCTTACGCTGTTTGTCGTGATTAAAAAAAAAAAAAACTATTGTTGTTGTCACTGTTGTCGCTGTTATTGTTTTGATTTAATTGTTGTTACTGTGCTTATTGTTATTTCTGTTGTTGTTGTTGTTGTTGTTAATGTTTTTATTCTTCTTCTTCTTTGTGTTCACCAGCTGTAAAACATTGGTGTTGTTTTTATTGTTGATGTTGTTGCTATGTGGGTTGTTTTATTTTGCTGTTGTTGTTTTCAAAAGTTTTTATCCATGTTGATATTTTTGCTGTTGTTTTTGTGAGTGTGTGTGTGTGTGTGATTTTTGTGTGTGTGTTAGTTCCTCCTATTATCAGTAGTCCTCCTAATATCATTAGTATTCCTCCACTTGCGCTGCCTTCTGTTCTTTTTCTTTTATGTCTGTTCTCTCATTCACAATCACTCTGAACGGTAATCTCCAAAAACACTACAGCAAGTATCACTCGATGACATTCCCCAACGTTACTCCTTGAAGATTTCCGACAGACGATATATATGTTCATGACAAGACTATCTGAAAGTCGGCTAGCTTGTCATGCTCTACAATAACTATCTTCCTCTCTGTGAGACTGACAGTTACTTCTCTAGTCTGAAATTAGGAATACACTTTATAGATATCCGTGAGAGGTAGCGGATGGGCGTTAAATTGACGAAGATATCTATATGTGCCCAGGACAATACATTTGTCAGTCTCCAAAACTGTTAGATACTGGTGTTAATATTTCGGAAGGTATTTCGGGTGCACTTAGGGGCAATGACTAAAGATACGGCAACGGTGGAGACAAAGATAAAGTAGAAGACTAGATACTAGCTAAATGTTTTAGTTAGATCCCTGTTTTCACAAAACACAAATTTAGTTCAGTGGTGGAGATCAAGATGAGGTAGAGGACGGAAGAACAACATTTTATTTCACTTAGTCTATTCAATATAAGTGTAGCACAACACAACTTATACGTCTAAGGGAGTCAAAACATGTTCTTTACCTATTGTCCCATTACATGTCGTTGGCATAGAAGCGTTGTTTTTGTGTTCCAATAATATCTTCAGCATATGTTTCTATTGGTCAGGTTGTGAAGAGATCAGACATAAGAGAAACGCCCATTATGAAGATTGACACATCATGAAGCCTCCAGAAAGTGACTGTTCTCAACTTCCACTATGTGAGGGACAGCCCACGGACGAAGTGGTCATCGATGAGGAACGACGTGATGACGTGGCAGTCTTGACCAGTGAGAATGGACTCTCTGGCAGCCGCACAGTCAACGGTATCTGTCTGTCTGTGTATCTGTCTGTCAGTGTATCCATCTGGGTCTCACTTTCTATCTATCTGTCTGTCTATCTGTCTGTGTCTTACTTTCTACCTATCTGTCTATTTGTTTGTATTTATGTCTGTGTCTCACTCTCTGTCTATCTGTCTGTCTGTGTATCCGTCTGTGTCTGCCATTTTTATCTATCTGTCTGTCCGTGTCTTACTTCCTGTCTATCTGTCTGTCTATCTGTCTGTGTCTCAGTTTCTGTCTATCTGTCTATGTCCCACTTTTTTTCTATCTGTCTGTGTATCCGTCTGTTTCTCACTTTCTATCTATCTGTCTGTCAATCTGTATGTGTCTCACTTTCTGTCTATTTGTCTATCTATCTGTATGTATCTGACTTTCTGTCTATTTGTCTGTCTGTGTATACGTCGGTGTCTCACTTTCTATCTATCTGGCTGTCTGTGTCCCACTTTCTGTCTATCTGTCTGTGTCTTCCTTTATATCTATCTATCTATCTATCTATCTATCTATCTATCTATCTATCTATCTATCTATCTATCTATCTATCTATCTATCTATCTATCTATCTATCTATCTATCTATCTATCTATCTATCTATCTATCTATCTATCTATCTATCTATCTATCTATCTATCTATCTATCTATCTATCTATCTATCTATCTATCTATCTATCTATCTATCTATCTATCTATCTATCTATCTATCTATCTATCTATCTATCTATCTATCTATCTATCTATCTATCTATCTATCTATCTATCTATCTATCTATCTATCTATCTATCTATCTATCTATCTATCTATCTATCTATCTATCTATCTATCTATCTATCATATCCATCCATCCATCCATCCATCCATCATCCATCCACCTCCATCCATCCATCATCCATCCATCCATCCTCCATCCATCCATCCATCCATCCATCCATCCATCCATCCATCCATCCATCCATCCATCCTCCATCTCCATCCATCCATCCATCCATCCATATCCATCCATCTCCATCCATCCATCCATCCATCCATCCTCCATCCTCCATCCATCCATCCATCTATCTATCTATCTATCTATCTATCTATCTATCTATCTATCTATCTATCTATCTATCTATCTATCTATCTATCTATCTATCTATCTATCTATCTATCTATCTATCTATCTATCTATCTATCTATCTATCTATCTATCTATCTATCTATCTATCTATCAATCTATCTTGTCACCCGTCCTCCTGCCATCCGCCCGTCCGTCTTTATGTCTGTCTCTCTGTTTATCTGTCTGTCTGTCTTCTGTGTGTCTATTTGTCTGTCTGTATGTCTCTGTTAGTCCGTCTCCCCGTCCGTCTCCCCGTCTGTCCGTCTCTCTGTCATTCCTATATATGTCTGTCTGTCTGTCTGTTTTGTCTGTCTTCCTGTGTGTCTATTTGTCTGTCTGTATGTCTCTGTTTAGTCTGTCCCAGTTCGTCTCTCCCCGTCTGTCCGTCTCTCTGTCAGTCCTATATATGTCTGTCTGTCTGTTTGTCTGTCTTCTGTGTGTCTATTTGTCTGTCTGTATGTCTCTGTTAGTCCGTCTCCCCGTCCGTCTCCCCGTCTGTCCGTCTCGCTGTCAGTCCTATATATGTCTGTCTGTCTGTTTGTTTGTCTGTCTTCTGTGTGTCTATTTGTCTGTCTGTATGTCTCTGTTAGTCCGTCTCCCCGTCTGTCCGTCTCTCCGTCAGTCCTATATATGTCTGTCTGTCTGTCTGTCTGTCTGTCTGTTTGTCTGTCTTCTGTGTGTCTATTTGTCTGTCTGTATGTCTCTGTCTGTCCGTCTCCCCGTCCGTCTGTCCGTCTCTCCGTCAGTCCTATATATGTCTGTCTGTCTGTTTACGTTTGTAACCACCTATCAACCTACCTACCTGACTACATACTTAGTTTGCTGTCTGTTTTTCCTGTCCATTTAATGATTCTGAAAATACATTTCTTTTCTTTCTTCGATCTGTCTGTTTTTATTTTTCGTTACTGCCCTCCAACCTACCTACCCATGTCACTGACTGCACTGAACTCTTTCTTTCTGTTGTGCTTGTTAAATGTTTTGTTTTTTTAATGGCAAAATCAATTCCGTGCCATTTTGTTCAGTTGGTCGACTTGGTCCACTTAATCGTCGCATTGGCTGAGATAAACGGTAATGGAGAGAAAGCCCTCACCCAACTCACAGACATTACTTTGTAGGTTTGTTCAGGATGGTTTGACTCGTAACTTTCTCTTGAAGTGAACATGCCAATATTTTGAAACAACTGGGGCCTATGTGTATATCTATATACGAACCTACACACTTTAAGTATGCCACCGTCTTGAAGACGCACGATCCGAAGAGCGCAGGTTCAAGTCTTTGTGGAGCGTGTTTTTTTTTTCCTAAAGGACCTTACCTTTCAAGTCGACGCAGCCTGAAATGAGCATTAGGTGAGAAATGTAAGAAGTAAAGGCGGTCGGCGTGTTACTGACC
>CAJHNH020001147.1:708239-714743 GCA_905116865.2 Candidula unifasciata
CGTGTCTTGCTCACTACAAGTTTAGTGTACCGTTTTGCTCCCTGCTGCCAGTCAGCCAGTACTGGATTCAAGTAAAATCTTAGTGCCTCAATTCCAGTGCAATCAAACACATTCTTTATTATTTCATATAATAGAAAAAAAAAAAAAATTAAAGTTTTAATCTCGTGCTACCGTCGGCTTTTATATTATTTCACTGACCGAACTGTTAACTTACTTATTTGTCAATGTGTCTCTTGTATAATCCTTTCAGACACAAACATTTGACACAGATACGATGGAAAGTCAATAAGTAGGTCACAAATGGTTGTGTCTTCTTCTTCTTCACTTCCTCTTTTACCGCTGTGGGTGTCGAGGGAGATATAAGGTTCTGTTTCTAGCATGGTTGTGTAAAAAAAACGAAAGAGGCTAACAACTTAAACACTGTTTCAGCCCAGCTGAGGTCACTCACAAACATGGCCGTGGATAAACCGAGCTTCCAGTCATCCACTGCCAAACGGGAACCTAACAAATCCGACCACGAGCTCTGGCAAGCAGCAAACGCGGTCGACGGGGATACAACAAGTTGTAGTAGCACTGGTCGGTGGCTGTATGTATGTAGTTCTGTAAATGTCTTCTTTTGTATGTGTGTGCCTATGAGTGCGCGAGTGCATGCTGTTTGTATTTACGCCTGTGCATGTGCTGTGCGAGGGTGTGCGTATGTTGTGTGTGTGTGTGCGCGCGTGCGTGGATATATAGAAGTATACACTCATACATGTAAGGATACATGTCGGGGTAAATTGATGAACTGACAGATGTAAATGGCGACAATCATCCGACAGATTGGATTGATGTCGTCCTTCGAATTTGGAGTACATCCGAGAGGCATGAAGCAACATACTGCATACAAATATGCCAGTGAAACGAATGTACACGCATACCTCATGCTCTGGCACGAACCCAAAGTCCAAGTGGACGAGCAGCCAGGACGTTCCGTCAGAGCTTACAGTCGGTGGTCACAGAAAAAGAAGAAAGTAGGTGCATGAATATGTCGATGGATAGATTGTGCTTTTTTTCCGTATCCCTTTACGCAGTTTCAGAAGATAGTTGTAGACAAAATTTACTTGACAACAATGATCCTGGTTGCCAAGAGAAAACATTCTGATTGTATCAGGTTATATCCTATCTGCCTCATCTGTCTTGGCAGAACGACTGGGAAAAGCACGAGCTCCTTAGCTTCAACAACAATCTCATCAAGGCGTTTAAAACATAGCTGCGATTGTGAGCCACACAACTAATCATGTTAGCGAACCCGCTGTCTTCAGACAGCCTGGCATACAATGGGCTACGCCGCCACGGGGAATCCCGGGCTCTAGAACAAGCAACATAAAAAAAAAAAAAAAACTACAGTTGACAAAGAACACGTATGGTGTGATTGTACTGGTAAATATTAAATCGGGTACATTTAACGTATTTGATTGTACCAGCAATGTTATGTAACATGGTTCTTTGTTTCTTTCATGATCATGTTCATTGCACATAGTGCATGACCATACTTACTCCGATCTGGGCATGTTACAAAACATAAAATATCTGCATACACTCAATCTATTTTATGCAGGACTTGAGCGACTGCCGTTCTGGTATGTGGACCTCCTCAGTGAGAAGACTGTGTCCAGTGTTAGGGTTCTGGGCAGCTCTTTCAATCGTGAGTATGTTCAATGTCTTTCTGTCCAATACACAATTACTGGTATAAATTTCAAAACTGGTTTGGTTGTTGCTGGTCGCAGGTCTCTCAGGCAAAGTGGTTTAACCAGTTCTCTGAAAGTCGAAAGCTCTCTGCACAGAATTGCCTTGTTCAGTTCACGAATTCAGATTTGTACTGAGATTTCTGGAGTTAAGCAGTTCATGATTTGTGCGATTTTCTGGGCAGATGATAAGTCGTTGGGATGAAACAGCATTGTGGAAGGAAGTGGATCTTATTGATTTTAAACCCATAAACCTGTTTCTAGATATTACTATTGTTTTAGGAGCTTAAAGGTCACGGAAATGTGGCTTTTCTTTTTTTCTTTGATTGAATTTGCAAATGCGGTGGAAAATCCGAATTTAAAATAGCCACTGGCCAGATACATGCCACTTAGAAAGTGCCTAACTGAAAGGAGAAGGGGCAAGTTGTTTTTCGTTTGACGCTGGGCTATGATTCCTGAGATCCTTGGTTCGAAACCTTGTTAACGTGAGGGTAATATATTTGTTGGAGAGCACATTTTAAACTTTTTAATCTTCACAGTTTGCGATGACTTCCACGTTGCCCGAAATCAGGTCCTTCTGTATTTAAATAGAGAAGGCAGTGCCAGAAATCAGGTCCTTCTGTATTTAAATAGAGAAGGCAGTGCCAGAAATCAGGTCCTTCTGTATTTAAATAGAGAAGGCAGTGCCAGAAATCAGGTCCTTCTGTACTTCTGTATTTAAATAGAGAAGGCAGTGCCAGAAATCAGGTCCTTCTGTATTTAAATAGAGAAGGCAGTGCCAGAAATCAGGTCCTTCTGTATTTAAATAGAGAAGGCAGTGCCCGAAATCAGGTCCTTCTGTATTTAAATAGAGAAGGCAGTGCCGGAAATCAGGTCCTTCTGTATTTAAATAGAGAAGGCAGTGCCAGAAATCAGGTCCTTCTGTACTTCTGTATTTAAATAGAGAAGGCAGTGCCAGAAATCAGGTCCTTCTGTATTTAAATAGAGAAGGCAGTGCCAGAAATCAGGTCCTTCTGTACTTCTGTATTTAAATAGAGAAGGCAGTGCCAGAAATCAGTTTCTTCTGTATTTAAATAGAGAAGGCAGTGCCAGAAATCAGGTCCTTCTGTATTTAAATAGAGAAGGCAGTGCCAGAAATCAGGTCCTTCTGTATTTAAATAGAGAAGGCAGTGCCAGAAATCAGGTCCTTCTGTATTTAAATAGAGAAGGCAGTGCCAGAAATCAGGTCCTTCTGTACTTCTGTATTTAAATAGAGAAGGCAGTGCCAGAAATCAGGTCCTTCTGTATTTAAATAGAGAAGCAGGCAGTGCCAGAAATCAGGTCCTTCTGTATTTAAATAGAGAAGGCAGTGCCAGAAATCAGGTCCTTCTGTATTTAAATAGAGAAGGCAGTGCCAGATAAAAAATCAGGGTCCTTTTTGTATTTAAATAGAGAAGGCAGTGCCAGAAATCAGGTCCTTCTGTATTTAAATAGAGAAGGCAGTGCCAGAAATCAGGTCCTTCTGTATTTAAATAGAGAAGGCAGTGCCAGAAATCAGGTCCTTCTGTATTTAAATAGAGAAGGCAGTGCCAGAAATCAGGTCCTTCTGTATTTAAATAGAGAAGGCAGTGCCAGAAATCAGGTCCTTCTGTATTTAAATAGAGAAGGCAGTGCCAGAAATCAGGTCCTTCTGTATTTAAATAGAGAAGGCAGTGCCCGAAATCAGGTCCTTCTGTATTTAAATAGAGAAGGCAGTGCCCGAAATCAGGTCCTTCTGTATTTAAATAGAGAAGGCAGTGCCGGAAATCAGGTCCTTCTGTATTTAAATAGAGAAGGCAGTGCCAGAAATCAGGTCCTTCTGTACTTCTGTATTTAAATAGAGAAGGCAGTGCCAGCAAAATCAGGTCCTTCTGTATTTAAATAGAGAAGGCAGTGCCAGAAATCAGGTCCTTCTGTACTTCTGTATTTAAATAGAGAAGGCAGTGCCAGAAATCAGGTCCTTCTGTATTTAAATAGAGAAGGCAGTGCCAGAAATCAGGTCCTTCTGTATTTAAATAGAGAAGGCAGTGCCAGAAATCAGGTCCTTCTGTATTTAAATAGAGAAGGCAGTGCCAGAAATCAGGTCCTTCTGTATTTAAAATAGAGAGGCAGTGCCAGAAATCAGGTCTCTTCTGTATTTAAATAGAGTAAGGCAGTGCCAGAAATCAGGTCCTTCTGTACTTCTGTATTTAAATAGAGAAGGCAGTGGAGCCAGAAATCAGTCCTTCTGTATTTAAATAGAGAAGGCAGTGCCAGAAATCAGGTCCTTCTGTATTTAAATAGAGAAGGCAGTGCAGAAATCAGGTCCTTCTGTATTTAAATAGAGAAGGCAGTGCCAGAAATCAGGTCCTTTTGTATTTAAATAGAGAAGGCAGTGCCAGAAATCAGGTCCTTCTGTATTTAAATAGAGAAGGCAGTGCCAGAAATCAGGTCCTTCTGTATTTAAATAGAGAAGGCAGTGCCAGAAATCAGGTCCTTCTGTATTTAAATAGAGAAGGCAGTGCCAGAAATCAGGTCCTTCTGTATTTTAAATAGAGAAGGCAGTGCCAGAAATCAGGTCCTTCTGTATTTAAATAGAGAAGGCAGTGCCAGAAATCAGGTCCTTCTGTATTTAAATAGAGAAGGCAGTGCCCGAAATCAGGTCCTTCTGTATTTAAATAGAGAAGGCAGTGCCCGAAATCAGGTCCTTCTGTATTTAAATAGAGAAGCCAGTGCCCGAAATCTACGAGCTCAAGAACCAGTGTCCTGCATTGTAAATCCAGTCAGTAGAGATGGAGACCAAAACATTTACATACAATCATCTGCACAGTCACATGACGTGATCTGACAGATTTGTCTGTTTTCTGTCAACACAAAAACAGGACTTCATGATCTCAGTGTCTACGTGGGCAGGACAGGTAATGACACAGATACAGGGAACAGGTGTGGCACGCTCACAGGTGAATCTCAGGCAACTGAAGTCAGAATTGGCTGCTCCAGACGAAAGAGAGGCAGGTAAGCTCTATTTCTAGGACATATGTATTGGGGGGGGGGGGGGGGGGGTGGGGGGGGGGGAGAGTAAACTGTACCCCTACAGATTTTCATGCTGCAAGATTACCCTCTAAAGGATGAAAATCAAACAGCTCCAAATCCCGTGAAGTCCTTTCAACTGTGTAACCATCCAGGATGTGTTTCCTGTCCATATGCGTTGACCCCGTTCATCCTGTGTTTGTAGGTCCAGGACAAGTTTACATCAACATTCTTGGTGTAAAGAATTCTCTGACTCACGTACCAATGTAGCTTTCATTTCGTGAATGTAGATGTTTCGTATTGCCCTACAGGTCTTCACTGGAGCTGTGGACTTTCGTGATTTGTGCTTCAACTGCTTGCGGAAAGACATGAAGCTACATGGAATAAAATTATGTACAATTAAATTATCTTCATGTTTAAGCATCATTTAAGCATTCGAGAGAAAATACTTGACAGCCAGATGTCATAGCAAGCAGAGGTGTCAACACACAAACTAACGCATGCTGTTGCAGATTGCAGATTAAAGAGACAATAGCCCATGCATTATTGTCCAGGCCAGTCGACAAGGCACTTGATAATTGTTAAACATTTTAAATGTTATGGCTCCGTATTAGCCAACTGTACCTTGATCATTATTTGCAGAATTCTGGGGGGAAAAAAAGGGGGGGGGGAGAAGGGGTGGGGGGGAGGGGTTCGATGCAAATGTAAGTTCAGTAGTTTGTCCTTGCTCCTTCCAGATATGTGATTGTCGAGCTGCAGACACGCGCCGACACATATGAGAGCCTGGTCCTGTGTGAGGTGATGGTGTTTCAGTGATTGCCCGTTCTTGGGATTCGCCTGGGTGAAATGATTGTGTTTGACTGCACATCCTGGAATTCACGGGCAGAAGCTGAAGTGGTTTTGTTAATGGCAATGAAGTGGTGTTTTAAATGCATTAATGATCGTGTTGTACAGACCACTCGAACTGTGTATCGTTGACAATTGTTGAAATGTCTCTGTAAGCATTCACTTGTTCATGCATATAAATTCTGGAGAAATAAATTACTCACAGCAGCAGAGGAAAGTGTGTGTGTGAAGAGAGAGAGAGAGAGAGAGAGAGAGAGAGAGAGAGAGAGAGAGAGAGTGAGAGAGAAAGAGGAAACGATAGAGTGCAAGAAAGAGAGAATAGTGTAAATTGCAAGATAAAATAGATCGTGAGAGAGAAAAAGAGAATAAGGCTTGAGAGAGAGAGAGAAAGATATATATATATATATATACACACACACACACACACACACACACACATATATATATATATATATATATGCAAGGTCCGACAATTCTGTAATGAAACTAATTCCATAGAAATTAAAATCATCAACAATTCAAGTTATAACTTGTATGCCCGTTGTGCATTGATACAAAGAGTGGCAGGATCTCACAAACACTGGAATGAGTGGCAGGATCTCACAAACACTGGAATGAGTGGCAGGATATCACAAACACTGGAATGAGTGGCAGGATATAACAAACACTGGAATGAGTGGCAGGATCTCACAAACACTGGAATGAGTGGCAGGATCTAACAAACACTGGAATGAGTGGCAGGATCTCACAAACACTGGAATGAGTGGCAGGATATAACAAACACTAGAATGAGTGACAGGATCTCACAAACACTGGAATGAGTACAGGATCTCACAAACACTGGAATGAGTGGCAGGATATAACAAACACTGGAATGAGTGACAGGATATACAAACACTGGAATGAG
>CAJHNH020001148.1:0-7500 GCA_905116865.2 Candidula unifasciata
GTCGCTCTATCACAGACAGTTGTTACTGAAGTCTCTCTATCACAGACATTTGTAACTCAACTCTATCACAGACAGTTGCTACTAAAAATCTTTCTGACCAGCTGCTTCTAGCAGCCTCATGTCATAGAAAGCTGTTACCAAAAAAAAATTGGGGATTGGTGCTACTAAAGTATCACTGCACCAGACAACAGTTACTACAATAACTCGGTCACAGACTTTTATAGATAGGTAGGTAGTTGTACCACACTAAAACATCACATAAGCGATAAACACCAGGTGACACAAAGTTCCACCATGCTATTTTTAGGGCCCCCGGCAAAAGCCAGGGTGGGGTTTTAAAATAGCTAAAAATTGCACGCCACAAGGGGAGGACAAAATGGAAAGAACCTCTCAAAGACTATTTTTCCAAACTCCTTCTAATATTACAGCAGCTAGGGAGGAACACATTAAGAAACTAATGTTTTCATATCAAATGGTTAATACAAGAATATTTAATTTACTGCCTGGCATATTTTACTTTATCTCGTCAGCTGTATTACTACAACCGAGAAGGCTAACCCGGTCAACAAATGCCCACAGAAGTCGGATGTGTTGGCCGAAAGGTGCAAATATAGCAGTCATGCTGTAAACGAACACAACGCAATTACATCTTCGGATGAAGGAAGAAGAAGAGGAAGTATTATTACAGAGTAAATCAACATATATTAAGCACAGAATGAATCCTTTTATTGCTAAAATGCATAAATCCTATTGTGGAATTGCTGTACAACAATTATATTTCTTTGCTGGTACACTTTGGTATACGCATAAATAAATCGTCCCCTAGTGGGATGCAATTTTTCGTTACTTGAACCCCACCCTGGCTTCTGCCGAGGGCCCTGAATATAGCCCGGCCATAAATATGGCCTAGCCATAGATATGGCCTAACGACTGAAACGAGTTTCTGAGACCTCTCCATGGGTGATCCTCATCCGCATGGTGGCACTTTGTGTCACCGAATGTTTATCGCTTGTGTGATGTTCTGGTGGGGTACAACCACCAATCAAACTGTACTTTTGACTGGATTCTTAAAAATTTTATGAACGATGTCAATGACTTCTCTTTGCATTGTATTTGTTTGTAAGAGCCTCAAGCCATTAACTCTTTGGGTCCTAGTGGGTTTAGCATTACAGGCCCAAGGAGTAGTGATAAATGACAAAATCGGTGCATCCTGCGTTAACTGGGCTTCTAGGTATGAACTTTATGGTGCGTTCCTTCGGACTCAAAGAGGTAGATTGCCATTACTATCCGAATTTCCTCTGCAGGTTAGGATTTTATTTTGACACTAAAAGAAGATAATCCACAACCTTATCGAAGATTCGAGCTTGGGTCGCGTGCATGAGAGCCCCAGCGTTCTTAACCGATTGGCGAGGAGGCTAGGGCACTTAGGTAAATATCCGAAGGAGATTTTAGTAACCAAACTCATTTCTAGTTAAATACACCCATTGCATGCCACTGGCGAATCCGGTGCGAGAAACATATTTTAATAGATCAATCGGTGGGTAACATGGACAGATAAATATGGTAGCCTTTGCCTCCCAGAATTTCCTTGTGGGAACTCCAGGGCCCTAGTGTCAGGAAAAAAATAGACCCACTGCCTTCACAATAAGCATTTCGAAAGAGTCGACTAACTGGGAGGGGGGGGGGGTAGGGGGGGAGTTCCCTTCGAAGTCGGAGTGCATCTGCCTTAGAGGCAAGGAACCAACAATCTAGCATACAATTAAGTCAGATCTGTTAAACGGATGTGCACGTAACCCTCAAGTTTTGGAATCCGACTAAAGTCGAGAGGCGGCCAAACTACCAAAGCTTTCCGCTGGAGTTTACAGCCGGTGAGCGCAAAGAACATATTTGGTACCTTTTGAGTAAGGATTGCCCTTAGAGCCATAGGTCAGTTATAAAACCTCCATCCTGTAGGGATCCAAACCCAAGTCCGGACCGACAGGTAAGCAACAAGCCGCTGCTCTACTGTGGCAACTTATACACCTGGTAAAACGGCAGATACTGCCACCTGGCTATGAAATGTTTGTCCCTGAAGCATTTTAGAACACGATAGGATGGGGTGACCAGTTTCCGTCGTCTTCACTTTTCTCTTCTTCTTTTTTTTTTTCTTCTTCTTCTTCTTCTTCTTCTTCTTCTTCTTCTTCTTCTTCTTCTTCTTCTTCTTCTTCTTCTTCTTCTTCTTCTTCTTCTTCTTCTTCTTCTTCTTCTTCTTTTCTTCTTCTTCTTCTCATTCTTCTTCTTCTTCTTAGAGGTCACCACCTATAAACTCCAGCGGAAAGTTTTGGTTGCGCGTCCACTTGAACTTGAATTTTGCATGTTAATCCATTTTACATATCTGGCTTATTGATAAGCAGACTGTTGGCTCGTCGCCTGTCAGACAGACAGACTATTGGTTCATCGCCTTTCAGACAGACAGGCAGACAGACAAACTGTTGGTTCATCGTCTGTCAGACAGACAGACAGACAGACTGTTGGTTCATTGCTCGCCAGACAGACAGACAGACTGTTGGTTCATCGCTCGTCAGACAGACAGACAGACTGTTGGTTCATCGCCTTTCAGACAGACAGACAGACTGTTGGTTCATCGCTCGTCAGACAGACAGACAGACTGTTGGTTCATCGCTCGTCAGACAGACAGACTGTTGGCTCATTGCCTGTCAGACAGACAGACAGACAGACAGACTGTTGGCTCATTGCCTGTCAGACAGACAGACTGTTAGCTCATCGCCTATCAGACAGACTATATTTCGAAAACAATTAACGCCGCTACATAGACGACTTTTTTAGGCGCAATGTGTCCATCCCCGTCAATTTCCCTTCCCCCCCCCCCCACACACACACACACACAACGGGGCCCAGAATTCAAATTGGCAGTTGCCTTTCATTCCCGGACAATTCATGTGACAGTCTGAAAATTTGCCTGCTGTTCCTTTAATTTTTTTAATGAGGCCGATAGACCCTAGAACCGCATTGTCGGGGTAAAACAAAAATTATCCTGTCGCAGCTGGTAGTTGAACCCGCACCGTTACTACCGTGAACTGCGGCTTATGAGTCGAGTATTCAAGCCTTACATATCAAATCTAAAACAATTAATGCCTTTATTATACAACTTTTGCGGTGTAGGCAGGGGGTCTTTCAGCCTGAGGATTTACAGCCGCATGGCTAGTGCTGTCGCCATGACTGTGCAAGTAAACATTTTATTTTTTCACCGACAGAAAAAAAATTCCTAGCCTTACCTATGATTTAAACCCGGATCTCCCCGCTTGAGAGCCCAACGTTCTAGCCGTTCGGCTATATGGTGGGCATAAAATCAGTTACGTAGGTATAGGCCTACCTAAGAAGTTCTTGAAGCTAAAAACTCCAGGTCGACTTGTACACCAGGTCTAGCTATATGGGTTCGGGGACCCCACTGTGTGGGGAAAAAGGATGGACCCATTGTCTTCCCCAAAAATCATGTCGTATGCATCGATTACCTGGAGGTTTCTTTCGAATAAGGAGTGCATCTGCCTGAGAGGCAAAGAAACAACAGTCTGCCACAATGACGATAGAGATATAAAACGGATGTGCACGCAACACTCAGATTCTAGAATACGACTGAAGTCCGGCGGTGGACAAACAACCAAAACTTTTCGCCTGAGTTAACAGCCGATGACGGCGAAGAAGAAGAAGACGTACATCAGATCGTCTTGTATGTCCCAATTTACAGTCATTTAAAAGTCAACCCAATCATATTAAAAAGCACACAATCAAAAATTAAGGTACCGTAGAATATAAATATTAGCAGCACTTACCTTATCTACATTAATTAACCGTTAATGGTTTAGAGTACAATAGTGCTACGTGCCTCTGCTATAATTGCTGGATTCTGATAGTGATCGATGACGACCTAGATGTCCGATATCACAAAGGTTCATTCATTCATTCATGCACAGCTGAACTCCCAGGCTGCCGGTTCTTCTCGATTGTGAAAACGAACCATGTCAGTGGGAGAGACCGTAGGGTCTGCTTCCCATTCTCTGTGCCTCACTATTGAAGTCCGCGCTAAACGCGAGGCGGCATCGAGTGAGACGATGAAGGTAATTACTTCTAGCAATGGATTCGGCCAATCAATGAAAAACGAGTGGCGACGTTTAATTGACGCTCACAACAAGACGAATAAAGACGCGGGAGAACGAGGAAGACGAGGAGACTGTCGCTCTGATACATCTATTAGTATCTTAACTAGGATGAAACTTTCCACTTGTACTAGTCCGGAAGAAACTATCTTTTAGGTAAAAGTCTAGTGCCTGCACGCGCTGCTCGTTGAGGTGAGCGCCCTCAAATCCGTATAAACACTCGTGGGAAAAAAAATGTTGAAAGCTGATTGGCGAGTTGATTATCACGTACATTTTGAGGAGTTAACCGTCCCCGGTAGTCCCTCCCACCAGGTGCCTGTATCACAGAAATGTCTGCTGCACGGCTAGTCAGGCAAGGTTAAGCCTCATAAATAAAGCTATGAAAATAATGCGCATAAAACGGAAGTGAATTCATCCTAAACCGCGCCCATTAAAATTCGAAGACAAGCTTGTGAAAAGGCTGTCGGCAGAGAAGAGGGCATTCAATCTCTAGCGTCTATGCCAGCCGTGGATCTCGGTGGTTAATGAAAGAAGCACATTTGCTACCAAACAATACACGTTTTTTGCCTCTATAAATGTAATTTCTCCAGCCAGTTAATAACTGTTTATGAGACTTCATGTTAGTTGAATATCCTTTAAAGGACGTTACAGGCCCAACCCAGCTTGGGAAAGGGGGGGGGGGGGGAGAGGAAAATTGTAGGAGGGGGGGGGGGGTTGTGATTTTTCTAGGCAATTTTACGTTCAAGTTTTCCATTGGGCAACTCATTGCCTACATCAGAAAGAAACGCTACATTATTTGGTCATTTGATGAAAAGGAAAAAAACTGGAGTACACCGTAACTGTTAGAAAGCTGGAGGTGAAGAGAAGCAGACAGAAAAAGAAGATGCGGGACAGTTTGACAACATGGCATGGAGGATCATCTGTGTCAGAACTTATTGAAAGTACACGAGACAGAAGGATGTGGATTAACATGACTGCTAACGCATGGACTATAAAAAAGAAAAAAAAAATAGTTTGCTATGGCTAACATCATCAGCGACGGTTTTGCCCATTGGCTGGCCAGTAGACGACGTTGTCGTCGGTCAGGACAGTATTTGGGTCTACCAATTTTGATCGCATCAACACTGCAAAAATCCTTCTCATGGCTTCTTGGTGGCAAGCAATGTTAAGTCATTTAATATGGCGCAAAGAAACCTAAGTCACAATTATAACCAAAAGCTGACCCTTTGGGGATGCTGGTTGAACTGTTTTTTTTTTTTTTCTTCACATCAAAAACAGACGGACGTCTAGAAACCCCACATACAGCCTACGACTACTGGTACTGGTTTGCTACATTCTGTAAAGCAGTGGTTCTCAGACTGTTAAACACATTTGGGGGTTGAACGTCCCTTTGACAGGGGTCGCCTAAGACCCTTTGAAAACACATATTCACTGAAGGTATGAAGTAGCAACCAAAACAACTGTATTAAAGCCTCGCGGCATTAGGAAAGTTGAGAACCCCTGCTGTAACTCAACACTACTCAGCACAAAGTGTCTAACAAGTTACTGGTACTCAACACAATGTGTTTAACAAGTTACTGGTACTCAACACAATGTGTTTAACAAGTTACTGGTACTCAACACAATGTGTTTAACAAGTTACTGGTACTCAACACAATGTGTCTAGCAAGTTACTGGTACTCAACACAAAGTGTGTAACAAGGTACTGGTACTCAACACAAAGTGTGTAACAAGGTACTGTTACTCAACACAAAGTGTCTAACAAGTTACTGGTACTCAACACAAAGTGTCTAGCAAGTTACTGGTACTCAACACAAAGTGTGTAACAAGGTACTGGTACTCAACACAAAGTGTGTAACAAGGTACTGGTACTCAACACAAAGTGTCTAGCAAGTTACTGGTACTCAACACAAAGTGTGTAACAAGGTACTGGTACTCAACACAAAGTGTGTAACAAGGTACTGGTACTCAACACAAAGTGTGTAACAAGATACTGGTACTCAACACAAAGTGTCTAACAAGTTACTGGTACTCAACACAAAGTGTCTAACACGTTACTGGTACTCAACACAAAGTGTCTAACAAGTTACTGGTACTCAACACAAAGTGTCTAGCAAGTTACTGGTACTTAACACAAAGTGTCTAGCAAGTTACTGGTACTCAACACAAAGTGTCTAACAAGGTACTGGTACTCAACACAAAGTGTCTAACATGGTACTGGTACTCAACACAAAGTGTCAAGCAAGTTACTGGTACTCAACACAAAGTGTGTAACAAGTTACTGGTACTCAACACAAAGTGTCTAGCAAGTTACTGGTACTCAACACAAAGTGTCTAGCAAGTTACTGGTACTCAACACAAAGTGTGTAACAAGGTACTGGTACTCAACACAAAGTGTGTAACAAGGTACTGGTACTCAACACAAAGTGTCTAGCAAGTTACTGGTACTCAACACAAAGTGTGTAACAAGGTACTGGTACTCAACACAAAGTGTGTAACAAGGTACTGGTACTCAACACAAAGTGTGTAACAAGGTACTGGTACTCAACACAAAGTGTCTAACAAGTTACTGGTACTCAACACAAAGTGTCTAACACGTTACTGGTACTCAACACAAAGTGTCTAACAAGTTACTGGTACTCAACACAAAGTGTCTAGCAAGTTACTGGTACTTAACACAAAGTGTCTAGCAAGTTACTGGTACTCAACACAAAGTGTCTAACAAGGTACTGGTACTCAACACAAAGTGTCTAACATGGTACTGGTACTCAACACAAAGTGTCAAGCAAGTTACTGGTACTCAACACAAAGTGTGTAACAAGTTACTGGTACTCAACACAAAGTGTCTACTAAGGTACTGGTATTGACTAGAAAATGTCTATTACAAGTAGCGCCCCCCCCCCCCCCCACCTCCCCCCCCCCCCAAAAAAAAAGATGGCTACAAATGGTGCTGGTACTGCGTGCCACCAGAAAAAAAAAACGTGCAAATAGTTGGGGTTTGCCCTGTCACGTTGCTGTCCATGGTGCTATTCTTGTATTCTGTAGTGTGGTCAAACCATTAAGTATCAGCTCTAAAAAGGGGGGTGGGAGGTACAGACAGAGATTAACCAGTTTCATTATTAGAGACAACAAACTGTAAAATATCATGCACGTCGTAAAAACCTCTTAAGAAGTTTGGCGTGTTTTATTTAGCTACCGGTTTCGGTAGAATATTTAGCTTCAGTGTCCAAACAATCGTAAACAATTTTATTTTTCTCGTTGGTTTCGAGTTTCTATTTTGAGGCTGACCGAACTGACCACACAGCTATTCAACTGGTCATATATGTGGATTCCTCTCGGCGATACT
>CAJHNH020001148.1:12500-52500 GCA_905116865.2 Candidula unifasciata
AGAAGTTGAATAAAATAATGGTGAAGGAGATGGTGACCTGTTATAGTTGTTATTGTTGGTGCTGCTAAAGCAGTCGTCTTTGATGGAGTTGTTTTCATAGTTACATTTGTTTTTAGGCAAATTGGGTTGGTACTGAAGATAAGCAGAAGCGTGTATAAAAAAAAATCTGAACTGGTAAATTACAACAGAAGATGACAACTGTGGCACGGAATAGTATAATGATAATGAAATAATGGTCACGGTGGTGAGGGTAATGTTGATCAGCAGTTGTGCCCGTGTGGGTAGCGTGTGGAAAACAAGAATAGGCCTACTGCAGCCCCTACAAGTATGTCGTAGGAGTCTTTGAATTACGAGAAAAGGCACATGCATTCTTTCTTTCTTTCTTTCTTTCTTTCTTTCTTTCTTTCTTTCTTTCTTTCTTTTTCTTTCTTTCTTTCTTTCTTTCTTTCTTTCTTTCTTTCTTTCTTTCTTTCTTTCTTTCTTTCTTTTTTTCTTTCTTTCTTTCTTTTTCTTCTTTCTTTTTTCTTTCTTTCTTTCTTTCTTTCTTTCTTTCTTCTTTCTTTTCTTTCTTTCTTTCTTTCTTTCTTTCTTTCTTTCTTCCTTTCTTTCTTTCTTTCTTTCTTTCTTTCATTCTTTCTTCTTCTTCTTTTCTTCAGCTGTTGTCTTGTGTGGTTTACAGCTAGGCTGCAATACCAACAACTTTTGACCCAAACTTTAGATCATACCAAACCCTGAATTAGTCGCTTTTTACTAGATGCTCCTTAATGGAAATATTGGTCTCTCCCCCACCCCCCCCCCCCCTTCCCATCTTTTCCCTTTTTTTTTCAATGGAGCCGAAACGGAAACAGAAACAGTATGCTTGTAATCGCCGAGAAGGTGTCTGAGTTGAAGCTTTCCTGGTCAAGGGAGAACTGCCTTAGAAGACCTATTCATATGGTGCTGAAAGTTTAACCATAATTTAATGAACCAGTTGACAACTTACATTTTCCCCTTTTTTATTACATATGTTCCTGTTTGTTTGCGTTAACCGGCTGTAAACGGCAGCCGAAAGTTTTGGTTTTTTATCCACTTCTGGACTTTGGCCTTTTCCCCCAACTTGAATATTACGTGCATATCCGTTTTACGCATCTGGCTTAGTCGTATACAGGTTGTTGACTCCTCGCCTCTGATGTAGATGCACTTCGACTTCGAATTCAACATCGCTAATTAGTCGCCTATAAAAAAAATTCAATAAATCTTCTTTTTATTCGCGTTCACCGGCTGTGAACTCCGGCGGAAAGTTCTGGTTGTTCGTCCACTTCTGGTCTGCAGTCCTATTCAGGAACCAGCGTGTTGCGTGTGTGTCACATATCACTCCTGTCACGTGCCTGATTTAAGGATTTCTCCTTAAGAACCAACAGCACTCAGAAACAATTATGTTGAGTCGTTTGGCTCGTATTGGTCTAAGGGATGCCACGTGGCCAATATACGCTCAACTTGTTTCTGGAGTAGGGCAACTCAAGTTTTGGCACTAAAAAATATATCTGTATATGAATACAATATTCCTAGGCACACTTGGCTGGACACCCCCACTACTATAAAAAAGAAAGCCCCCAGGTTATGATAGTTTACTATCATAACCATGTTAACACATATAATATTTATTATACATACACCCAACAATGCTAAACACTTAGAAAGGTGAAATAGAGACACCTAAGTCAGCCATGAAAATGAATGCATGTAATCAATTCAACTTCTTTACATCAATAAAAGAATAATGTTTAGAATGTTTGTAGGATCAGAACTCAGAGCAACGACTCAGATATTGAAACAGCCAGAAGGTCTTGACTAGCAACACCGTGTCATCATAGGAATCTAGGGAGCTTTTGGGAGTAGAGCATGATAATGACACAAAAACTGGCACTTATCAGAGTTCTATTGTTGATGCTCCCCTCAGTCCATGGTGATTCGACTGTAGTTGACTCCGGTAGTTCTGCTTCATGTGAAACTGGTTATAGAGGAGTACCTCACCATCGAGGACACAGGAACTGTATAGGGACTCAGCAAGTCTCTCCCACAGGTCAGGTCACAACTCTGTCTCTGAGCTCTACCTAGCTCCTGAAGACTGGTACACTCGATTATGGATCTCTCTGCAAATGTTCACCTGCTCTGGAGCTCACTCACACTCTCTAGCCATGTTAAGGTGATGGTTGTATATGACACAACCTGATGATGCCAGGTACATTCAAAGGTGTTAGCTGATGGATAGTTGGTTGGTGGATGTTGGTAGGACTGCGATTAATCTGCCAGCTCTTTACAGAGGTTTCATCCTGTCAGGAAAGAACTCAGAATTAGTAATCACCAAGAGGGTATCATCTTGACAGGGAAGACTCAGAATAAGCAATCAGTTTCCATCCCACATCAGCCTACTCCACTTCTGCTCCTCTGTATCATTCCTCCGAGTGTACTCTCAAGACCAGGAGACAATGTCTCCTTTCATTTATCTGTCTGTTTAGTGCAAGAGAGGGAAAGTCAGATTTATATATATATAGTGAAGATATATAGACACTATCACACGTATCGCATTCTCTCCACTCCCTCACATCTGCATACAGACACTAATGTTTACAGTCAGAACTCATCTCTTCCGACTCTCAGGCCATTCCCACACATCCATTGATCTGTGTCAAACACACTCAAAGCAACGCAATAGCTGCCTAGTACTGACCTACATTCTCCATCCCCATTAGTATTGCCCAAACTTCTATTGTTAGTTTAAATGGTAAACACTTGTAGGTTCATTATCTTTACCAATATGTGTGGGTTATTTAGGGCACAGACTATATAGTCTGTACAGAAGAAGGCCTAAGTTCGGATCCAGTTCTCTGAAGATTAAGAACGGTCGAACTATGTGCGATCACATAGCCGAGGCCGGTATATTTACAGCAGTGACCTTTTTAACCAGACATGATTTAAGGTACTCGTAAACTATAATTAACTTACCCAAGCATAGGAAAAGTCCTAGACACTACAGGCCGCCTTCTCAAAGTAAATTTTTATGAGGCGTCGATGAATATCTCTGGTCTCTAGGAATGCCGGCAGAAGAATGCCCGCACAAAATCAAGCTTGGCGTCGGTAAGAAGTTCCTTGTATACATGAGCAAGGAGTAAACCGGTTTCCAGGAATATCAATTAAAATCCTAGAAATAGTTAACCTACAGTTGCAAATTTGAAAATGACGATAAGTCAAGGCAACTAGAAGGTGTAGACATCATTATTTTATTCGATAAAGGTATAGATCAATATAAGGGACTATATACCTTTCCAGACGAGTCCAAGCTTGAAAGTTTTTGTCGAGCGGGATAATATCAGGTCCCGACTCGTCTAAGATTATGTGTAGTGGCGTGTCATTCCTTGACAGTGTGCATCCATTTGACAGATCTGTATGCAGACTGTTGGTTCCTTGCCTCTCAGGCAGATGCACTCCAACTTCGAATGAAGCTCCCAATTAGTCGACTCTTACGACATACTTCTGGGTAGGCAGTGGGTCTATTCTTGTTTTTCCCATAGTAGGGCCCCGGAACCCACACGGGGGGGGGGGGGGGGGAATTTCAGTAAATAAATAGGAAGTTGAGCTTCATTTGTTGGAATACTAAGTCTGAAAGCAAACGACAGAAAAGTATCAAATATCACACACCTTGGCAGTAAACAAGCACAAGGCAATTATGCCCAAAACAATCATCTGATGAACGAAGAGCGAGACCAGCGACATTGAATTAGGTATGGTAGCAGCAGTAGCAGCAGCAGCAGCAGCAGCAGCAGCAGCAGCAGCAGTAGTAGTAGTAGTAGTAGTAGTAGTAGTAGTAGTAGTAGAAGTAGTAGTAGTAGTAGTAGTAGTAGTAGTAGTAGTAGTAGTAGTAGTAGTAGTAGTAGTAGTAGTAGTAGTAGTAGTAGTAGTAGTAGTAGTAGTAGTAGTAGTAGTAGTATCAGTAGCACCAGCACCATCTGTAGTAGCAATAATAATAGTTGTATTAGTAGTGGTGTTAGTAGTAATAGTAAGTGTAGTGGTCATTGTTATTTTAGTATCCACAGCAGCTGTTGTTGTTGTTGTTGCTGCCATGGTTAAGCATGCAGCTGAGATTGTTTTTTATTGCACACAAGATCAAGCAATGGTAATGAATAACATCACACAGATTCTCCTAAAGATTTTCTAAGGAACTCATTTTATCCGTTTCTTTTCGACCCCTTCCGGGTTTTTCAGTCATTCCTATTGAGAAATTAAACATATAGGCGGAGAAACAAAAACATGGCAGCCCTTTTCTCAACAGAAACCGATGTTTACGCCTCAATTTTGCGTAAACGCAGAAAAATAAAAGAACCAAGATTATGGACAACGACAGCAAAGCACCATTCCTGTTCTTTAACGACACGAGCAACATTGAAAACATGGCAGCGTTCTCGTAATGAATGCAAACGACGAATTCACCGTCTAATTTTACTTCCAAATTGGCGACAAAGTGGCCCCGTGAGATTGATTGTAACTTTCGTGCGGCAAGTTTCTGGCGAACGAGCCCCAAGGTCCAATCATTCGTTATATAGTCATTGGCATTTTGTGTTGTTCCAGAGAACGTCACAAAGACGTAGAACTGCAAGAATCCCGCTTGTCTGTTTTAATTTTTCTGCTATTGTTTTATCTTTCCATCGCTTTGCCTGTCTGTTTATTCTATTTTTTTTATTTTTTTTGTCTTCTGTGTTTTTCTTCTCGCGATTTGTTAGGGAGGTGGTATGTTAAGTCGTATCGCTGTTTTACGCGCGTGCGCATGCATACATCACAATACATACCAACATAAACAGACAGACAGACAGACAGACAGACAGACAGACAGACAGACAGACAGACAGACAGACAGACAGACAGACAGACAGACAGACAGACAGACAGACAGACAGACAGACAGACAGACAGACAGACAGACAGACAGACAGACAGACAGACAGACAGACAGACAGACAGACGCACGCACGCACCTACGCACGCACGGACGGACGGACGGACAGGACTTTCTTTGTGTTTCGAAACCAGAGTATTGGGTCTTTATCCTTTTTTTTTTTAATAAATTCATAATGAATCTAAATAATGCTGACACAACAATACATTGCACAATTTATAGCCTGGTATATTTCGCTTTATCTCGTCAGGTCCGCTAATACATAGTTAAAATAATAATAAATGTACCTAGCACCATAAGCTTGATTTGCCTGTGACGCGAAAAGGGTCCTTTTTTTAGTAATCATGATACGAACTTCTGACCTTTTGCCAACTCATTACAATCGCAGATCTTGACTGTCATTACACTCGCAGAATTACTGTCATCGTCGTATAGCAGCAGGTCCTTGCAGAACTGGCTCGCATCATAGTCTGTCTGAAAGAAACTCAGTCTCTCGCCATCTCTGCCGCGTCCTGCACTTTCCTATCCAAGGTGACACATATATCCAGTACCCATCTTCGTACTGGTCGGCCCCTGCCCCTCTTTCTTTTTACCATGCCTTCTGCTATTATTATTTTTTTCCCAATCCGCAATGGCGCTTGGTATGGCCAAAATATTTCAGTTTCCGAGACAAGACGATGCTACAAAGCGTCCTTTTAATATTTTCTCCCGTAGTGCTAGTGTGCTGGGAAACGAACAGGCAGACAAACTGACCAGTTCTGCACCACTTAGTGGTGAATTGATATATGACAAGCTAGATGTTGCGAGGGTCTTTTGGGAGCGAGTGGAACGTTCGGAGGCACAAACAGATCATTACGGTCTGAGGAGAATGGCGGGGAGTAACCAAGGGGAAAGGCGAGACGGATGTATAATCAGACATTTGCTGGTACCATCGGAATTAGCATTCTTAGGCTTGCTGCTGAAGATGGGGACGGAACGCTTATGGGAGTGTACCGAGTGCTGTGATGTAGATTCATAATTCAACATTCAATTAGCAGACAATCTTCTTTTATGTTTAAATCTTCAGAAAAAAAAAGTATTACTGTGTCTATGGTATTGCAGAATCTTTCTATAGAATTTCAGCTCAAAAGCGCCCATTTTCTTATTGCTATCAACGGTCGCAAACGTGTGGCTACTGCAGCCAGGCTTTATATTGCTGACTTTTGGTGTGCCGGTTTAGATGAAGAACGTGCGCAATTTACAGCTTGTTCCTAGCATCAGGAAAATAAATATAGCGACATTAATATCCCAGCACGTCTCTCTGACGACCTGAGCGGGAAAGCCCACCCACGGCAGAATAACGATGAAAATTGCCTACACTTTACATTGTCACCCGTTTATTGTTTGCTATACTTTTAAAACTCTATAAGATCTTTATTTTTCGCGTTACATTCCGTTTGTTTTTCTGGCGGTCTATTGCATGTATTTATGCTTTTGTGTATGGAATACCGGGGGCCGCCGCGATGAAGTGGGCGGCCGCATTTCTGATGAAACCCAGTGAACTCATCAGGGATGGACTTGGTCCTCTCTACGATTCGCAGGCCGGACTTCAGTAGGAGCAGCGCTAGACAAAGAGTCGGGCATAAGTTCGTGCGATGAAATGTTCTCAGGGACTATACACTAACAATTAAATGTGCAGGAGCACTTACTGTTCGTGGTCTAAAATAGGGTGGGGTTCCCTTAATAAATCACTCATATGAACAATAAACACCGCTAGTTGCAACATTTTGGTTGAGTTTGACAGAAGAGCAGATTATCGACCCTAGATATCTGCACATGATGATGACTGATTAGTACAAACTACCATATGTCAAGTGTGACACCAATTACCACTCCTTTTGCTTCACCACAAAGACTGGTTTCTGGCAATCATAGGTACTGCTGTACTGTGCCGAGCTAGGTGCGGTTGGGTACTGACATGAGATGCAGTTGTAAGACAATGGTGTGAAATATTTTGTGATTCTAGTTATACCTCCAGAGAGTTCAACTCACATCGTGTGAATAAAGGAAAACAAGTGTTAGCTAACCACTAAACACAGTACTCTGTTCACTCACTTCACAATGTAACATCAGTGAAATGCTCAGATGATAGTGTTGGGCTAGTACAGACCGAACCGGGCTTTATACATTTCCCAGGGTCTCTTGGCAGCAAGAGTTGATAGGGATCTATTCTGCCGAATACTTCTGCACTAGTGACAGCTTTAGACTGTTTATCCAGCCAAGAGAGTGCTAACAATCAGTCTTTTTGCATTATAGTGTTCTTATACTTACACATGCATACCAAGGATATATAAATAAATAAACTGGAAGAGCGTTAAAGTATATCTGAAACATGACACAAAATTACTCCACCAACGACAGCTATTCCTTGTTTTACAGTGACCTGGGCGGAAGTTAAGTGATTCTCGGTAACTCCAAATGCCGCGCGGGGACTAGCAGTGCCCCAAACTGCGATCTGTGTCAACCCGGTCTGTATGTTTCTCCTACATTTAATTTTATTCACATATAGTAGACATGATCAATTCATATTATAAAAAAAAGGATACATGAAGTCAAATCTGTCTGGACCATCCATTGAGGAACAATAAGAAGATAACCCCCATCGGCCTGCAGGTAAACACTCTGGATTCGCGCGTTCCTGCAGTTTTAATCCTCTGGCGGCTATGTGCAGCTGCTTCACATAGTTACACCTGTCTTACACTCAGCAGCAGGGCAGAGTACTACAATTATATTAATCCACCATGAACTTACCTATACTCATTTGAAGTTCCCGGGTGAAATGGAGACTTTCAAAGAAGGTACTAGGAGACTTTCAAGACAAGGGCGAAACCCGTCTGTGTGCTCTGGAGTTTGAGCCACGAATGCAAATTTAAATGTAAAACTTGCCCCAGTCAGAAGCGGGGGGAATTTTTTCCGCAAACAGGCTGTAGTTCGGCTCATGGAAAAAGGTCTTGTTACTCTCAGAAATCCTTTACCTGTTAGTGAATTCATAATTTAACTCACTCCTAATAGATTTAGGAACGAACTGAATGCTTATCCCGACATCTTGACACATACGTATCAAGAAAGGACTATATACTTATGGAGGGAGAGTTCGTATTTTGAAATAAAATAATTTGCATGGAGGGCTACAAGATGGGGCAGGTTCAAGACCAGAGAAGTCTATTGCTTTCATGTGACAAAGATGGTAATAGCGCCCCGCCCCCTTTTTTCGGGGGGGGGGGGGGCCACTCGGTGAGTGGTGCATTGAACATTACTCGGTCACCTATACATCACCAAAACATGTATATTTCTATGTGGACGTGGAATAACCTTATCTGCTTCGACAGGAGATTCAAACAATGAAAAGAGTAAGTTGGCCGTTGCTCTGCTTAAACTCCCAGCTTACAGTAAGTAAGTAGCGGATCCTTTGGGCATATGGGGGATATTTGGTCATATTTTATAGACCAATCGACCTCTCAGTGGGTGACGTGGTCAACATCACGTAAGTCGCCATTCTTTCCCAGGACCTTGCATGGAAGACAAGGTCATTCTTTAAAAGAAAGTCTGGCTTCGTCAGAACCCGAACCCAAGATCTTTGGATCCGCAGGCTAACGTCTAGCCACCACATCGCGGCGGCTTCCACCGGCACACCATTCTTCTTCTTCTTTGCGTTTGGTTTCGTATTCTCAGATCAGACCATTAGGTGGGTTGCCTATATGAACAGGCATGTCAGGTCCTTCGTGGTTCCCCTTAGCTTGCTCTGCACCCTTTGCTTTTGAAGTCAGGTGTCTTTTCGGCACACCATTATTAGTCAATATTTACTTTTCAAAAAGAAGAAAGATCAACATCGGCACTGTTGTTCTAGTCCCACGCTTGGAGGAGACACAAGGAATACAAATGTTTTAAACAAAACCGCCGTGCACACAACCCCAGACAAGGGTGGGGGAGTCATCAACAGCATCAGTTTTTGAGAAAACAAAACAAAAATCGTCACGTTAAACCAGCTCCACCCCTCCCCCACCCCCCCTCCCACACCCCCACACAAAAAAGACGCGTTGGGTTATAACTATGAAGGTGTTTCCGGCGCCAACTGTTGTTGGCTTAAATTGGGTTCGTGTGCCATATTAAATCGCTTGGTGTCCCTATCAGTTTCCAGGTGTCCTTTCCCACTCGTTCAGGTCCAGGCCTTGGTCCTGTTATGGCAGTGGTTGTCAACCTGCCGGTCGCGACCCTTTTTTGGGGGGTGTAATGACCGTTTATCGGCTCTGTGGCTAAGTCGATGCGAACGCTTCGTAATGCCGGTATGCCGGGTTCGATTCCAGCTGCGGGCCATGCGCCTTGCATTGGTTTCTGCAGTGGTATTAAGAAAGCCGACTGTTCAAAAAGTAATGGCAAACTACTGGACGCAAATTTGCCTAGAAAACCAAACGTTGGTTCTGCAACGTTCAGTAAAGGATACGCAACTAACCTAATGATTCTTTCACGGGGTTCGCCTAAGACCATCGTAAAACACATATTGATTTAAGTTATGAAGGAAACTAATTGTTAGGTTGTTGCCACAACATAAAGGAATTGTATTAAAGAGTCGCGGCATTTGGAAGGTTGAGAACCACTGTGTTATGGGTTTTAAGGTGGGGGAGTAGGAGCGGTCAACCAAATATTCGAAAGCAATCTGTCTCTGAGAAGGAGAAAACTGGAGTACATTTTAGGGGACGAGAGGCAGAGGGAGACCGAGACAACAGATGCTTAACAGTTTTACATCATGGCATGAAGGTTTATCTGTGTCAGAGTTTATTTAAAGTGCACGAGACAAAAGGTTGTGGATAGACGTGATCATAATCTGTTTAAATCACCATTGATCCCTGGCATCATGAGACTAATAGACTGAAATGGCTTGGGCATACTGTTAGAATGTCAAATGACAGAAAGGTAAAAACTGTATACAAGGGCGATGAATGATAGACCACGGGGCAGACCAAGAAGACAATGGAGACACAACGCCCAAAGATACCTGTAATCACTTTTTATCACCAATTGGAAAGAAAAGGCAAACCAGGGAGATGAGTGAAGGCTAGTGATATCTGCAGCAATGAACCTCAAGTGCTCTAAACGCTGAAGAAGAAAAAGATGTAGTCAAAATCACGCCGGCCGCCTTTACTTCCCGCGACTACCTTTCACCAATTTAAGGCTGGGTCGACGAGGGAGCCAATGTCATTAGTTAAAAATACAAAAGCGGCTCCGTCAGGATCTGAACCTACGACCTTCAGATCCGCAGGCGAACATCCTACCGCTACAGCACGGTGCGCCCTTGGAAGTTGTAACCACAGTTTTGTCACTATACAGAAACCAAAGTGAAAAAGCACGGTTTTGGTCGTTTTACCAACTGCTTCGTTTCACAGATGCTTCTCCTGCCGCTGCTTCTACTATTACTACTGCGACCGCCGCTACTACTTCTACTAGTGAAAGACAAACAGTTAAACAAAAGAGAATTTATGTCATTAATCGCTACAAATTTTAAGAGGTCATATTTCTAATGACACAAAAAAAAGTAGCCTAGATGTTTGAAAGAGAGCAAGGTTTAAAGACACCTTATCACAAACATCAGAAAGAGACAGTCATCACTTTCAGGTTTAGTTATGTATTTGAAGAAGGAAACTGGAACATGTTGTGACCACTGGAACGATCTTTGGGAAAAGAGTATGAAAGATAACGCGACAAGATTCTTGATTTTTGTGGCGCAAAGGGGTATCAACACACGAAGAGCTACCTGCTGTTAAAAAACTTAGACTGTGGAGAGGCATGATCGCCTACGCCAATCGGCAGGACACTTAATGATGATGATGATGATGACACTTATTCACATTGTCTGCTGGTTTGATGGTCTTGGTTCATGTCTACACTGGGGAGAACTTACCTAAGAGTCCCAGGCGAACCCAGCCAAAAGTGGCTACTAGGAAATAATCTTGGAAGTAAAGCTGGCGGCACGATGTTAACCACATCACTTTATGAAAGTGTTGTCAAAAACTACCAAATAATCACTGCATTTACCACTTTTGCACGGTGTAGGCAGAGGGTCTTTAAACCTGAGGATTTAGTGCCTCGTGGCTATTGTTGTCGCCCCGTACTGTGCGGGTTATGGTTTTTTTTTTTTTTTTTTTTTTGCCTACGACAGAAGAAAAAGAAAATCAGCAACCTTAACGAGGATTCGAACCCGGGTCTGTCGTTTGAGCGTTTAGCATTCTAACCATTCAGACGGCCGCTAGTTGGTCTATAAATGTATCATGTAGCGTGTCCTTCGCAGAACGTCGATCGCATGTGGGTCTGCCTGAAAGTAACTCGGTCTCTAACCACCTTCTACACTTCCCTACCCAAGTTATCACTTGTATCCTGTGCCCACCTTCCTGCCGGTCTGCTCCTGCCCCTATTACATGGCTTAAATATTTATGTTTCTGGGACGAGATGCTGTTTACTAGCTAATCTTCCTCTATTTTAAGATCTTTTAGGATGTCCGGTTTTTTTTTTTTAATGTTTTATTTAGGAGGAAGGCGATGGAAAGACCAAGAGAGAAGTGAATAGATGGCGTAGCTCAATCATTCAAACAGATTAAAAAATCTATCACTCAAGCCACTCGAGAAAACAAGTACAGACAACTACAACACTGGGCTGCAACCTGGTATCAGTGAGACGGCAAAAGAAGAAGAAGAAAAAGTATTCAAATATACAGGTTTAACACATTGGCGGCAAAGACCGGAAGCGTGAAAAATAACCCATTTCTTTTATTTTTGCTTTACTTTTACTTTACTTTTACTTTACTTTCACATAAACTTTACTTTTACATCCACTTTACTTTTACCTTTACTGTACTTTACTTTTACTTTACTTTACATTTACTGCCACTTTCCTATTACTTTACTTTACTTTACTTTACTTTACTTTTACTCTACTTTTGCTCTACTTTACTTTTACATCACTTTTACTTTACTTTTACTTTACTTTTACTTTACTTTTACTTTACTTTTACTTTACTTTTACTTTACTTTTACTTTACTTTTACTTTACTTTTACTTTGCTTTTACTTTACTTTTACTCTACTTTAACTTTACTTTTACTTTACTTTTACTTTACTTTTTTGCTGACTAATTAGGGGACTCTTGAAATTGGATGTGTTGAACCGAAAGGCACAGAAATCACAGCCCAGCTGTAAACCATAACAAAATGTGCCAACCGCCTTTATCAGAGTGAACAAAAGACAAGATTTTATTATTACAGATTCACCTTGAATACTGATGCTTGGTAGATACCTAATACTTGGTAGACACTCGAATGTCTCCCTTCCAGGAAACAACAAATGACTTATAGCATCCTCATCCTTACTTTATGCTATCAGCGATAGTCATGGACAATTAATATGGCACCAGAACAATCATTTACAATACAAAAAGGGACAGGGTTACGGATATAAGCGTTAGAAAGTTAGGACAAGCCAGTTTATGAATTATATCGACAGACAAAGCATGAAATGGTTCGACCATACAGTGAGAATGCAGCTAGACCAAACTGCATGTGCAATGTTTTTTTTTTACAACAGCAGAAAATCTGTAATGAATCGAGGAAAAGACATAGAAAGAGATGTATAAATCTTCTTCTTCTGTGCGTTCACCTGCTGTAAACTCTGGCGAAAAGTTCTGGTTGTTCATCCACTTCTGGACTGCAGTCCTGTTCCAGAGCCTGAGTGCTGCGTGTGCATACGTTTGACAGATCCGACACATTTGTGTGCATACTGTTGGATCCTTGCTGATGCACTCCGACTTCGAAGGAAGCTCCCAATTAGTCGACTCTTATGACATGCTTTTGTGCAGGCAGGGGGTCTGTTCTTGTTTTCCCTATAATAAAGCCCCGGAACCCACACGGGGAGACGTATAAATGATATAGCTGAAACATGGGGGAGGGGGAGAGATAAACAAATCCACCATCAAAACTATCCAGGACTAACAAGACAGATACAGGAAACCGCGACACTAGGCTACAACCTAAGAAGAAGATTCTAAAGACATATTCAATCGCTCCTATTGCAGTGTACCTCAACCCGTTTACACTGGCGGCCCACCAAAATTAGGAATTTATTTCGTGGCCCACCTAAAGCTAATCAAGGACAGAAATAAAGTTGAAGCGCACGACGCCACACTCGCTTTGCAGGAAGCATAGATAATTTTTGTCCTTATTCTCAGCCCAGACAGGAGTAATGGTTACATAACTATCAGGTGCCATGGGATAACTGTTGTATGCAGTTGAGCAGGGTTTCCGAGATTCTGAGATGTAAAACTGCCTACCCTGCCCTCTTATATGTTCTTAGTACACTTGTTTCCATAGCGAGGCGTACACGCCATTAGGAGGTGACAGATTTGACTCCCGGCACGGTAACTAAAGCTGTCGATTTTTATGTTGTCTAGTGTGTCCTTCAATCTTTGTACTTCTTTCTTTAAGTGCCGATCAAGACATTATCAGTTTATATATATATATATATATATATATATATATATATATATATATATATATATATATATATATATATATATATATATATATATATATATATGATAAGTCCAATGCAACGTAGTTTGTGATAATCATACAACAGAAAGTTGCTTTGTCAACACAGGAGTCGAATAGGGATGAATACTATCCCTCTTTTGTTCAATTCGGCGATTGACTGGCTGATGAAGGAAGTTACAAGAGATACAAAAAGAGGCATCAGGTAGTTACTCATCACTTTTTTCCGAGGGTTTGGACTATGCAAATGACATCAGCCTTATATCGCGCCGTCAAATCGACGCTCACGAAAAGATTGAAGGACCTTCAACAACACCCCTTAAGATAGGACTCATTAAAAAAAATACAAGTAAAATTAAAATAATGAGAAATAGTTACAAAACAGAAAATCCAATTTTCCTAAATGATGAAGCAAAAGAGGAAGTTGAAGAATTTAAATACCTCGGAAGTAAAGTTACTCCAGATGGGAAATCTGAAAAGGATGTAACATCAAGATTAAACAAAGCAAATCAAGCATTTGCCATGCTTAACAATATATGGAAGTCAAAGGGATTTAATTTGAAGACAAAACTCAGAAAATACAAGAGCAACATTTAGGAATACTATTATACAACAGTGAATGTTGGAAAACCACAGCGCGAATTACGCATAAACTTGAGACTTTTCAAAATAAATGTTTGAGGAGAATTCTACGAATATTTTGGCCAAACAAGATCACAACTTAGGAATTGAGGAGGAAAACATAATGTACATCACTGGCAAATGTTATCAAAGTAAGACGATGGAGATGGCTTGGACATGCTTGCAGAATGCCGTGTGACACTCTGGCAAAAACAGCTCTCCGGTGGACAGCAGATGCGAAATGGAGACGTTGACGACCTAAGGAAACTTGGAGAAGGGCAATAGAACGGGAAATGAAGGAATGTAATCTTATATGGGATACCATGGGCAGAAAAGCAGCAGACCGGCAGCAATGGAGATCGCTTGTGAATGCCTTATGTGTCAACAGCGACATGAAGAGGATATAGAAGATACATGATAAATCAGACATTTTTGGTGGCCACATCAACATCATCTTTTCTGCTGTTCGCCAGTAGGCCGCGGGCCATTGGTTGAAGAACACTGCCCTAGTAAACGGCCATGTTTAAAATGTTCACAACGGCTGACTTTATAGGAGTCTGTCTCCCACACAGGGGGCAGCACGTCGGAGAGTGCGAACTGCTGCGCTCTGCACTCGTTTTATGACCGCCAATGTTAAGAAGCATTGCTGTTTGTTTAACGGCACGCCGTAAAGCGAGTTTGTAAACAGTTTGTGCTCGCCGATACGGTGTAATGACTTTTACATATACTCTGCGGGTTGGTGTCGACATTTTATTGCAAAAAATCGGGATAACCCGAAATAAAGTGTGGCACACGTTGCAATTTTAGGTTGAAACTTATAGCTGTTACAAGTATTTGGAAGTAAACAAATAATAAAAAAGATAACGTCTAATACGACTGTTAGATACATCGTTGGAAAATGGAAACATTGGCCGTTAGAATAATCTTAGATGCTGAATGCAGGCATGAAAGAAAGCATTAAAATTAATACCTATGGCAGTAATCGTTAAACACGTCATTCTCATTCTTCTGAAACTTTTTCGCACTAAATTAAACCAGATATAATTTGTTATAAAAGATTGTGATGTTTTTATTCGTGCACATACACGAAGTCTCTGTGTTTGTTTTGGTGTTGATAAAGAAATTGCTTTCTTCTTGTTCTTCTGTTTTCCTTGACTGTCATCCTTTGTCCGGTTTATCCTCTTCATTATTTTATCCTTGTGTCGTCCAATTTGTTCCCGTATCCGTTCCTTCTAATCTGACCAGGGGGATCTTGTAAGAGACCGAGCTAGTTCGCCTTCAATTTCCTACCCTAGTGGTATAAGGTGTGTCAATCAATCAGGTGCCGTCTCCACAATGAAGGTTGCCTGCAATGGATCTCCAACAAGCCCTGTCTTTCGCCCTTGATGTACACTCGCTCATACTGCTGTTCGTCCATCTCTTGATGTTATCCTCCCACTTGTAACGCTGTTTGTCTCTTGCCCGCCTACCTTGAACCTTTCCCTCTAGGATGATCTTTACAATACTGTTATGTCTTTTAATGTGACCAAAATATTTCACTTGTCTCTTTTTTATTTCACCTAGCAACTCTCTTTTCATTCCCAATTTCCTCAGTACCTCTGTATTTGATAGCTTTTGTTTCCATGAAATACGACCTAATCTTTTGTATATCCACATCTCCAAAGAATTGATACGATTTTCCAGTTGTCTCTGTGCCACACAGTAATGTTGAGAATACATAACATTTGACAATTCTCATTTTTAATGTATTGCTTATTTCTCTTGATGTCAGTAACTTTTGCATGTTGTTGAAAATGTTTTTGGCCATCCCTATTCTTTTCTTTACTTCTGTTTCACTTCTGCCGTCACATGTTATTACTTGTCCAAGATATAAGAAATTTTTTACTTGTTCCAAATTCACCCCGATCACTGTTATATTCCTTGTTAGCTGATTATTTTCTTTGCTAAACATCATGCTTTTTGTCTTTTTCAAATTAATATCTAATCCATATTCTGCACTCCTTCTGTTTACTTGCTCCACTAGATCTTGCAACTCCTGCTCACTCTCTGCTAGCAACACTGTATCGTCAGCATATCTCAGATTGTTTATTATTCTACCATTGATGTTCAGTCCTGGTAATTCTACAATTTCTTTAAAAATGGTTTCTGTACATAAGTTGAAAAGGCTAGGCGACAGCACACATCCTTGTCTTACTCCTCTCTTGATCTCTATCTGTGGTGAGCAGATGTTGTCATATCTTACTGTTGCTTCTTGCTCCCAGTATAATTTCTAATAAGTCTGATATTCTTTCCACCTAGTCCTATGTTTTGAAGAGCTGCAATTAGCTGTTCATGTTGCACTCTGTCGAAAGCTTTTTTGTAATCTATAAAACATGCATAAATATTTTTCTGAACTTCTATATATTTTTCAGTCAGCATCTTTAGACAAATTATGGCCTCTCGAGTGCCACTGTTTTTACGGAATCCAAATTGCTCTTCAGAAACTTCTTTATATATTCTATTTTGAATTCTTGCTTGTATTATCTTCAAGAGTAACTTAAGTTACGTGACTCATTATGCTAATATTCTGTAATCTTCACAATCAACAGCTTTTGATTTCTTGGGTAGTGTGATAAAAACAGATGTTTTCATGTCCCTGGAAATGTATCCATAGTTATAAATATCATTGCATATTTCTGTGATAGTATTCATTCCAAAAGTAGATAATGATTTTAACATTTCTGCAGTTATGTTGTCTTGACCTGCAGCTTTTCCCTGCTTCATCTGTTTAATGGCTTTCTCTACTTCAGACTTTAATATGTTTAGCCCCTCTTGAATATTATGGATTGGCGGTTTGTCACCTCTGTTGTTCCAAAACAGGTGTGTAAGTAAGAGTAAATTACCCTATTCCACTCCATCCCGCGTACTGTGCCTATGATACTATACACATATTTGTATAGACCCATCGCACTCGGTGGGTGATGTGATCAGCCACATGCCGGCTGCCTTTACTTCGCATAACTCTACCTGGTACCAACTCAAGGCTGGGTTGATCTGGGAGCTGATGTCATTTTTCTTTAAAGTCCGGCTCCGTTAGAACCTGAACCCGCGACCTTCCGATTCGCAGGCGAGCGTCTATCTGCTACATCACGGCGGCTCTCTTTATAACGTGTATGGCAAGGCTAATCAACTGGCGGTCCACGGAGGCCTAGCAGGTGGCCTGTTGATCATAGTCAGCTGTATTGTATTAATTGACTTTCCACTGGGGAACTTGGGCCACTGGAGAGTGACGATCTCATTTTCAATGTTTTGGCCCCCGAATAAACTTATTTAAATAACCACGGTGTTTGGTGTCTCAGTGGCAAAGAGGTTCAGTCATTCCTTTTGTGATGGTTGTGGTTTTGGTTTCGAGATTTTTTGTTTTTGTTTTGTTTGTTAGCGAGTGCAAGTGTCCTAGAGAACTGTGATTGTCGTCGTTTTAGCTACAAAGTTTCCTCTAACCTTTTGTTTTTAAAGTTTTAACGTTTTAAGTTTAGGTGCAGCGACGGAGAACATTGATTCATTCTGTGTTCTGAACATCAAAACTATGAATAAGGATATTTTTTTTTAAGAGAGACGCATGATTTGATCATTAGAGCAGTATTGGAAGATATGTGTTAACAGTTGGTACCAAGGATGTTTAGCGACCACCAAAGAGATAAACACTTGTGATGGTGTTTAGTAAATGTTGCATCGGAACCCGATCGCCACGTTGGAAACCGAATGCCTAGCACGTACAGCGCAAGAGCTTCAGCACCTTCATCAGCTCAGCACCTTCATCAACAGAAAGCATTTATTTCTTCAGAGGAGGAAGGGAAGGGGAGTCAGAGGGATTAACACTGCTGAAATTCAAGATCTTTTTGCCATGTGATAACAAATCCAGGAAGTCGTTGAGAGGTGGTACCTGACAGAGCCCTGGTTTACCGGCGGATGAACTTATTAAATGAATGGAATATTTAGAAACAATTGAAAGTTTGGAAAGCTGGCTTTTCAACAATCAACAAACAAACAAAAACTAGTGACCTCAAGCTCTATACAAGTGGTGAAAGACTACGATATGAACACCAGAAAAGAATACTGATGTTATCCTGGAAGGTGACTCGTCTTTCAAAGAATAATCTCCATACATTCCCCTTTCCACCTTCTACTTCTAGGCGCTATATCACAATTGTTATTAAGATACAGGAAATATATTGTTTTCATACTTTTTATTATAAATTTATGTTTTATTCAAATACTAGATTTAATTGCCCGGCTTCACATGGGATAGTTTTAGAAAATTGTATTCTCCCGTCTGCTACTTCACCTTTCTCTCCGTCGCTGCCGTTTGTTTGGTCATGGCTCGTAACTGTACCTGGAGTTCTTAACGTCCCCTGGACCGTCTACCACCCTTCAAATCTGACCGGCTCAGTACGCCAAGGAGGCGGTAACGCCATTTTAAGACTGGTCTACGAGGGTCCTAACACCCCTCCCCTCAAATTTGACCGATGAAATTACAGCTCCCTTTTCATTCCATCACTTCAAATGTAGCGCCAAGAGTTTCAAACATTGGTCTAACCCAGTGATTTGCAAACTGTGCGCCGCGGCGCCCCGGGGAGCCGCGACCTCTTCACAGGGGCGCCGCGAAATATTCGAAGATACACGAGTTTTTTTTTTTTTTTTAAATCTCTTACATACGAAAAGTCATACTTTTACTTAGGTTAGGGCGCTGTGGAACATTTTTTATTGAAAAAAAGGCGTCGCGACTAAGAAAAGTTTGGGAAACACTGGTCTAACAGATTCTCCATACCTGAGTTACGGGTTGGATTTGCTACCGGTTGTAAGTTGTTCAAATCTGTCACATGCCTAGTCCCTAATTGCATTTCACATAATATTTTCAGCATTTTATTAAATAGAAGGATCAAACCTGTATCCTATATTTAATCGCTGGGCATCGCCTGGTTTTAATCTGCCGTCCTGTACTTCATTTTTGCCTCCACCCCTGCCGAATGTTTAATTATCTCTCCCCCCCCCCCCCACCCCCAGTGCACGGCTCTTTAGTCCGAATTAATCGCCCCTGTTATGTTCCACGTCACTGTCAGTTTCCAGGAAAATAACCGCAAAGTGCGAATTTTGAGAATTTACTTAAGGGATGTAAGGTAAAAGAAATATTCAAAGAGTTATATTTTAAGCGAACGTTTTCTTTTAGTGGTTGTTCCATTGGTTAAAAGAAATATATATAAACCTGGCCGTCACTATCACTGTTAAATTAAACACTGTAGTCATAATAGCAACTGAAAATTAACCCGTCTGGTGGTCACGGTTTGGAAGGTTTTATCAGTTGACTTAAAATGGACACATAAACTACAGACAGGAATTGTATGCTTTATAGTATGGATGATTTTCATTTCTTACTATGTTTACAGTGTGTCTAGTTAGTAACATACATTTTACAATTTTCGTTTGTTAGACGACCCTGGAACGGATTAATATGGGTTTTCATTATTTTCAGTGGGGAAAACTGCCTTGAAACTCGAACGATTTGGAAATCGATCGTCGAATCGATCGAAGAAGAACAAGAAGACTCCCAGTGTTCACGTAATTTGATGTTAATAAACTTTGAGCTATTTTTAGACAACAATAAGAGGTCTATAGCATAAAATGGGGTAAGTATTGCAATGTACATAGTATATTTCCACACAAAGTGAACACTGACATTTTTGGTAATCAAATCAATTGTAATGGGGCTGTTTCCCGCAAAAGGTAAAAACAAAACAACAGCCTTGATAGCAGAAGACTGTCTCACGTTTTGCTTATTTACTAATGATCAAAGACTTCAATAAAATTATTCATCGCCAAAATCTATATGAAGAATATTATGGTAATGCTGTAAAAGATGGCACACACAGGGTAAACAGCATGTAAATGTAGTCACAGCCAACGTTTTCCACCACGGCCTTTTCAGTTAACTTTCATAACACAAAAACTCGTAAGAGCCAGTAATCCCCAGGAGAACTTAAGATGCTATCATGGGCGCCTCACAAGATGTAATTACGTGATTATACCGTATTAAACGTTGTTAAATCAGTGCACTGTGCCAGCCGTGCCAGATTTGCGCTGTAAAAGTATTAAGCTGGGAGGTGCGAGGCGTGTTTTCCTTCGAGCTACTCATAAAAACTCACGAATACACATGAAAGAAAATATCAAGCCCAAAAGAAACTATTGGTGAAGAATAGAGAATTAAATTTTTACCGTCTTTGTCATCGGAATTGTCGAGCCACGTAGGCTGGCGTTAGCGATTATGATCCTTGGTCTAAAAAGGTTTTGTTAATTCCTCTGGCTGTCATAAGAAAAGGGCGCTATGGTTGCCTTTACAGCAGACATTGTGGTAAATGTGTAAATAGATGTTTTGTATTATAAAGCATGAAATGAGGTGACTAGTTCTTTTCTTTGTTGCATATTCTACCATGAAAAAGGGCTAATAGTAATTTACCGAGTCTATATCTACCACAGAACCGATTCATCATCATCGGGTGCCTTGATCACGGTCCCTGGTTTCAATATCAGTTCCATTGATAAGTAGTTACCATTTCCCTGTCATTGAAGCATCGGACACATAGAATTAGATCTAAATTTGTATTGACCAATCGACACTCGAAAGGATTGGGATCAGCTTCATCTCGGCCGCTTTCACTTCCAAGCACCTTTCCTGATACCCACTAAGGCTGGGTCAAACTGACATCCAAGTTCGATTTTGAATAAGAAAAATATTCGCCTCGATGCAGATTTAAACCTTAGATTTTTGAGTCTGCAGGCGAGCGATTAGCAGCTACTCTACCGCGCCTTCCAGATATAGTTATGAGGCTGCTTAATACCATAGCTCTAGCCCATCCAACTTTTTTTTATCTCTGCTTCTGCTGATCTGTCCAGTCTCGGCAACGTTTTCCAGTGCTTCTCATGTCATCACATGACCCAAGAGATTCGTTTGGTAAACTGTGGTGGACTGTAGTGTGTCTCTACCATATTTGCGCTTTCAGCACTCTTGCGACGTTTTCACAGTATATATTAATTGTTTTAACTTGTCTGGGCCATTGGAAGTTTTAGTGATGCATAGTGTCTGAGTAGAGTACTTGTGATGTGTAGTCCTGGACATATAGTCTGTGTGTTTACCGCCCTTATCTCTTCTATGGTCTGTGTTATTACCGCCCTTATCTCTTACATAATCTGTGTGATTACCGCCCTTATCTTTGACATAGTCTGTGCGATTACCGCCCTTAACTCTAACATAGTCTTTTTTACTGCGGCCCTTATCACTTACATAGTCTATGTGATTACTGACCTTATCTTTTACATAGTCTGTGTTATTACCACCTTTATCTCTTCCATGGTCTGTGCAATTACCGCCCTTATCTCTGACATAGTCTGTGTGATTACCGCCCTCATATTTTACATAGTCTGTGTTATTACCGCCTTTATCTCTTCCATGGTCTGTGTGATTACCGCCTTTATCTCTTCCACGATCTGTGTAATTACTGCCTTTATCTCTTCCATGATCTGTGTTATTACCGCCCCTAACGCTTACATAGTCTGTGTTATTACCACCTTTATCTCTTCCATGGTCTGTGTTATTGCCGCCCTTATCTCCTACATAGTCTGTGTTATTACCGCCCTTATCTCTTTCATGTCTGTGTTATTACCGCCCTTGTCTCTTACTTAGTCTGTGTTATTACCGCCTTTATCTCTTCCATGGTCTGTGTGATTACAGCCCGTATCTCTTACATAATATGCGTGATAACCGCCTGTATCTCTTACATAGTCTGTGTGATTACCTCCCTTATTTCCTACATAGTCTGAGTAATTACTGCCCGTTTCTCTCACATTCTTACATAGTCTGTGTGATTACCACCCTTATTTCTTACATAGTTTGAGTAATTACTGGCCGTATTTCTTACATAGTCTGTGTGCTAACCGCCCGTATTTCTCACATAGTATTGTGATACCGCCATTATCTCTTACATCATATGTGTGATGACCGCCTGTATCTCTTACAAAGTCTGTGTGATTACCGACCCTACCTCTTACATAGTCTGTGTGATTACCGACCGTATCTCTTACATATTATGTGTGATTACCGCCTGTATCTCTTACATAATATGTGTGATTACCGCCGAATCTCTTACATAATATGTGTGATAACTGCCCGTATCTCTTACACAGTATTGTGATTACCGCCCTTATCTCTTATATAATCTGTGTGATGACCGCCCGTATCTCTTACAAAGTCTGTATGATTACCGACCGTACCTCTTACATAGTCTGTGTGATTACCGCCCGTATCTCTTACATAATATGTTTGATTACCGCCTGTATCTCTTACATAATATGTGTGATTACCGCCTGTAACTCTTACATAGTCTGTGTGATTACCGCCCGTATCTCTTACATAATATGTGTGATTACCGCCCGTAACTCTTGGATAATATGTGTGATTACCGCCCGTAACTCTTACATAATATGTGTGATTACCGCCCGTAACTCTTACATAATATGTGTGATTACCGCCCGTAACTCTTACATAATATGTGAGATTACCGCCCGTAACTCTTACATAATCTGTTTGATTACCGCCCGTAACTATTACATAATATTTGTGATTACTGCCCGTAACTTACATATTATGTGTGATTACCGCCCGTAACTCTTACGTAGTCTGTGTGATTACCGCCTGTAACTCTTACATTGTCTGTGAGATTACCGCCCGTAACTCTTACATAATATGTGTGATAACGACCCGTTACTCTTACATAATATGTGTGATTACTGCCCGTAACTCTTACATAATCTGTTTGATTACCACCCGTAACTCTTACATATTATGTGTGATTACGCCCGTAACTCTTACGTAGTCTGTGTAATTACCGCCCGTAACTCTTACATAATATGTGTGATTACCGCCCATATCTCTTACATAATATGTGTGATTACCGCCTGTATCTCTTACATTGTCTGTGTGATTACCGCCCGTATTTCTTACATAATATGTATGATCACTGCCTGTATCTCTTACATAGTCTGTGTTATTACCGCCCGTAACTCTTACATAATATGTGTGATTACCGCCCGTATCTCTTACATAATATGTGTGATTACCGCCTGTATCTCTTACATTGTCTGTGTGATTACCGCCCGTATCTCTTACATAATATGTATGATCACTGCCTGTATCTCTTACATAGTCTGTGTTAATACCGCCCGGAACTCTTACACAGTCTGTCTGATTACCACCTGTAACTCTTACATAATCTGTATGATTACCCACCGTGCCAACCTAAAATAAAACAAATAATGGATCGATAACCGCACATACAAATTTGATTAGAAGGAGCGACAATATGTCTGTAAGTAGAATAGCGTCTGCTCAAACAGTACGAATGCTGGGCTGTCGCGTAGAAGAATGCATTGTGTTTTGCAACTGCACCTGCTGCTTAGTGGATATCTTTACTTAGAGTTATACAGGAATCACAGTGACTGATTCTCATATGGTTTCAAAATAGACAACTGTGGCGTGAGTGGTTACCAAGCGTCAATGCGTAAACATTAGGTAGACTGACACAGATTTGCTGTCCCGGTTACGAAGGCCGAGTTTGAAGTTTGAACAACGGATCAACATCATGGCACACGGGTAGTCAACCATAAGTGCTCCGTTCATTCTTCTAACTCAAGTCTGAGTCCGAAGAAGCTCAGCACAGTGCACAGGCTGTGTAGCACCGGCGCGGATCCTGAAATACTTTGGGTAGATTTTTAAGTACAAATTTTGCCCCAGCAGCGCCGTTAGGTTACTCTTTTCGATTTCCAACTGCCAAGGGGCTTTTTACGTGCCCAGCAATGCACACAGGCGTCCGATCTCACTACCCAGACACCAAGAGAAAAAGCAGAAGTCCAAGTGAAAAAATTCCAGCCTTTACCGGGGATTGAACCTCTAGCACTCGAGGCGGACATAATGCCTCGAGACTATGCTGCTCCCCCCCCCCACCCCCCCCCCACCCCCTCCCTTTCCCCAATGTAGGCCTATTAGTGGGTGGGTGTGAACGAGCAATTTCGTTATCTTTTTTTGTTGTTGTTGTTGCTATTTAGCAATGGCCACAGGAACACTTACATCTGGAAACATTTCACAACCATTTATTGACGAATGTTAGTGGAGATAACGATATTAGATTAAATGACATGTGCAAAACTTTGTGAGTTTGTATTAATTGTGTATCGAGCAAGACAATGCTTATGAGAGGTGTACGACGTGTGCACAACAAGAGTGAAGCTGAAACAGTCTGTATCTTAGTAATTCTCAGTAATCTTAGTTTCTGCTTCATAGCAGATGGGTCACCCCATAGTTGCTCCGTTCCTGTGCCAACGAAAAACACACGTAATGTCCATCAGTCTATCTTGTTGAAAAACTGACAAAGACTGCTGTCTCAGGATAGAACTAGCTTACACACGCATTACAAACAGACGGCAACCATCTGAAGCGGTAGCACAAACAGTCCGACATTAGAAATGCACTTCATGCTAGACAGAAGCAGCAGTTACAAACAGATTAGCAATTGAACACGCGATCAATCTAAACCACAAATACTGTGGCAACCAGCCACGCGGTATTTTCTGAATTTACAATTCACAACACCACGTTGATCACAGTCGAAAAACATTCTAAATGAAATCCACAGCTCACAGTCTCCTGCCATGCACTCAGCTCAGTAGCTGGGCGACGAAACTATATTCTTTCAGTCTATAAATGGAGCAAAAATGCAACGGCCACCGTCTGTCAGAAGCAAAAAATTTGCCACAGCTTAAAACAGTAACCGTACCTAGTGTCCATTTTGACTGGAAGTCCAGTATCTACGTGTTCAGATATTTGCTGCGGGAGGCGGAGCCTCTTTGTGTATGCACAGTTTGCTATGATGTTGATTTTTTAATCAGTAATCCTTAATCAGTAATTTCGCTGTAAATGGATCAGTGTCGCGATTTGCTTGAAGTGTGGAATTAATTAGTTTCGTATTTTAACAATCATCGCCAATCAACAGATCTGTTACATAACGTCGCTCTCGTCATAACACGTATGAAATTCTATCTTTCCCTAGACAATTCTCCAGTCCTGTGTGCTTTCATAGCCAATGCATCGTCAGTGTTTTGAACCCAACTTCGTGGAGGTCTGCCTGCCTGTCTCGTTTTCCGGAAACTGCGTTATAGTAAATACATAAAAGGCCATTGTAACGTTTAACATGACAAAAATATCTTACTTCGGGACAATATGCTGTTTATGAGCCAATTCTATGCCCGGTGCCTTAACAGTTGGTTAAACCAGCTGCGCGGCGACCGTGTGAAAAACTCATTGTGGTCAAAGTTCACGCTCAGGGGTAGGCAGAAAAGCCACATATTTCTAATATTTACAGTATCTACTATGGAATCAAAGTCGAAGTGTTGCGATATCCATAGTACCGAGCTAAAGAGTTTACAACTTTTGGGTAGCATTTCAGTTCAAAGACTCAGATGTTTTTGTTTTTCTTTTTTCACTGATTGTCGGCTCTGTGGCTAAGTCGATGCGAACGCTTCGTAATGCCGGGATGCCGGGTTCGATCCCAACTGCGGGCCATGCGCCTTGCGTTAGTTTCAACAGTGGTATCAAGAAAGCCGACCGTCCAGTAAGCAGTGGCAAACCTCTGGACGTAGATTTGCCTAGAAAAATCACACAACAACCAGGGGCTGTTGGGGTTGGTTCTGCAACGTCATGTAAAGGATACGTAACTTACATTTGTTCACTGATTAACTAAGAATCCATGACTCACAGGGGAAAGATGCGTGATCTCAAAGTTATGTCAACAATACGTCGAAATCTTATCATTCGGCGTCCATGCATTCTGTTGGGATTATCACAAACAAGGTCTGTTAAATTAAATAAATCTGTCTCCTCCTCCTCCATTTCTCTCCTTGTCTTTTCTTTTACTCTCTGTATCCTACACGCTGTAGCAAATGATTGAGATAAATCAATGGACTTAAATTAGTAAGAAATAGTTTTAAAAAAATGTGACAAATGGGAGCCAAGGAAAGGAAGAGACGGCATTGTTAATGTGTTCATCTATATTAATACAAATTGAGTGCATGGCGTGACACTGTGAGCTGCGTTTGTTTTTCGTTGGCACAGGAGCGGAGCATATGTGGGGTGACCCGTTTGCTATGAAGCTGAAACTAGGATTACCAGATTACCAGACAAATCTTAATTTTCCGCTGTCTTTAGCTCTAAACTCGGAAACTACTGAACCGATTGCTTTCAAATTTCCACACAACGTTGCCTCTGACTCAAAGCGGTTTTTTTTTTTTTTTTTTTTTGGTCATAAAATCGCACAAACCACGAGCGACGTAGCTTCAGCAACGATCAAATCATTATTTGTTTCGTTGCCCGCCCGGAGTTATTTTTAATGAATTGGCCACCTTTGACTGTGCAACACCGACCTTTACATTCTTATTATATACTTTTATTTCTACAAAATGCTTGTGTATTCAGTAGCGTAGTTAGTTGTAAGCATTTTGCTTTTTTACTCGGGTGATAGGTGTTCGATTCCCCGCTGGGTCATATATATATATATATATATATTTTTTGTGGGATCTAACTGGGTGGCTGTCACGTTTTATTGTGGTTTATAGCTAGGCTGCAGTATCTACGCTTTTCTCCGTTCGGTTTTGGGGTTTACAGCTAGCCTGCGATAGCGGCGACGTGATGCTCAATGTTCATGTCACGGGTAATATTCGTTATCCCTTGAATGGGCGGTTGTCACGTTGTGTTGTGGTTTACAGCTAGGCTGCGATATCTGACCTAAAGTCTTTAGTCTTTGGTAGTAGAGTTGTAAGTATTCCGCCCTTTACGTGTGTAAGGGGTGTTCGATTCCCCGCTGGGTACTAATTTTTCTTTTTACCCCAAAGGGGCGATTGGCACGTTGTGTTGTGGTTTACAGCTACGTTGCGACATCTGCGCCTTACGCCCAAAGACATCCGATTTAAGTACAGTCCACATTAGCCTCCCCCTCCCCCCGACGCTACACTCGATCAGAGACTATTCGGATGCCAAACTCAATTTAACAACAATATTTCGTCAGGCGATGACTTTCCCATACTTCGTAGAGGATGATGTGATTGTCACCGGGGGGATTGGGGGGGGGGGGGGGGTGTTGAGGGAGGTTGATGCTAGACTCTGTTAACTGAGAGAGCTTGAAACATTATTTTACAGTTCTCTTTTCTTAACTATTTCTATTATAACAATGTCGCCACATACATTGTTTCAATCATTTGGAGAGCGAGATATAATTGGGTAGATGCTTGAGTCCTTGGTAGCGTAGTCGTAGATCAATGCCCCGCTGGTTAATTAAATATTTTTTTTCTTGCCTTTAACTAAGCGGCTGGCACGTTGTGTTGTGGTTTACAGCTAGGCTGCGATATCTACGTCTTTTTTCCGCTCGGTTAGGGGCTTTACCGCTAGCCTGTCATAGCGGCGACGTGATGTTGGTCATGTAACGGGTAACCTTCGTTCGCCCTTGAGAGGGCAGTTGGCACGTTGTGTTGTGGTTTACAGCTAGGCTGCGATATCAGACCCAACCTCTTCAGTCTTAGGTAGTATAGTTGTAAGTATTCCGCCCTTCACGCGGTTGACCGGTGTTCGATTACCCACTAGGGTTGTTGGCATGTTGTGTTGTGATTTACAGCTAGGCTGCGACACCTGCACCTTTCGCCCAAAGACATCCGATTTCAGTCAAGTCCCATTTATCCTCCCCGCGACGCTTCACTCGATCATAAACTATTCGTTGATTACAGAAGCTGTTAACTAAGACTGCTTACAGTCCAGTTTACTTTGGGTGGACACGGATGCCAAGGTCCTTTAACATTCGTCCCTTCGGAGAGGGGAGATGACGGGTGGGTTTTGTTTATTTCCGCTATTTGTGAGTATAGAACGAATTATTACTGTGGGTTCAATCACTGGTTAGGTGATGGAGTTTTTTTTTCTTTTTCTTTGTTGGTAGCAGTAGTACTGGTACTGGATGGGTGGTGTGGTAGCAGTAGTACTGGTACTGGATGGGTGGTGTGGTAGCAGTAGTACTGGTACTGGATGGGTGGTGTGGTAGCAGTAGTACTGGTACTGGATGGGTGGTGTGGTAGCTGTAGTACTGGTACTGGATGGGTGGTGTGGTAGCAGTAGTACTGGTACTGGATGGGTGGTAGTGGTAGCAGTAGTACTGGTACTGGATGGGTGGTGTGGTAGCAGTAGTACTGGTACTGGATGGGTGGTGTGGTAGCAGTAGTACTGGTACTGGATGGGTGGTGTGGTAGCAGTAGTACTGGTACTGGATGGGTGGTGTGGTAGCAGTAGTACTGGTACTGGATGGGTGGTAGTGGTAGCAGTAGTACTGGTACTGGATGGGTGGTGTGGTAGCAGTAGTACTGGTACTGGATGGGTGGTGTGGTAGCAGTAGTACTGGTACTGGATGGGTGGTAGTGGTAGCAGTAGTACTGGTACTGGATGGGTGGTGTGGTAGCAGTAGTACTGGTACTGGATGGGTGGTGTGGTAGCAGTAGTACTGGTACTGGATGGGTGGTGTGGTAGCTGTAGTACTGGTACTGGATGGGTGGTGTGGTAGCAGTAGTACTGGTACTGGATGGGTGGTGTGGTAGCTGTAGTACTGGTACTGGATGGGTGGTGTGGTAGCTGTAGTACTGGTACTGGATGGGTGGTGTGGTAGCTGTAGTACTGGTACTGGATGGGTGGTGTGGTAGCTGTAGTACTGGTACTGGATGGGTGGTGTGGTAGCTGTAGTACTGGTACTGGATGGGTGGTGTGGTAGCTGTAGTACTGGTACTGGATGGGTGGTGTGGTAGCTGTTACACTGGCCACATTTACTTCTCATTACACATTAATGCTATCCATCTGTCTGTGGGTGGACACGGATGCAAAGCTAAGTACAGTTACAATATTTCGTCAGATGATGACTTTCCCATCATTCGGCGAGGATGATATGGTTAGTGGGGTGGGGTGGGTGGGTGGGTGGGTGGGTGGGTGGGGAGGGGTTGAAAGCAGACACTGTTAACTGAGAGACCTTAAAACATAATTTTAAAGTTCTCATTTCTTAACTATTTCTATTTTAATAATCTCGCCAAGTGATGATTTTTTATTCCTTTAGAGTGGGATATATTATTGAGGGGGGGGGTGCGGGGGGAGATGGGGAGGGGTTATGCCAGACACTGTTACCTAAGAGCGCTTAACACATTATTTTCAAGTTCTCATTTCTTAACTATTTCTATTTTAATACTTTGGCCAGGGATGATTTTTCAATCCTTCGGAGAGGGAGATATGACTGGGTGGAGGGGAGATTGACGGGGGTTGAGGGTTATGACAGACACTGTTAGTTGAGAGCTACTGTCTTTCTTTTCCATTTCCCTATTCGGGGGCCACAGCAACGCGTGCAGGGCACAGCTAATTTTTTATAAATACATTTTTAGTCACAAGTACCATTTGTTTTTGTACAAAGATTACCATAATGTAATTACATCTGAACCTTTTACAGTTGCGTAAAGTATACAGGGTATCAGAAGCAGAAACGCACAAATACACATGAAAGAAAAAAATTGTTTAGCCACTCACGCTTAGACTAATATAAGTATCGCTGAGAAAATAACATGCTCAGCTGGCAGCGACCTCTTGTGGAAACTTGTGTCAGCATAAGACTGCTGGAAGTCCTCGCTTTCTATCTGTACGTCGACTTCCATGTTGGCTTTAATCTGGTGTTTTTTTTTTTTTTTTTCTCAGCGGCCCAAAATGCTGTAAAGACGGCCCTGTGTACAGAGTGTCATGCATCCTTGATACAGTTTTCTTACATTTGTTGATGGACATTAAACACTACAATAAAATATAACATGTTCTTCTCAAGAAACGGATCGACTTGAGGTCAAGTTGTGTTTTTAAGTTTTGAATTAAAGCGTCAAACTTAACGAACGAATATGCAAACAAACTTTATTTTCAAGGGGTCACAAACTGAGCATACAGACCCGACTTACATTTGACGTTTCTAAACATTCATCTTTCAAACAATATTTTATCTTTAAAGCTTTAGTGACTGACGTTCAACCCCACAAGGACCGTACGACGAGGGATAAACACCCGGTGACTCAAAGAGCCACCATTCGAATAAGAAACCCCGTTCAACCGTTAGGTTATATTAAGCCCACCCGACGACAGCCGGGTGTTGATTTAAAATAACACAAAACTGTGCCCCATACTGGGGCAGAAGAAAATATTTAAAGCATTTAGTAGTATTAGTAGCAACAGCAGCATCAGCAGTAGCAGTAGTAGTAGTAGCAGTAGTAGTAGTAGTAGTAGTAGTAGTAGTAGTAGTAGTAGTAGTCTTCTTTACGATAACCAACTGTAAACTCCAGCGGTAAGTTCTGGTTGTTCGTCCACTTCTGGACTGCAAGCCTGTTTCAGAACCTGACTGTTGCGTGTGCATCCATTTGACAGGTCTCATTTGCGTGCAGACTGTTAGTTTCTTGCCTCTCAGGCAGATGCACTCCGACTTCGAAGGAAGCTCCCAACAAGTCGACTCTTACGACATGCTTTTGGGTAGGCAGTGGGTCTTTTTGGTTTTTTCCCTATAATGGGGCCCCAGAACCCACATGTGGAACAGTAGTAGTAGTAGTAGTAGTAGTAGTAGTAGTAGTAGTAGTAGTAGTAGCAGCAGCAGCAGTAGTAGTAGTAGTAGTAGTAGTAGTAGTAGTAGTAGTAGTAGTAGTAGTAGTAGTAGTCGTAGTCGTAGTCGTAGTCGTAGTCGTAGTAGTAGTAGTAGTAGTAGTAGTAGTAGTAGTAGTAGTAGTAGTAGTAGTAGTAGTAGTAGTAGTGTAGTAGTAGTAGTAGTTGTAGTAGTAGTAGTAGTAGTAGTAGTAGTAGTAGTAGTAGTAGTAGTAGTAGTAGTAGTAGTAGTAGTAGTAGTAGTAGTAGTAGTAGTAGTAGTAGTACATTTTACCCCACTAGGACATCTCACAAGCGATAAACATCCGATGACACAAAGTGCCACCATGTAAATGAGGATCACCCGTGGAGAGGTATCGGAAACCGCGTTCAGCCATTAGGCCATATTTATGGCCGGGCTATATTGCATCCCCTGGCAAGAGCCACGGTGAAGCTTCAAAATAACGAAAAATTGCATTCCACAAGGAGATGACTATTATATTAAAGCATGTTAGGTCCAAATTACAATATGCATACTATATGAGTATTAAGTAGAATACACAAAAACATAGGTGGTAGATGAATACATTAAAATATATCTGCATACAAAACAGGCACATACGCATTCATTCGTACATACTTACACACTCAGTTACACGCGTACACACTGTCACATATCACTCCTGTCACGTGCCTGATGTTAGGATTTCTCCTTCAGAACCAGCAGCACTCAGAAATAATTATGTTGAGTCGTTTGGCTCGTACTGGTCTAAGGGATTCCCCGTGGCCAATATACGCTCAACTTATTTCTGGAGTAGGGCAACTCAAGTATAGGCACTATAAAATTATCAGTATATGAATACAATATTCCTAGGCACACTTGGCTGGACACCCCCACTACTTACTAAAGAAAGCACCCAGGTTATGATAAGTCATTATCATAACCATGTTAACACATATAGCTAAGATTCATACACACACAAATGCTACACATTTAAAAAGGTGAAATAGAGAAACCTAAGTCAGCCATGAAAATGAATGCATGTAATCATTACAACATGTACAAAATAGAAAATAGTCAAGTAGATGTCAAAACACAACAGCTGGATTCCAGAATACAATGACTATAATCAACCAAAGTTAAACAGTCAGAAAGTCCTGGAGGAAGCATATGTTCATCCTTGGAATCCAGTGGAGCTGTGGGGAATATAGCAAAATCGAGACATAAACTTCACTTATCCCAGTTCCACTGTTGATGCCTCACTCAGCTCCGGGTGAATCGACTGTCTTTGACCCTGGTACTTCTGCTCAACTGGATCAGGTAATGGAAGAGTACCTCACCATAGAGGACGCAGCAACTGGATAGGCACACAGCACCTTGATAGGCACACAGCAACTGGATAGGCACACAGCAACTGGATAGGCACACAGCACCTTCTCCCACGTGTAACTCGCAGCACGGTCCCTGAGCTACACACATGCTCTGGCACTGGATGATGTTTGGTTTATATTGTACCCCATCTTGTGGAGGACAGTCTTCTCAATTGGTAGTTGGGTGATAATAAGTAGGTGATGGGTTAATTGATTGATGGGTTTTGGGTTATGGTTGGTGGGTGTTGGTTGGACTGTGAATCTTCTGCCAGCTCCTCACAAAGGATTCATCCTGCCAAGAAATAACTCAGAATTAGTCATCATCAAGAGGGTAACATCTTGACAGGAAAGACAGAACAAGCATCAGTCATATCCCACATCTGCTTACTCCACCCTTGCTCCCCTGTTTCATTCCTCAGAATGCCTCTCAAGACCAGGAGACACAAGTCTCCTATCATTCATCTGTCTGTTTAGTGCAAGAGATGGAAAGTCAGATATATAATGGAGATAGATCGACACTCTAACACATATATCAATGTCTTTCTCCCTTCCCCTCTGCACACAGACACCAATATTTACATTTATTCCTTACGACTCCCAAAGTCAGTCCCACCATTCATTGATCTGCGTCAAACACACTCACACACTGGCTGACAAGGTCCTGACCTAATTCTGTCCCCATTTTGTATGCACAAACTTATGTTGTTAGTTTAAATAGTACACACTTGTAAGGTTATTAGGTTTACAAGTATGGGTGAGTAATTTAGGGCATAGGCTATTTAGTCTGTACAGAGGAAGGTCTACGTTCGAATCCGCTTCTCTAGCGATCAAGAACGGTCGAACTATGTGTGATCCCACAGCCGATACTGATCTCTACAGCAGTGACTACTTTAACAGACATTATTTTAGGTACTCGTAAACTATAATTAACTTACCCAAGCATATGAAAGGTCCGAGACATTCCAGATCGCCTTTTTCAAATGAATTATACAGGCATCGATTGACACGTCTGGACGCTAGGAAGCCGGCAAGAGAGAATGCCGCCAATTACGCACTTCAGGCGTTAGTAAAAAAGGAGTTCCTAGTATACATGGGCAAGGAGTAAATCGGTTTCTAAGAAACCTCAAATAACTCCTCTAATATATATCCAATATATATACATTTAAAAGTGGAGTTTAGTCAAAGCAACTAGAAAATGTAGACATAATAATGTTGTCCAATAAAGGCATATATATATAGATATAAGGGACTATATCTTTCCGGACGAGTCCAAGTTTGAATTTTTGCCGATTACAGGTAGGTCAAGTTACCAGTCTTACGGACTGATGCGTAATGGCTTATCATTCCACGACACACTCATACAGATATACATATTATGTACATACATAATGGCCACAGAGCCAGAAAGCAAGCCTGCTATCCGCTGCGTTTCCGAGTTGGCCCGCTCTCAAAGAATGAAGAAATTAATTATATGCTATCTCTAACACGAGGAGGAACCTCTGTGGTGTTGTGGCTAGACCCTCTCCTGTGGATCGGAAGGTCGCGGGTTTAAATCCGGACGTAATCGGACATTTTTTTTCAAAATTGATCTTAGATCCCAGGTCGACACAGCCTTGAATCGGTACTAGGTACAGTCATGGGAAGTAAAGGCGTCCGGTGTGATGTTGACCACATCACCCACCCAGTGCCGATTGATCTATAAAGTTTAGGTCTAGCACTGCATGCCCAATACGCCTGAAGATGGGGAAACGTGTCCTTTACTTGTGTTTACTATATGCCCACTACACCTGAAGGTTTGTAAAGAGGACCTTTACTTGTATTTACTATATGCCCACTACATCTAAAGGTTTGTAAAGAGGACCTTTACTTGTATTTACTATATGCCCACTACACCTGAAGGTTTGTAAAGAGGACCTTTACTTGTATTTACTATATGCCCACTACATCTGAAGGTTTGTAAAGAGGACCTTTACTTGTATTTACTATATGCCCACTACATCTGAAGGTTTGTAAAGAGGACCTTTTCTTGTATTTACTATATGCCCACTACAGCTGAAGGTTTGTAAAGAGGACCTTTACTTGTGTTTACTATATGCCCACTACATCTAAAGGTTTGTAAAGAGGACCTTTACTTGTGTTTACTATATGCCCACTACAGCTGAAGGTTTGTAAAGAGGACCTTTACTTGTGTTTACTATATGCCCACTACATCTAAAGGTTTGTAAAGATGACCTTTACTTGTGTTTACTATATGCCCACTACACGTGAAGGTTTGTAAAGAGGACCTTTACTTGTATTCACTATATGCCCACTACACCTGAACGTGTAGAAAACGGTCCTTTAATTTATTTTCTATATGCCAAATCACCTAAAGGTGTGGAAAGGTGTCTTTTACTTTCAGGATCTACAATAAAGATTGACAACTGTGCATGCACAGCTGTCTATGATAACATTACGCAAGGAGGCTTAAATCTGTTTTTAAGGTGCTACTCTCGTACTACTGTACTGAAAAACCACAAGACGTTTTTTTTTCTTTTCATTGATAAAGTTTATAACGCTGAAGTCGTATCCTAGTACTGGACAATCAAGAAACTATTAAGTGCACTCACTAATCTCCGAGGAAAGGTCATCGAAAATATAAGCACCGTATTCAGTTATGTTTTTTCTGCTACAAGGGGAAGGACTCATGTAGTAAAGATAAAGTGTTCTATTTAGTGAGTAGCGTCCCTTCGATTTGAAGAAACTTGTATGTCTTATGAGAAGTTTAAGTTCACCCACCCACATTGCACTACAGGTTATTTAGTAACCGTTTTTAGGGTGCCATACAACTGTACTATGTGGCTACATGGTTAAGCAGAGTTCCTGCAATTGTTCCTGGATCATATGCGCCAGTACATACGGGTTCAGGTCCATTTAGCCCCCTTCCCCCAAATATGGGGAAAGAGGATAATGGGGAGGGTGTGTGTGTGTGTGTGCGTGTGCGTGTGCGCGTGTGTGTGTGTGTGTGTGTGTGTGTGTGTGTGTGTGTGTGTGTGTTAATTGCCTATAAAATTGTCTACTTCTTTGTTTACCGACTGTAAGCGCTGGTGGAAAGTCCTGGGTGTTCGTCCATCTGGACTATGGCTTTGTGCCAGGGCCTGAGTTTTGTGTATACATCAATTTTACTGGCTTATTTGTGTTCACTTGGTTGTTTCTCTCCCCCCCCCCCCCCCATTTTTCCCTTCGGGCAGATACACTCCCACTTTAAATGAAACCCTCCAAATAATCGTCTCCTTTGACGTGCTTGTTAATGTGACAGTGGGTCTATTTTTGTTTTCCCCACAATGGCGACCCTGGAACCTCCACAGGGAAATCGCCTGTAAAATATGAGTGCGGTGTGGTAAAGAAAAAGGTGCACCTGATGTTTCCTTTCTTTTTACTTTTCTTTTTAAATTCACCTAAAGAGATCTGCGTTCCAGTACGGTGGAATTAGATGTTTGGTGTTTATTACAGCTTCAAAACAAACCAGTATACTCATGCTGCAACCATAATTAAACATCCTACTCGCTATCCATACCCATGAATCGGAAATAGTTCGGAAACTATAAATATCTCTTTATCAACTAGAGTGAGTTTTCCTGTTGACTTCACTTTTAATTTTCCTAGAATTCTGTTTGCGTTTTCGTTGCCACTTTAAAAAAGGTGTCATAAAGGAAATCGGAACTTAAGACACAAGCGCAGCTGGAAAATGTAGGTTTGACACAAGCAGCTTTGGATTCACCCCCGAAACGTCCTGGCCAACGGGGCTCTGGTGAAGTTGCGACAGGCCTAGCAAGCCGGCAATGGATTATTTACCGCTACAAAAATCAAAATGAGATATAAACGGACTGATCAAACGGTATCTGACCATGGCAATGTTAAGGGACTACGAGCCAGAACAGCGAAATACAAGATTGCAACACTTAACACCGCTGGCCTGGGAAATAAAACAGAAGAGATTATTGAAATGATGGGAAAAAAAGGAAAATCAAGTTAATAGGGCTAGCTGACATAAGACGTAAGGGAAATATTAATAAGAAAATACACAGAGGCTACTTACTAACATATGCAGAAGGAGAAACATCGAAGAATGGGGTGGGTTTCCTGGTACATCCAGACATAACTAACTACATATTAGACATACATTATCACTCAGATAGAATTATTACTTTGAAAATTAAAAGAGGAGAACAAGCTGAAACATATATACAGATATATGCACCATGCAATGATAATTATACAGAAGAGCAGAAAGATGAATTCTTTGACGATCTGTCTGATGAGATAAAGAAAGTTGAGGGAAGCAGCATACTATATGTAATGGGTGACTTCAACGGGAGGGTAGGAAATAACAGAAGAGAATACGAACAATTTTTAGGTCCATATGCAGCTAAGAACAGTGCTAGAAATGGAAATGGTCAAAGAATATTGGATCTATGGAGCCAGCACAATCTTTTTATTACGAACACATTCTTTGACCATAGAGATTCACAACTTTACACTTGGTACAAATGGAATGATATCTCCATCAAGAGCCAGATTGACTTTATACTTACCAGAGTTCAAGGAAGAAGGAGAATTCTTGATTCAAGAGCAATCCCTAATGCTCTATGTGACACTGACCATAAAATAGTTGTGTTAACAGCAAAACATCTTACATTAAAGAAACACAGAAAGAAATTAAACAAAAACAAGGATCTCATCAAGATAGCAAATCTGAAACAGGAAGGAGTAAAAGAACAGTTACAACAGAAAGTAGAGACAGCATTCAAACAACTTCCACATGTAGTTGGCAATATTGAGGAAGAATGGAGTATATATAAAAACACTATGCTTAGTATTGCAGAAGAATTATGTGGAAAACGGAAGAGTGGAAACAGACGGGGAAATAACAAATATTCACCTTGGTGGTGCGAAGAAGTAAAAGAAGCAATTAAAAAGAAAAAAGACTTATATAAACAGTGGATAAAATCAAAGAAAGAAGAAGATTATATAAACTATAGACTGCAAAGGAGAGAAACCAACAGGAGTGTCAAGAAAGCAAAACAGGCATCCTGGGAACGTTTCGGTGAGTCACTAGCAGAAAATGAGAAAACAGCCAGCAGAAAATTTTTCAAAGTGGTTAAAAGTATGCGGAAAAGAGATGAGAGCTACAACCCCACTGAAATAATTAATGATAAGACAGGAAGGCCACTGATAGATCCACCCGAGATTGCAGAAAGATGGAGGGAATACTTCAATGAGCTCTTTAATCCTCTAGGAGATCATCAGGAAAGAACAACTGAAGAGCACAGAGCAACAGTATTAGAACCATACATACTAATGGATGAAATAGAAAAAGTCATTAAACAGTCTCCCAAATATAAAGCACCAGGAGCTGATAGATTACCAACAGAAATAATTCAAGCAGCAGGTGAAAGCAGCATCAGATGGCTTCACAGAATATTCAATGCAGCATGGGTACAACAAACGGCCCCTATTGATTGGCAACATGCAATAGTTATACCATTGTGGAAGAACAAAGGAAGCAAACGAGAATGCGGTCAATATCGAGGCATTTCTCTTTTAAGCCATGTTGGCAAAATGTATGCCAAGATAATAGAAACAAGACTGAGAACAGTGATAGAACCACAGCTGGCAGAAGAACAGATGGGATTTAGGAGAAATAGAAGCTGCACAGATGCAATCTTCACACTTAAACAGTTAATAGAAAAGAACATTGAATACAATAAGAACTTATTTGTGGCATTCGAAGACCAGGAGAAGGCATTTGACAGAGTCGACAGACAATTATTATGGAAAATAATGGCAAGATATGGAGTAAGCGAACACCTCATCGAAGTTTGCAAAAGTTTATACAGGGATTGTAGAAGTGTAGTTAGAATAAATCAGGGAACATCTCATCCTTTCACAGTGACATCTGGAGTAAGACAGGGGTGTGTCTTATCACCACTGCTGTTTATCACCTACATCGACAGTATATGCAAGAATGCCAAGCCCATGAATGAAGATCTTAGTAAGATCAACGAATTACTCTTTGCAGATGACCAGGCCTTGATAGCAGATACAGCCATGAAATTGCAACAACATCTAACATCCATGAATGAAGAATGTAAAACAAATAATATGAGAATCAACACTGAAAAGACAGAAGTAATGTCAATAGGAAAAAAGAAGACAGATGTAAACATAACAATAAAATACAAAGGCATTAAACAGGAATCTGAGTTTAAATATCTGGGAACTACATTTACCGAAGATAGGAAATTGGATAAAGAAATTGACATTAGATGCAGTAAAGCAAACCAAGTATTGGGACAGCTAGCCCCCCTCTTACAGCATAAGACAATACCAATCAGCACAAAGAGACATCTTATTCAAAGCATATTTATTCCAACTCTGTGCTACCAGTACCAGACATGGTCACTCACAACAAACCATAAAAGAAAATTAGTAACCACGGAAATGAGATGTCTGAGAAGGGCTGTAGGAGTGACCATAAGAGATAAGATCAGAAATGAGATCATAAGAGAACAAGTCGGCACAGAACCAATTCTGGATTACATACAAAGACAGCAAGTGAAATGGTTTGCCCACTTAGAGAGAATGCCTTGTGACACCATACCATACAAAGCATACATGGGAAGAGAAGAAGGACGTAGAGCACGGGGTAGACCAAGAACAAGATGGAAGGATAACATCAGAGAAACTCTACAATAGTACGATGTGCCTATGGTCCAGGCAGCCAGAAGAGCTAGAAACATAACTTGATATCTCCCTTGACACCCACAGCGGTAAAAGAGGAAGCGAAGAAGAAGAAGAAGCCTTGGATTCAGGCACAAGCTAACTTAGCTGTGTTTAGGGCTTCACAGTCAGCACGTCCACTTGTGGGTTCCGGGACTCCATTGTGGAGAAAACAAGAATATACCCACTGCCTTCTCAAAACCACGTCAAAAGAGTCGACTAACTAGGAGCTTCCTTTGAAGCCGAAGTGCATTTGCCTGAGAGGCAAGGAATCAACAGACCGCTTGCAAATAAGTCAGTCATGTGGAACGGATGTGTATGCAACACTCAGTTTTTGGAACAGGACTAGAGTCTAAAAGTGGACGAACAACCAGAACTTTCCGCCGGAGTTTACAGCCGGTGAACGCGAAGAAGAAGAAGATAATCTGCATGGGCCTTAAAATTTCCCCCCCCCCCCCCACACCCCACAATTACAAATTTGTTTCAATATATATAATTCCTTAGAAAATTTTTACATTATTAATGTATTTTTGACATATCTTAGGTTTTCATTGATTCTAATTAAATAATTCGCTCGACATGCCTCAACTTGCACCTTTTCAGGCGTATTAGGCACATAGTAAATAAATGAAAGGATGATTATCCACATTTGCAGGCGTATTAGGCACATAGTAAATAAATGAAAGGACGATTATCCACATTTGCAGGTGTATTAGGCACATAGTAAATAAATGAAAGGACGATTATCCACATTTGCAGGCGTATTAGGCACATCGTAAATAAATGAAAGGACGATTATCCACATTTGCAGGCGTATTAGGCACATATTAAATAAATGAAAGGACGATTATCCACATTTGCAGGTGTATTAGGCACATGGTAAATAAATGAAAGGACGATTATCCACATTTGCAGGTGTATTAGGCACATAGTAAATAAATGAAAGGACGATTATCCACATTTGCAGGTGTATTAGGCACATAGTAAAA
>CAJHNH020001148.1:55000-187500 GCA_905116865.2 Candidula unifasciata
CTTGTAATCACATCGTTTCTCACTCGATCTCTTCTGGTTTTATTCGCAGCCTTTCTCAAACATCTCATTTCACATGTGGTTAGTCTTCTCTCGTGTTCTTTTGTTAATGTCCAAGTCTGACATTGATAACCTAATGTCGGTATAAAGATTGTATTTATAATTTGTCTTTTTATCTCAGCTGGGACAGCAGGGTGTTTTAAAATTGGGGCAAGCTGGTATGCGACATTGTTGGCTTGTTGGATTCTTGCTTCGATCTCTCTGTCTATTTTACCATTGAATGTAAAGATACTTCCCAAGTATTTAAATTCTTGCACTTGTTTTAGGCTGTGATCTAGAATCTTTATGTCGATGGTCTGTTGCTCTCTACTTATGTTCATGACTTCTGTCTTTTCAGTATTGATCTTCATATGATGCTTGAGGCAACTGTCGTGTAGTAGGTTTATGTGGTCTTGCAGCTGTTTACTATCACTGTGAAAAATGCATTGATCGTCGGCAAAGAGCAGCTCATTGAAGTCCTCCTGTTTATCGACATCTGTTGGTGTTATGTCTATTTTATTAATATTGTCCATAAATATTATGAAAAGTAAAGGTGATAATACACAACCTTGTCTTACTCCTGATGTTACTGGGAACCAGTCTGTGATGCCAGCTCTTGTTCTAATGGCGCTTTCACTTTGTCTATAAATAGCCTTAACACAATCTAAAATTGTTCCATTTATACCGTAGTTTTCAAGAACTTTCCATAATAAATTTCTGTTTACTCTATCGAAAGCTTTTTCTTGATCTATGAAAGCGATGTTCATTTGATGTCTGTGTTCTATTGTCTTTTCGCTTACTTGTCTTAAAGCAAAAATAGCGTCAATACACCCTCTTCCTTTCCTAAATCCGACCTGTGATGAGCTCAGGATCGGTTCTACAACGGATCTAATTCGTTGTTCCAGAATTTTTGCAAACATTTTTCCTACGTGGCTTAGAAGGGAGATGCCTCTGTAATTGTTACAATCTTGCTTTTTGCCTTTTCTTTTCCAAATTGGGACTATAAGGGCTCTTTGCCAGTCTATTGGTACAGTTCTTTCATTCCAGGCTTTCCTAAATATGTGGAGTAGCCAGGTGACTCCAATTTCTCCACAAGCCTGTATTGCCTCGGCTGATATTCCATCAACACCTGATGCCTTATTTTTGGGACTGCATCTGATTGCTTCTCTGACTTCTTGTTCGATTATTGTAGGCTGTTCCTCGTTTGTACATCTGGGTGTGAATGGTACTGTTTCCTCATTTCCTGTTACATTCAGAAGAGTCTAAAAATATTCTTTCCACCTTTCTCTGATCTTGCCCTCCTCATGTATGGGTTTGCCTTGACTATCATTGACATATTCAGATGGCTGGAATGGTTCATCTCTATTTCTCATTTTTGCAATGGTTTTGTAAAACTGTCTACTAGATTTAGCACAGATTTTGGTAAGATTTTCCCCATACTTGATCCAGGATGTTTCCTTGGATTGTTTAATTTCTCTTGCAGATTGTCGCCTGGCAATACTGTACTTGATATAATCGTCATCTGAGCGGGATGTGTGTGTGTGTGTGTTTATATATATATATATATATATATATATATATATATATATATATATATATGAATGCATGCATCTACCCCTTTACTTGATACTCATTTATTATGTATATTGTTATGTGGACCCAACATGCTTCAGAGATTTTGTTATTCCCCAATATCGGAGGCAATATTTCGTCACTTTATATCTCCACCCTGGCATTCGTCGGTCGCCCTAATATAAGCTATCGGTTGAATGGGGTTTCTGTTCCGAATGTTGGCTTTTTGTGTCACCAGGTATGTATCCCTCGTTGTGCGGTCCTGGTGGGGTTGAACGTGACTCACTCACTCAAGCTTTGAAGATAAAATACTGTGTGAAAGATGAGTGTTTGGAAAGGACGAATGTAAGTCAGGCCTGTATGCTCAGTTTGTAACTGTAAAAAAAATTGTGTTTATTTATTTATTCGTTAAGTGGGTACCAGAAATGGGCACTAGAGTTAACACTCTGTGGTAAATATAGGAACGTCGCTGTAACTACGGAGTTGCGTGGAGACGGCGACACAGGCGGACAGTTTCTTATCAGCTCTGCGTACTGGTGGCAGAACACTCATGGTTTATAAATGCGTGCAATGAGGCTGGTTCACATCTCTCGACTATACCTTTTTTTCCCGTTAAGTTGGATGCATTAATACAGAATTTAGAAACATAACTCCGTCCTCAAGTCGATACATCTCTTGAGAACTCGCACATGACATGTTTTACTGCAGTGTTTAATGTCTATGTGTCGGCGTCTGTGGCTTAGGCGTTGCGAACGCGATTTATAATGAAGGGGTGCCGATTCGATCCCAGCTGCATGCCTTGCGTTGGTTTTGACAGTGGTATTGAGGAGCCAGCCATTGAGAAAGCAATGGCAAACTACTGGACGTAAATTTGCCTAGAAAAACCACAACAGCCCAAAAGTGCTGGGGTTGGTTCTGCAACGTCCTGTAAAGGATACGCAAATAAATTTAATGTCTATATGGACATTGTGGATTTGGGAGTCTCATATATTCTAGATCAGATATCCCTAAAGTGAGCGATAAGGTGTCCTGAGGGGAACTGGGACAGTTCAGTGGGCGGTAGCTGCCTTGGTCAAATATGGGGGCACTGAAACACCATTGCAGTATGAGCCTCGTGTGCAGTTGGGGGGTGGGGGGGGGGGGTAAATTATTAAAAATTTTAAAACAAGACATCGGTAGTAAAAAAAAAAAACGGGGAAGAAGACCACACACAAAAAAAAAAAACGTTTCAGTGAACGCTTCGTACCTGTTCCAAAGATGTGTAACATATTGAAGTCAGATTAATTAATTTGTATAATTAACAAAGAAATTATAAATTATTATTAATCAGATTAATCCTTCTCATTAATATTACTTTGTTATTCTTGAGTTTTGTTTTAATATTACCTGCCCCACACTTTCCACACTATGTGAAAGGAGAGCCTTAGATTAAAATTCTTCTTCTTCTGCTTCTTCTTCTTCCTCCTCCTCCTTCTTCTTCTTCCTCTTCTTCTTCTTCTTCGTCTTCTTCTTCATCATCTTCTTCTTATTATTCTTATTCTTATTATTATTATGACTGGCTATAAACTCCGTAGAAAGGTTCTGGTTGTTCGCCCACTTCTAGACTTTGGTCTTGTTCCAGAACTTGAGTTTTGCATGCACATCCATTTCAAAGATCTATCTTATTTGTATGCAGACTCTTAGTTCCTCGTCTCTCAGGCAAATGTACTCTGACTTCGGAGGAAACTCAACCCTAATTAGTCGCTTATTACGACATGCTTATTATGGGTGCAGTGGGTCTATTCTTATTCTCTCCAAAACGGAGCCCGGAACTCACACATAGAGAACAATTATACATACCACAGTTACTCGCGATATTAATTCTCGGAAAATACACTTTCTGTACCAATAATTGCCTAGACCAGTGACTCCAAAACTGTGCGATGCTGCGCCCCAGGGTCCCGCGACCTCTTCACATACGAATAGTCATCATTTTAGTTAGGTGAGGGCGCCGTGGAAAAATTATGATTGAAAAAAGGCGCCAGGACTAATAAAAAAATTTGAGAAACACTGGCCTAGAGGTAGAGTAGGCAGTCAGTCAGTTTAACTTATAGAGGGAGTTTCCCCAGAGCAGCTTAAAAAATGCCATGTCGTTTTGTGATATTGTCAGCTTTAAAGATGTCATCATCTGTGAAATTCTCCTTTGCGTATTTTACTTTAAAATAGCCGTTACAACTGCCGAGAGAGAGAGAGAGAGAGAGAGAGAGAGAGAGAGAGAGAGAGAGAGAGAGAGAGAGAGGGAGAGAGATCGTAGCTACATAGGTACCCGATACTATTTAGAGTTTTTGGGAACTAAGTCAAGTAAACTAAAAACCACATTTGACAAGAGCGATGTAAGAATATACAACCACGTCCGGCTAAATAGAGAAACAGTAAATAGAGAAGGCCGTGATAAAACATTACATATAACTAAATATAGCAATGGCGCAATCTGAGATGTTGATGTCTAACATACAAAGCTTACATGTACTCGATAACACTAAAAAGAGCAACATATGGACACGGACATCAGATTACAGTTACATATTTATAAATATTATTAAGACTGTCTGTGACATCCAATTATTATTTTAATTTCCTATATTCTGATAAGGTCTAGATTAAAGTAGTTAATGTTTTCATCCAAATATGTTAAAAAAAAGCAACGTTATTGGTAGCAGCATTAAAACCAATGATACAAATTAACGAGCTAATGTTTTAAAAAACTGAATATAGCAGGCCCATAAATATGGCCTAACGGCTGAAAGGGGTTTCTGGGACCTTTCCACGGGTGATCCTCATCCGCATGGTGGCACTTTATGTCACCGGGTGTTTATCGCTTGTGTGATGTCCTGGCGGGGTACAACTTACATACATACATACAAGAATCATCATGGCAAAAGTAGCCTTCAGCCAGATGGAAACGATTCTCACTAATAAAAATATGTCACTTGCCGTGAAAAAAAAAACGATTGTTAAAATGTTATGTCGAACCTGTTTTGTTATAAACATGTGAAACATGGACAATAAGCCCACAAGCTGGGGGGGGGGGGGGGGAACACGTTTATCATAGCTTAGTTGTCGTTTATGAGAAGAATATCAAGGAAGGATAAGGAGAATAAACCTTATCAGTTAAAGTCGAGATCGATACAAATCGTAAACTTATTAGAACAGTTAAACGTAGACAGTCAAAAAATTTTCGAGATAGATGAAAGTCGTAAACTTATTAGAACAAATAAACGTAGACAGTCAATATTTGTTGGACATATTACGAGAAGGAATAGCTGACAACAACTGGCAAGACTGATGGAAAGTGAGCAAGAGGAAAGCACAGAGAAAAATGCCTGGATGGCCTGGCCAGGGGCGAAATAAAAACATTGAACGTATTCGTGATTCTTGTGATTGTGTGAGCAGGGGCGTAGGAAGGGAAGCGCTGGACGCACCGGGTGTCATCACTAAAAGCGTGACAAAAAGACGCACACAAAAATGTGTGTTTTTTAAACGTATTTAAATATGTGTGTGTTTATGTGTGTCCAGGGGTGGCAAAACATTTTCCGCACGGGCTACAACCTGACCTTGAACGGCCAATTCGTGTGAAGTGGCGAAACATTGTCCGCACCGGATACCATCAGACCATTCAATGCCGATGCATGTGAGGTGGCAAAAAATGACAGCCTACCTACGCTTACCGGCACGGCACATGATGGGTGATGATCGTGACCACAATAAAGGTTGGCTACAGCCAGAACATTTTCTCCCCATTTATAGCAAGAAAGGTGCCGGTACCAACTACAAAGTATCTAAAAAGGTGCGGGTACTCACTACTAAGTACCTCCGTGTGGGTTCCGGGGCCCTATTGTGGGGAAAACAAGAATAGACCTACTGCCTGTCCCACGTGTGGGTTCCGGGGCCCTATTGTGGGGAAAACAAGAATAGACCCACTGCCTCCCCAAAAGCATGTCGTAAGAGTCGACTAACTGGGGAGCTTCCTTTGAAGTCGGAGTGCATCTGCCTGAGAGGCAAGGTACCAGCAGTCTGCATTCAATTGAATCAGATCTGTAAAACTGATGCACATGCAACACTCAGGTTCTGGAGCATGACTGCAGTCCAGAAGTGGACGAACAACCAGAACTTTACGCCAGAGTGTACAGCTGGTGAACACAAAGAAGAAGACTACTTAGTATATACTACAGTTTTGCTAAAAATAATGTTTGTTTGTTTGTTTTAGTATCCAGAAGCCATGAGTTGTTAACCCTAAGGCTCGGTATTATGGATATCGCAACCTTTCGGCCTTGATTCCATTGTAAATACCGTAAATCTGGGAGAAAATGTGGCTTTCCTGCCTACCCCCGGGATTGAACCCGGACCACAAGGAGTACGTCACCCGGTCTCCGCGAAATCCGGTTTAGCCAATTCCGCTAGAGAGCCGGGCAAAAATAATGTTTAAAAAAGGGTGTCGGTAGTCAGTACTGTGTACAGTGCGCACGGCCAGAACAAAAAACTGGCTGCGGTAATCTAACGCTCTTTGGGTCTTGTCCATAGTGCAGTACTTTGACAGACTATTGTTCATCATCGCTCAGCTCCATTTCTCCGCTCCCAGAATTTTGTCCCGAAATTATCTTTAAAAGTATTTGTTTACATATTTAGCATTATTTCAAAGATATCATTTTTGGGGCCCATTCTAGCACATTATTTTTATTATTATTGTGCTGAATGGCAAGTAAATACAAACATAGACTTAAAAACAACACAATGTATAAGCTGTTATCTTTTAAGTAAGTGAAAAGTATTAAATGTATAAGTAAAAAAAAAAAATGTCTGCATGGTTACAGGGATCTCGTATTCTTCCTACAATTGGCGGACGGGAGCTTAACCGCCGCGTCCTAATTTGGCTCCTATGTGAACAAAGTCCTAAATCCCCCCCCCCCCCCTTTTTTTTTTTTTATTTCTCCATCAACCCAGACAATTTTCTGACCTTAACCTCTGTTGAATTTCTAGTGAGGAAAACAGGTATTTCTCCAATATTAAACACACACACACACACGAAGCGTTGGTTACTGTTATTCTAAGATTAGAGGCGGACTTGATTTGATAATTAAAGTAAGCTGGTTTTAGTTTTTAGTCACTTGAAGTGGCAGGAATTGTGTTTAAAAAGTGCACTTTGAGCAAAGAGCTTAAGTGAGGGGGGGGGGCCGCTCAGTTCCTCGGGGGGGGGGGGGAGGAGGGGGTCAAGGGACCTGAGCTCCCAGGTTCCGGCGCCTACGACACTGACATGTTGAAACACGGCGAAGCTAAAATTATTGGCGAAAATCCTAGTTTCCAGACTGCAGTAACCAGGACAGCCAGGATTATTACTGTGAGAACTATTTTTATCTCCCAGCGAATACGTACATTCCTCTCTAGATAAACTACTTATATATGTTCCCCGACATGAGATCATAGGTGCGAAGCAAGTAATTTTGGGATTTCCATTTATGTCACACCCACATATAAATTTTGTTTCATTTCATTATTAAAGTGCATAAATTTTAATGTACCTTTATGGTTACTTAAAACTCTCCATCCCAAAAGCGCAAAGAATTTTATGGAAAATTTGAAAGCAAGTTTTATTATTATTTTTTAATTTTAGCACCAAATAACTCAAAAATATAAATATATTGTTGTAATTTTAATATAATTAAATATAAATATCGTTATAAAATAAAAATGATGAAAATCCCGTAAAGCTCGGTATCGCGAGAAGAGTGTAACAATATCACGTGATCAACATAGTCTCTGTAACAAATTCAGGTAGGTAATTCTGGACGACATATTCTTTGTTCTTGAAATCGTTGCCTGCCTAATACAACAGTCAGTGTTTTAATTTACAGGATTTGACCTATGTGTATCACACGGCGTTCACTTGTAAGTATTACTTACGGCCTTTCTATTTTAAACGTGTGGAATCGGAATGAGTCAACTGTGGCGCCTGTTTGAACTGATAAAAATTCCAGCATGGCGTCACGTTTTTGTTGATAGACGTTTTCGTCGTAGACGTGATAAATGCCAAATTTGAGTTTTTGCAGCGAATACATCTTTTTAGGTGTGCGTATGAAAGAATTTTTGCTGCTTTTTGACAGATTCAATGCTGGGGTTACTGGCTGGCTGATTAAGAATTGTTTTAGTTTAGTTTTGGCATTGTTGCGCAGCAGCGAGAAGTGGAGTGAAGGCGATCTAAAAAGGTTGGTACCGCGCCTCCAGCAAGCACACGATTTCTGACAAGCTTGTACACAGCACAATATTTTCAAAGTTCTCAGATGACAAAAGACACTTTGTTTTTTTATTTCTTACTTTGTTAACGCAATATTTAGCATACTATGTAACGACATTTTATATTAATGACATTCAAAATGGTATTCAGACTATTCTAATAAAATGTTTTAATTTAATAGGTAGTGAAATTACTTAAATAAATTGATTAGAAGATTTTGTCACTCCTAATTAAAATTTACTGATATAATTTATTTTACTTATTTATTAAGATTATTGAAATAAATAATAAATAAAACTTGAAATCATTTCAGTAACTGTCTCTATTTTGACTAATCAAATATTTGTATAAGACAAAAGTCTGACTGACATCATTGCAAATACTCAATAATAGTAATATGATTGTATGTGATTTAGTGTCATGTTTTATTTTCATAACATTCTAGTATTAATGGTATTTGGTCTTACTGCAGTTGTTTGTTTAAATGAACCATGTTTCATGGTTAATAATTGTACATTTGTTTGTTGAGTGAATTTCAGTTTAATGCAAAATGATGACCTCTGCTGTCTTTAAATCCTTCTCACTCTTCAAGACTTGGGTGTGAGGGTTGTGATTGTCATCTGGTTATATGTAAAGGAAACCAGTCAATAAATTAGTTGTTGTTTTTTGTACATAGCTAAAAGTTTACATTGTTCAAACATGTACATGACATATACCTATTACATTAGTTGATCTTTTATTCATTTATGCTTCTCTGATTATAAATCTAGCATTCATTTAGTTTTATCCTCCAAGTATAATGTTCTTAGCTACTCTGATTATATATCTGTATTACCATTCTTGCTACCAGTGTGTTTGTTTCCAGTTAAGTACAATACATTGGGAGTTCTCAGAAATGTGTTTGTTGTTTTCAGGTGAGAAACTACAGCTTTCAGGAACTTTTGTTTCCTGTTTGCATTCTAAATATTAGACTTCCTGTAAAAAATTTTGACGCAGCGGCATTGCTATAGTTTCAGAATTGAAATACATGGACACAGTAAAGTCATTTTAAGTCAATAAACATTTGGGCTTGCATTCTCATATTATTTCGTGTCGTTATTCTGTTAATAAAACCTGTATATAAGAAGTTTCCTTCTGTTAAAAAAACCTGTATATAAGAAGTTTCCTTCTGTTAAAAAAACCTGTATATAAGAAGTTTCCTTCTGTTAAAAAAACCTGTATATAAGAAGTTTCCTTCTGTTAAAAAAAGAGGCATTTATTAGAAAGCAAATGAAAATTAGTTGATCAGATCTTTAAAAAAAGAGCAATAATAATAGGCAGAGAACCTAGAATAAGAGGCAGGGATCGAACAATACAAAGGTGGAATAGGAATATTACAAAAGTCATAACATAAAAGGAGTTGAATAGAATAGAGAAAAATGAGTAATAATGGAAATAAGATAATGAGAAGCGTTGCTGGAGTGACCAGAAGAGATAAAATCAAGAAATTAGATCATAAGACAGTCAGCACAGACAAAATTCTGAATTACATAGACATCCAATCAAATGGTTTGCACACTTACAGAGAATGCCTTGTGATGCCATTCTATACAAGGCATTCACCCCCAAAACAAAGGATTTATAGCACAAAGAACAAGATGGAAAGATAACATCAGAGAAACTCTACAACAGCATGATGCGTCTCTGGTTGAGCGACCAGAAGAACAAATAGCAGAGCCATATGTCCTCCTTGACAATTGTAGCACAAAAGAGGAAGTGAAGAAGAATAAAGTATAGAAAATCTTTCTTGTGGATTGATAATATGCAAATATTTTGATAATGCTGATTCAGCTGTATCGTTGGGGGAAAAAATTTAGTTTTGACAAGGATGTCAAACAAAGATAACAGATGAGCCATTAAAAAGAAATACTCGAATGACTACATTAAGGCATAATGAGTAAACAAACCTGTAATCCCTTTTTTTAATGATCTGAGAGGAAAACGATGTACCTATCTGAACATTGGGTCATGTACTACATATACTGCATTTACTAAGGATATTAAATTTATGACTGTTTATTGGTCATTTATTATTATTTTGTCTTCTTGCATCTTGTCATAACAAGATTTGTGTTTTGTTTGTATGGCAGATAACCTGTACATAATTTTGTACATATAATCACCTTGTAAAATATGAGTGGATCGGTTGGCACCGTGCGTGCTGGCTCAAACAGACAGAGTGGAACAAAAGACAAGATGACCAAAAGTGAAAGGAACACATCTTTACAGCAGCAGTCTCAGAATACAGCAAAGACTGAGACGCCAGCAAATAAGATGCAGCCAACACAGGAACAGCTCCGGCTGGCTCAGATTATGGATACAAACAAGTCTGATGCTGATCCGGAAACTGTAAAGGAGGTAAGATTATTTATTTAAAATAATATTAGAGAACATATGTTGCAAAAAGGAATACTGACGTGTATTGATTGTTATAACTTTTGATACTTTCTAAAAGGAAAAAAATCTTTTTTTAAAAATTTATGTTTATTAAGGTGCTTCTTCTTTCTTTGCGTTCGGTTTTGTATGCTCAATTCACACCATCAGGTGATTCGCCTCTGTGAACTCGCATGTTAGCAGCAGGTCCTTTATGGTTCCCCATAGCTTGCTCTGAACATTTTGCTCTTGGGTCCAGGTGTCTTTTCGAAGTCGTAGGTATTAGAATGCAGAGGTACATCTTTATCTGAGGTGGTTCACCAGGATATGGATTCATGCTGGTTAAAACCTGTCTATACCTGTATGTAGTTTCCCACCATTTGTTTCTTTCTTTACCCGGTTTTAGGGTGTCAGTGACACTTATCTAATAAAGGGAAAACAGTCTACTGCTTGTGAATGAGGAAAATGTTTCTCATCTCCTTTTTCTCCTTCATCAGTATTGATCTTGTTTTTATAGAAAGGCCACAAGAATCACAGTCATCGGTCATGCCAAAGTAGCGCATGTGTTTTTCATCTGTCTGTCTGTCCTAGCTTAAGTATACCTGCTGTTCATTTATGCTAAGCAGTCATCCATTATTAAAGCCCTCCCTAGAGGCTTTCATCTCATAAGATGGCCATAACATGCCCTGATCTGTCCTTACAAAATGGCTATTTGAGGTATCTGGACATTGTTCGTCTGTTATCTCGCAATTTGTCTCACTGTCATGAGCTTGTGTCTTTAGTTCACAAGTGACATTTTTACGCCAAACCCTGGGGATTGTCAGTGGACTATGAAGTTGACCCTCTTTAAAACCTGTCCATCTTCTTCTTTGCATTCATTGGCTTTAAACTCTGGTGGACAGTTCTGGTTGTTCGTCCGCAGCTATGGAATGAATCTTAGCTTATGACCAGAACATATCAATTTAACGGATTTGCCACCTTATATCGAATTTACAAACTATGGAATGGTTCTCTCCCCCACCCCTTTCCCCCGTGAAATGGTTCTTTCCCCTATCCCCAGCAGGTAATCTTTTCAGAAGTTGATGGGGGGGGGGGGGGGGGGGCGCAGTAGAATTGTGCTGATAATAAAATGAAAAACGACAGGGAATGCAACATTTCCTCTTATGGGTTCCAGGATCCCATTATGGTCAAACAAGAACAGACCCACCGCCTCCCTGACAAGCATGTCATAAGAGTGCTTTGAAGTCAAAGTGCATCTGCCTGGAAGTCAAAAAGAAAACCAGCAGTCTTCTGCATACAAATAAGCCAGATCTGTAAAACGTATGTGCACACAACACTCACGTTCTATAACAAGACTGAAGCAGAAGTGGATGAACTTATTGTGTGTCATAGAATATTAGTCCCTATCTTGTGCTAAGTTTGCTTCTAAAAATGCCTGAGGGTTTATTTTCAGAAGACATTACATTTTTTTATTATGCAAAAGTCTACTTGTTTTATCCAATACAAAAATATACACTATTTCAAGCATTACTATCAATAAAAAAAAAAATATATATATATATATATATATATATATATATATATATATATATATATATATATATATATATATATATATATATATATATATATATATATATATATATATATATATATATATATATATATATATATATATATATATATAAGATTAAGAGTACGAAAGCAGTAGATATGAACTTGAAGCGCGAAAGCAGCAGCAGATATATAATTGGAGTATAAAAGCCGCAGCATATAGGAAAATGGAGTACGAAAGCAGCAGATGTGAAATTAGAGTACGAAAGCAGCAGATTTGAAACTAGAGTATGTAAGCAGCAGATATAGAATTGGACTACGAAAGCTGCAGCAGCAGATATGAAATTAGAGTATGAAAGCAGCAGCGGATGTGAAATTTGCTCTCCAAAACTTTGTTTATATCTTAGCACATATTAATCCTTTAAAAGTTCTCAAAGCCACATCATAAACATGACCACTAGATCAGCAAGTGGGGTACTAGCTGGTCAGTCACATAATTTTAATGTTTGTTGATACCATGACTAAGATTTTGGCAGTTAAATCACTGAAATTTTTTTTTTTGGGTCGGCAATCACGCACTTACAGTCCTAGAATAATTTGCAATGTTTAGTGTTACAATATATACCCCTTTAAAATGTATCCGGCCTATGGTTAACTATTTCGCCCAACAAAAAACTTAAAAAATGACCTTTTCCTTCAGAATATTGTTTAAAATAGGCATCTTCTATTTCTCTGGAACTCTACCATAAGATGAAGAGAACAGACGAACTAACAAACTTTATTTTCTAAGGGTTAAAAATTGGGCACGCAGGCCCATCTGACATTTGGCCCTTCTAAGCACTCATTTTTCAGAGTACCAATGCCTGTTATCAATAATGCACGTTATGGATATAATAAAGAAATTTAAATTATAGAATAATGCATACACACATGTGTACACAATCGTACACACACACAAGTACATACTCCGTTCTCATACATGCACACTCATATACAGACATACGTAATAGATACATACATCTACATACATATGCAAACATAAAACACATACATAGACAAATGCACAAACAGAAAACACATAAATTTATGGATATACATGCACACACACACACTTCCATACACACACACAGAGAAGCAGCAGCAGAAATTTTTAGTTCTTGTCAGCTTTTGTAACAATCCAGGCAGTCAGAATCCTATACCACTGAGCAGAAAAGTAGGGTTAAAAAAAAAAAAAATTCCATTTGTGTGTATGTAAATAGTCCACAGACTGCAGTTGCAGCCAGCACAAAAGCTGTGATATAAGTATAACTTAAAACGGTTTCTCAGTTTGACAATGTTAACCTAATTGTAGTTGCTCACAATTAAAACTACTCTTGACTGCCATATGACACCTTGTCTTTTGCAACACTGCCACTTCCTGGCAAATAAAATCAAATGCAGTTAGTAAACTTCCATGCTGGCTATCAACTCATTGTGAGCAGGGGCAATCCAAAAAGGCACTTGAAGGCCCTCTGATTCTTATTCACCAGATAACATCTCCAGCATTTCATTTCCTTGCGTTTAGAAATTTAGTCTGTTTTTATGATCTTGATGTTAACATTTATCATTAATTTCTTTACTGTATGGCATACTTTCACATGTGAAAATTTACTGGCTGCTTTAGAACTAATAAAAGTTTCAGACTGATAGTTCTGACTGCTTTCATTGTGCACATATGCACCCAATCTGGTACTGAGTTGGTATGTTTGTGAACGTTGTGTTTAAGTATGCCTTGACCTCTGAATGTTATTTATTTCTTTGCAGCTGATGGAAATGACTGATAAGAGTGAAGACGCTGTTAGGACTGCACTCCATGATGCAGAAAATGATGCAAATGTTGCTGTCATCATGCTGTTGGAAGGTGGCAATGAGCAGGTACACAATACTTTTCCTGTTTACTTCTACATAATTAGTCTTACTCTATTGTGTCAGTTTTACCATTACTTGAATGTTTTATATCAGGTTTCCCTGAAATATAGTCCCCAGCTATGTTATCAGACTATTTGTAAATGTGTGCATTTAGACAGGTCACCAATATATAGGGTCATTATTGGGGATTTGGACACACAGCCACTTTGTTGGCAAGCAGTTATAGGGACAGTGATATTGAGAGTAACAGCAAACTACTTAATTGCCTAGTGAAATCACACAGCACACACACACACGCACACAAATACAATAGGATTTTCGTGAGAGGTGGATTATTAGAAAAAGAACATTTTACAGCTTGAGAGTTGCACCATGGAAGAGATTGGTGCCCGACTACAAATATTTTAAAAGGTGACAATTTGGGCACACCCTTGATTATAGATATGGCTGATCTTTTATATTTTAAAATAATAGGATTATCCCTTGATTTTTTTGTAAATTATTTGACAAATGTCTGCTTTTGTCTTTTCTCAAACTAGCAAGGAGAATGGCGTGAGCAACCAGGCAAACGCAAAAAGAAAGTTCCATCTTCAGCCCCACAGAAAGAGGGTTCCAACCATGTTGGAGATGAAAACTTTGAGGGACGAAACAAGGATAGAGGCGACAGAGAGGACAAGGAAGGTGGTTCAGATCATCACGATTTACCTCCTCGCAGAGGACGACGGAATGGTGGCCCCCCACCTCGCCTGGCACGTGGGCGTGGTAGGGACCGTGGTAACTTTGGTGATCGGGACAACAAGGACCGTAATGTTGAAGAATGGAATAATGACAGGGGAGAAGAAAAGCGTGATCGCAGTGGAGGAGACAGAGGTCGATCACGTGGGCGGGGTGGTAAGTTATTTCTTACTTCTGTGAGTTACTTAGTTGCTCCTCTTCTACCTTCAGGTGTAGAAGTTTGCCAGAGAGATCGCCAGCACTTTTCTTTTTGGCTTTGTTCCATTTAATTTCTGTTAGCCACTTTTGGGTTGTCCAGATGATGGTCTGGTTGCCTGGTTTTTTTCCCCCTCCTTCCTGCTGTGGTGAATGATTCTCTCCCATTTTGCATACATCGAGTACACCGTTAACTCACTGATCCACTGGATTTTGTAAGGCCTGGTTTTCAAGATCATGACATATTGTCTGATTTTGAACTTTGTACCATCTTGTCACTTTGACCACCTTTCTCAGATATATCATTTCTGAGGCCTGTAAATGTTTTTTTCTGTAAATGATATTTTTAAATACAAGTCTGCTTATAGACTTTACTCACGAGTTCTTCACATGATTAGCAAGTCCGGTATATTTTTCAGCCTTGTAGTGTAAGTTAGATTTTAAAGTTGGTTTGTACCGTGTGTTTATAACCAATATACCTTATCTTTCCTTTATAATATATAGAATTATATTCAGTCTGTTTTCTTTCTGAATTTTTGCTTTAATGTTTCTGCATTGTTCATGCTTCTTTGTACTTCCACCTTTTCACGCCCATTTCTTTCACATTTTGTTTAGCTTACAGACAAGATATAGAATTTCCTAATGTTCAAAATACATGCAGAATATAATTTTTAGCGTCCTATTCTTACATGTCGCAAAATTGACAACTGAGTAATCCATGTGGGGGTGGGGTGGAGACATATCCACTACATCCTAACAATTGTACTATAAAAATCAACTTATGAGTGTTTTCTTTGAAGTCGGAGATCATCTGCCCAAGAAGCAAGGAAGCAAAGGTCTTTGTACAAATACATCATATCTGTAAAACAGATGTGCACCCAAAACTCATTCTGGATCAAGGTCAGAGTCTCAGTTTTGATTATCTAGCAGGTAAACACAAAGTATTTGTGCTTAATGTGTACCTACTCCTGTTTTTAGGTTTTGGTGGAAGGAGATCTGGTGGACCAGGTGGAGGACGTGGAAGATTTAATAACAGTGGAGACAGAGACAGCAGGTAATTTTTATATTATTGTTTGCCTAGAATTAACAGATTTTGTATGCGTATGTAAAGGTGAGGGAAAGGGTAAAATCAGTAATGTACGTTTGCTGCAATTTATCCACTGCAATCTTTAGGAAAATTGTGTTGTGGTGAGCCAATCTTTCGCTGACTCTCGTACCACTGTCTTTTTTGTGAAATTGAACCCTGATACATAGAGAATTGGATTACACAATGATTTCCACCAAACACTTAGCCAGAGGCTGCATTAAGGGAGATTAATAAACTGGTACTAATTTATCCATGTAGCAGGGCAACAGTATATATTGTCATTTATGTTTTATATATTTTATGATACAATCCTATTTTCTGTTGTTGTTACTAGTATGAGTAGTTCGGCTTTAAACATTTGTTAGATCAAGTGAATGGGCATCGAAGCATTAGTATTACCAGCAAAAATTTCTCTAGCTAGTATATTAATGAGGCAACGAGTTAGGCATCAAAAACTGTTCTGAGAAACCTTTAAAAAATGTAATGTTGGTGTTGGCACTTTAGAACCTATCATGAGCTAGAAGTACTTAAAAATTTATGTTTTACTGTTTAGGTTTGTAGCTGTTAGTGTGAATGTAGTGAATACCAGCAGTGCAGTAAATCTGTAATTTCACTTGTTAATAATTTTCATTACTTAACAGAAGCTACAACCGTGGCCAGAGGTTTGAGAAAATGAATAATTCTCAGCCAATGGATGGACCAGAGATTGATACATGGACCAATGAAACTGCAGAGACTAACACAAATAAAGACACAGGTGAGAATTCTAATAATCACAGACACTATAAAAAAATCAACTTAGTCATTTTTGAGACTAATGCCGAATCATTATGACCAAGTGACTCCGGTTTATCCCATTCTCAGCAATTCCTTAGAGCGTAGAATTTTTAAAATCATTATTATTATGGACTCAAATGTCCTTGTCTGATTAGTTTTTTTTTTTTTTTTGTTTGTTGGGGGGGGGGGGGGGCATAACTCTTCTCTTTTCCCCCTTGGATTTTACTTTCTATTGCTTTCACTGGGAGGCTTCCATATCTCAGTATTGCCATTTTCATTTATTTCTTAATCTGATCACTTTCCCCATCTGGCACTTGGTCATAACAGAACCGTGTTAACTTTGGTGATCGAGATAGGGCCCACAATTTTACAGAATGGAAAAATGACGGAAGAAAATGGGCAGTTGCGTGATTAGCCTGGTTTACTCATGTTGAGTGCGTCAGCAACTCATTTCTTGGAACATCACCCACCCACCACATGGTTGACGTGTATTCTTTCATCTCCACATTTTGTCTGAACACAAATCTAGCTTAGTTGTGACATTAAATCTTGTGCAGTATCTACACACACACAAATCTAAAAGTAATTGTTAATTGTAATAATTGTATAAACACGGCAAACCTGCAGTACTGTGTTTAATTATGGTGTTCTTGTTGGGTAACAATGTAAGTGATATTACTGATCTATTTTGCAATGTAATCTTTCTGCAGACTGGGATAATTGGGCGGATACTTGGGTGAATGAAGATGATCAGTGGACAGGCAGTGTAAGTCTGATTTAGTGTGTGTACATTAGATTTTGTGTCCATCTTATTCTTTTAAACATTAGGCTTGCTTTGCGCCATATAAATAATAGAGTTCACTTCCTAAATGCTAAAAATTAAAATAATTGTGGCTGTCTGGGGGCGTGTGGTCAGTGTTGTAAACTAGGAATTCTAGAACAGATACTAGAACTGGGAAATGAAGCAGTATACATTTTTTTAAGTTACCTTATTATTGAGTGTCGATCCTGTGGCTAAGTCGATGCGAACGCTTCGTGATGCCGGGTTCGATCCCAGGTGCGGGCCATGCGTCGATCGTCCAGAAAGCAATGGCAAACTACTGAACGTAAATTTGCCTAGGAAAACGACACAATGGCCAGGGGCTGTTGGAGTTTGTTCTGCAACGTCCTGAAAAGGATACGCAACTAACCTATTATTGGGTGGAGAAATGTTATCCTTTCTCTTTCCTTCACATACTATTTCTCTTGGATGTATCTTTAGCTTTAACATTGGAAAGGGGTAGGGTGCCGCGTTGTCTCGTACTGTATTTATATCCATGCAGTGTATTTTTCTGGTGACAGTGCAGAGAGAGGTTAAGCCTGAATAATTAATATTTTGTGCAACAGAAAATGTTTCAGTTCGTTAAGCCAAATTTAACCTAAACAGAAATAAAGATCAAATACGTAAAATGGTGGTTACAGCAGAAAACATGGTGAGTTGCAAGACTACTTATTCTTCTGCTGTATTATTTGGAAATGAATTTATTGGAAGAAAGGTCACTGAAATGAGCAACACACATGGTTCCTGCAATAAACAAGATGGCAGGAATGGGAGTTTTGAGCTGTGTTACAAGAGTTTTTGCATGTGTGTCTGGTCCCCTGTTAGAGTTAAATCAGTGTCATGTGATGACATTTCATACAGGCGAAGAAGCATAGAACTGTTAACTCATTGGTCGCTGATATACATGTTGAAGGGTAAATTTCAGCACTTATGGACATGTTCTGAGTGCCGTAACAGTAGCTTAACTCGTAACTATATGAAAACATTTGGTGTACTGCAATGAAAGGCAGTAGATTGCCATATTCTGCTTTTCCTGAAGAAAAAAGAAAACCTTCATTTGGCAGTGTGCTTGGTTAATCTGATCTTGTTTTGATATATAATAGTCATCTACAATTGCGGTCATAGGTGCGCCTTTGTTTATTTGTGTTTTTAGCTGGAAGAAACAAAAGTGTTTACTCCATCTCAGATGAAAGTACCTGAACCAGAACCTGTAATTACTGAAACGTCAAGCTCAAGGGGCCAGAGGTAATTTACTTATTTTATGACTGCATGCACACATACACAAGTATAATCCTTTGCTCTGTGAATGCACAGATGAGTACTTACTGCATTGCAAAATGTTGTAGCAAAATATACTTCTTACATTGAACAGCTAACAAAGAGATTAGTAAATCCGTGAGACATATCCTGCCTGAATACGTACCAAGATACCTTTGCGAAATAAAGGTAGCCAGAAAAACCACCTATTGAATATTCAGTTTTAAAAGGATACATAATTATGCATAGGGAGACCATGTGTCCCATATTTACCTGGGCATTACCATTTATTTCTGTGTTCTGGCTGTGTCAATTGTCCTGTTTTATTTATTTTTTAAATCTAGAAATAAGCTCGATAATAGAACATACACTAACAGAAATTAAAAACCTTAAACTGGAAAATATGCACATTTTAAAACTGAAAGGCTATATATATATATATATATATATATATATATATATATATATATATATATATATATATATATATATATATATATATATATATATATATAAAGATAGAGAGAGAGAGAGAGAGAGAGAGACTAAAGAAAAAACCACACAAAAAAACAAGCCATGCAATCTGACTAGAGAAAAATGTTTAAATAGAAATAAATTATTATGGCTCACACAATTAATAGGCCTGTATATCCTCTTCTTCCTTAGTTACTTATAATAATACATTAGTGAATTTTGAGAAGAAATGTGAGGAGGGGGGAAGGGGGGTTGTGTGGTTGTCACATATCACTCCTGTTACGTGCCTGATATAAGGATTTCTCCTTCAGAACCAACAGCACTCAGAAATAATTACGTTGAGTCGTTTGGCTCGTATTGGTCTAAGGGATTCCCCGTGGCCAATATACGCTCAACTTATTTCTGGAGTAGGGCAACTCAAGTATTGGCACTACAAAATATATCTTTATATGAATACAATATTCCTAGGCACACTTGGCTGGACACCCCCACTACTTAACTAAAGAAAACCCCCAGGTTATGATAATTCATTATCATAACCATGTTAACACATATATTTAAGATTCATACCCACACAAATGCTAAACACTTAAAAAGGTGAAATAGAGACACCTAAGTCAGCCATGAAAATGAATGCATGTAATCAATACAACATAGACATATATATAATAGTGAAGTAGATGCCAGATCTCAATAGCTCGATTCCAGAATACAAAGTCCAGATCACAAAACAATTAGTCAGAATGTCTGGAGATGACACAACTTCATCCTCGGGAAACATGGGAGCTGTGAGGAATATAGCAAAACATGGCATCAAACTGGCACTTATCCTCTTTCTATCGTTGATGCTCCCCTCAGTTCCTGATGATTCGACTGTCTTTGGTAACTCTGCCTCAACTGGATCAGATGACGGAGAGGTACCTCACCATAAATGACACAGCAACTGGATAGGCACACAGCAAATCTCTCCCACTCATCATACGCAGCACTGTCCCTGAGACATGCTCTGGCACTGTAGGATGTTTGGGGTATATGGCACCCCATCTTGGGGATGGTAGTCTTCACAAGTGGTAGTTGGGTGATAATTGGTAGGTAATAGGTTGATGGTTGGTTGGTTGGACTGTGATTCTTCTGCCAGCTCTTCACAAAGATTTCCTCCTGTTAAGAAAGAACTCAGAATTAGTCATCACCAAGAGGGTAACATCTTGACAGGAAAGACAGAATAAGTATCAGTCACCATCCTACATCAGCCTACTCCACCTCTGCACCCCTGTTTCATTCCTCAGAGCGCACTCTCAAGACCAGGAGACACTGTCTCCTATCATTCATCTGTCTGTTTAGTGCAAGAGATGGAAAGTCAGATATATAGTGGAGATAGATAGACACTCTAACACATATATCAATCTCCCTCCCATCTGCACAAAGACACCAATATTTACAGTCAGTACCTCCATTCCCTACGACTCTCAAGCCAGTCCCACACATTCATTTATCTGGGTCAAACATACTCACGCACTGGTCGACCAAGTCCAGACCTAAATTCTCTTTCCCCATTTGTATGCACAAACTTCTATTGTTAGTTTAATTAGTACACACTTGTAAGGTTATTAGTTTTACTAGTATGTGTGGGTTATTTAGGGCATAGGCTATTTAGTCTGTACAGAGGAAGGTCTAAGTTCGAATCCGCTTCTCTAGCGATCAAGAACGGTCGAACTATGTGTGATCCCACAGCCGATACTTATCTCTCTACAGCAGTGACCACTTTAACAATCATTTTAGGTACTCGTAAACTATAATTAACTTACCCAAGCATAGGAAAAGTCCTAGGCGCTACAGACCGCCTTTTTAACATGAAATATACTGGCGTCAATTGACACGTATGAGTTCCAGGAAAGCCGGCAGAATAATACCGCTAAATTTCAATCCAGGCGTTGGTAAGAAGTAGTTCCTTGTATACAGGGGCAAGGTGTAAATTGGTTTCCAAGAAACCTCAAATAACTCCCGTAATATTTATCCAATAGTTGCAAATTTGAAAATGACGCTAAGTCAAAGCAACTAGAAGATGTAGATATTATAATTATGTCCAATAAAGGCATATATCGATATAAGGGACTATATACCTTTCCGGACGAGTCCAAGTTTGAATGTTGTTCGATCACAGGTAAGACAGTTCTCAACTCTGTTAGGGTGATGCGTAATGGCTTATCATTCCACGACAATGGTTAACTGCCTTTCTTGGGGTTGTGTGGTTAACTGCCTTTCTTGAAATGTTCAGATCAAAATATTAATGGGATGTCCTGTATTCACCTTAAGATATTATGGCCGCTAATTGTGCAGCTAAATAAATATTTGACAAATTATATGACTTAGTGATATTCATCAGATGTAAGACATTGTAAGAAGTAAGACGTCTTCTGTTTGTTTCAGGGTTGATGTAGGAAGTTTGTTCATAGAGTCAGCGAAATTTTCCAAGGCACCAGACTACAGCAAGCCAACAGGAGATGCTTACATAAATCAGTATAAGCAGGCAGCTACAGAGTCCATCAAGAACACCATTGGCGTGAGTGTTTTTTCTTTGTGCAAAAAAGCCATGAGAATACTGCATTTAATTTATGTTTTAGGAATAATCAAAATCAGTTCCCTATTTAGACTGCAGAGCTCCATCAAAAGAGGAAGGGGTTTGGGGCAGAACCAGAAATATATGTATATTTATATAATAGATTTAATTTGCAGTGCTTCGCTCTGGATAATAAAGTTTTAATCTCTTGACTTCTACCTCATCTTGGTCTACACCGTTGCTGTATATTGATAGCATGTGATAGCAACTCCTCGTAGGAGCGAGCACACTATGAGCCTTTTTTTTAAAATTTCCTTTTGGATGCCATTGTTTTCGTGTCCCGTTTTATGCATGTTTGGTGTCTTATCGCAGTTTTATGTAAAAAAATATTTTTAACACGGTATTAGAGCTTGCCCTGAGCTGGAGTGATAGGGGCCACCTAGACCAGGTCTTTCCATAATTAGCGCAGTTGATGACTTAGCGCTGTGTCTCAGGCTTCGAATTTGGCATGTTGCCAGTTTCTCGAATCTCACCAGTAAAGCCTTATCTATGTACATGAGCGTTAAAAAACTTATTTCCACTGCTGCATCCATCCTAACATTAATTATTATTATTGCGCACCGGAGGCAGCAGAATGGTGGCTGGAATTTTCGCTTCTCAAATAGTTTACAAAAATCTTATCTATCTACCATGAAAGTAACCTGTATTTTGATGAGATAATTATTGTAGAAGTATTTCTGAACTGCATTAGGACTGTGCTTCTGATTGCCTTCATTTTGATGTAATTTCATTGTCACGGTCGTCGGACTGCACTGGGTGCGTCATAATGGTGTTGCAGCAATCCTGTCTATAGACATACACATGACAGGGTGGACAGTTCGGTCACATATGCCAGTGCATCAGTCTAACTTACCAGAATGCTTAGGTGCTGAAGTCAGAGGCAACCAGCTAGGAGGCTTGTCAAAAAAATCAGAATGCCACGCTGGAAAGGACAGAGCATGAATGGGAATGCTACGAGTGCTGTGATGTTAGTTCTTAGCTTAGCTTGATCAAAATTGAAGTTTCAGCAAATGTTTTTTTTTGTTCATTTCTTATAAACTGTTTCAATACCAAAAAACAGTTCATTTAATAAATTTGTGCATAATGTGTTTCTTGGTACCTATGGAGGTAGTGAACACTGTATTTTTAATTGTGCCTACTGATACTATGGCATCACCATTTGGGACAAGGTATTTTTACCTGTAAACTTTAAAAAATTGTTTCTGTGCCAGAAAACAGTAAATATAATAAATCAGTGCATGATGTGTTCTTTGGTACCTACAAAGGTAGAGGGCACTATTTTCAATCTTGCCTACTGAAACTAGAAGAAAAAAGTTGGCATCACACAGGGTTCGTAGTGAAATTACCGTGATTTTTTTCTTTGACCTTGAACAGTGATTTTTAGCTTAAAAAAGACATTACGACCTTGAGAAGCCGTGAATTTTGACCGTCGCAATGAGATGATCGGAAATCCTGTGATCTTCAGCAATTTTTTGGGGCCATTTGGCTTTTTTTTGGGGCCATTCGGCTAGTTTTGACTACTTTCCATAAGTCATTTCACTTGTGAGGGATGCTGATTATTGGCTATTTTCAGCCGAAATGGCTTGGTAAAGGCCAGGGAAGGGCGAGCTGTGTTGCAGCCCATGAATACATGCAGACAGCGCGGCTTGGCATGGGGCGGGAAGGAGCAGCTGCTGCCTTGTGTGTATGTGCGCCTTTTTTTTTTTTTTTTAGCAAATCCGGCAGAATTAATGCTATAAAAAGCTTTATGGCCGTGGTTTCTAGAAAGGATTAATTACATTTGGAGATGGTGGGGCTCGGTCCTTCTGTATTTATAAATAGAATCGGCTGTAGTGGGGCTAAGCAAAATGACGTCAGCTAGATTTCCCAATTCTATTTTTGGCCTGGTCTATCTTTACAATGTTTGGCAATCAATATTGAAATTTTCTCCTCTGTTGTCTCACCCCTCTCTCTTTCTCTCTCTCCCCTCTCTTCTACCTCTTGCTCCCTCCTTCCTGCCTCCTGCATTGTCTCTCACCCTCCCATCTGATCATCTTCTTCTCTTTCTCTCTGTCTTTCCTTTTACTCTCTCATATCCTCCCCCCCCCCTTTCCCACTTTCCTATTTTATTTCTTGTTTAAATGTTTAGTAAATGTGCTGCTCCATAACTCTTTTCCTAGTAACTGTCAAGTACACAGGAAGTCGTTTTAGGGGGGGGGGGGGGGTGTTTAGCATGAACATAATGGATATTTTTTTTTGATGTGTTTGTTTTCTTAGCGGGCCTTAATCTCTGTCCCTCTCCCTACCTGCCCCCTCCTATTTTGTCCTACTCTCTGCCTGTCTCATTGCCTTCCTCTCTTTCTCATTATAGCGTAGAAAGTTATGCGTTGCCTAGTGCAGAACATTTCATGTCCACCAAATTCCCCCCCCCCCCTTACACATATATTAAATATATGTGTACTTTAAAAAATACATTTGCCGTCACCCACATTGATGACACCTGGGAGGGGGGTGCACCCCTTCCTGGTACCTTCTTCCCTCTGTATCTCATCTTATTTCTTTCTTTCTTCTTTCTATCCCTGTCTCAGTCCCAACTGTATTTTCTTAAACTTTATTCTCTTTCTCTCACCTTTCTCACCTCCTCTGTCTCACTCTTACCATCTCAGCCTTCTACACCACCTTCCACCACTCCTCTCCCTTCTCCTTTCTGTAATTGGAAAATCAGAAATAAAACGAAATCCACTGGTGCCCCACCTATTTTTTTTATCCTGCTCTGTTTTCCACAAGTGATGATTTGGGATTCCCCCCCCCCTTTTCCGCCCTCCCCCTCCCGCGACTTTTTACTCTTCATAAAATGACCTTGGCTCCCAGGTCACCATCCTTGAGTGTAAAAAATGTAACTATTGTTGTCACATGCAGATTAGACAAGCATGGGTCAGGTAGGGGTTAGCACTGTTTATAGGCCATGGCCACATTCACATTGGGACCACCCCCCCCCCCCCACCAAGTCTTACCACTCTTCTCTCACCCCTTCTCTTTCCTTTGATCTTCCACTCTTCTCCTTTTTTTTTCTCCATCCTTCCTCTCTTCCTGTCCTTACTTTGTTCTCTCTTGCTCTTCCTCCTGTCCCATCTCTTCTTTGTCTCCTTTCCATCCTGTCTTCTCATTTTCTCTAGACTTTCTTACCCTCTCCTCTCTCAAATATTTACAAACACTATATTAAGCGCAGGGGCCGACCAACACAAAGATGGGCACAGGATATAAGTGACTCCTTAAGACGGTAGAGCTGGCGAGAGACCAAGTTTCTTTCAGGGCAAAGGACCTGCTACATGATGATGAGGATTTATGTGCTGGTATACCAACACTGTGGCACGAATGAAGTACATTGTGTACTGGGTGCACCCTTGAACAAGGCAACAATCTTGTTTCAGTATTACAGAGACAACCTTGAAAAAAACTAAGGAGACCTCGCCTTGGAATTGATTTGTAAATTTGGCTATGAACCCTGATCACCTTTTGGGATAATGTATTTTTACCTGTAAACTTTTAAAAATCGTGACACAAAATGTGCTGATAAGCAGAAGAACCCAACGTTTGCTGTCCGCATTAAATTGTCATGTGGGTGTTGTCAGTACAACAAAACATACACATTTAACAAAAAAACTTAAAACTGTTACATTTCAGATTGGTACCTCTTCAAGGCCTCCTCAGTCATACAGCTCACTGTCAATGTCCCAGCAGTCAGTTACAAGTGCTTTGGGTCTTTCATCTCTTGCTCAAAATTCAGAGCAGGTCCAAGTTGGAGTATTGTCATCTTTGCCCCAACAAGCATCTCAGTCATCCATCTCACAAACCATGACACAGTTGTCCCAAATGGGCATTCCCACTCAGCAGAATCAGTTGGGCAGTATTGGTGGACAACAGCAAACCGGTGAGCAGAATCCACAGTCTCAGTCCAGGATTTCCTCTGTGATGCAACAACAGCAGCAGCAACAAGGCATGCCTGTTCCAGGCAGCATGACTAATAGCCTGCAGCGACCAAAACCTCAAAAATCAAAACTGCCACCACCATCAAAGGTATGCACTTTTATTTCTCCCCGTTTAGGTTCCTGGATCCCATTGTGGGGAAAACAAGAATAGACCCGGTGCGTCCCTAACAAGCATGTCCTAAGTGTTGACTAATTAAGGAAGGGCAAGGAACCAACAGTCAAATAAAATAAGCCAAATGTGTAAAATGGATGTGCATGCAACTGTGAAGTTCTTGAACAAGGCCAAATTGCAGAAGTAGACAAACAGCCAGAACTTTCCTCTGGAGTTTACAGTCGTGAATGCCAGGAAGAAAGATTAATACAGTGCTTTTGGCAATGATCCACGGCAGCTGCTTATTTAATGTATTTCCTAACTGCCCAATATGCTTTCTTCAAAATCTTTCTGCATACTGCTTCTGTTAATTTCTTCAAATAGTTTTCATTGTAATTAAGTGGAAGACAGTGCAAAGTTTATAATCTCATGTTAGATCGTCAAAGTTTCTTGAATCGTAATCGTATACATTTCTGTTGTATTTAAACATGTTTATAAATCTCCTTTAATAACTTGCTTTCATTCATTTATTTATTCATTGTATGTCATGTAGGGCTTGCCGTTGTCTATTCCTTTCTATCCTGTTCAGGCCAGTGCCTTTGGCTTCTCTCATTAGCATCACCTTAGTCTCTCTTGGATGTCCTCACTTCCTCAGTCTTTCTGTTCAGTGCCTGTTTTTTTTTTTATTCTCTTTGTCTATTCTCAGAATATATGTCTTATAACTGTTGAGGCCAGTTGTTGCCCATACATTTCTCTTATTTTTCAAGTCTGGATATAATACTTTAGTTTGTTTGTAGTTGTCGGGTGTCTTGATGAAAGTAGTGTTAGTTCTCTGATTATTTTGTGTGCACAGATTCCAGCATCAGCTGTTGAGATGCCAGGTCATATTGCCAACAATAAGCTGGATCTGCAGTTTGGAATTGATTTTGGCACGGACTCTGGCACCTCCTTTGGATTTGGTGTTGCTGATGAAAGTGTGACTGAAACAAGTACATATTCCACCACTACAAATGGGTATGTCATTGTTTTCTTTGTATTTGCCCTGGCAAAAATATTTCTTTGTCTTTGTATTTGCCCTGGCATGTCAGGGTTGATGATTTCATATACTTATTAGCTGTCTATCAAATTGGATTAAGCATTAACGTTTAAAAAATGTGTTCATAATCATCATAAAGATGGCTGCAATAGCAATAATAAGTACTTGGGTGCCCTGATAACATCATATGAAAGATGGATAAGAAATTAAATGTTGAATAGCTCAAGCAAAGCCAGCATTTTCACCAAATATTCAATGCAGTCTTTCTGTCATTTAAGATGAGAAAGAATTCTTAAAGCTATATAAATCCTACCCTATCTTGATATACAGAAGTGAATCATGGACAATTGGCAGATTTGTGAAAATTTATTTGGAAGCTGCGGAGATGTGGTTTTATGGGCGAATAAGAATACCCTGGCAGATAAAAAGAGTAACGAAGATGTATTGAAAGGAACTGACTCACGAAGAGAAAGTACACAAGACGGAAGGTTGTGGACACATGCCTAGCAGCCTTACACGACATGGGACTTTTATGAAGAAGAGCAATAATTGTTTGCAAATAAATCTTGCTGGAACCAGTATAGGTCTTTTTTTTTTTTTTGGTCTTGAAAAAAAAAATGTTTAAAAGAAACTTTACATGTCAGGGGTGGTAAAATATAAAATAACTTGGTATACTTTATATATATATATTTTCCCTTCTCTTCAGGAGATTCAGAATAAAATTAGATTGCCCATGTAATGTTTATTATGCTTTCATAGGCATTGTTTGAAAATATTTTTTTTAAATGGCCTTGTCACATTTCAGCTCCTCATCTGTGATAACAAGCCACTTCACGCAAGCCCACATGAGCAAGGCTAGCAGTGACAACAGTTCCCTGGTCTCCAACATCATGTCATCCCCTTCTGCTGGCACCACCAAGGTGCCATCTGCCATTGAGACCCAGCAGTCGAACAGACAGCCTGCTGTGTTCCACAACTCTGTCTACACTGCATCACCGCCAAAGAATGAACCCCAGAATCATGACAGGGAACAGAACAAGGTAGGTAATGTGTTAGTTGTCTTGCGTGAATGTTCTTGTCATTTGGTTTGCTTGTTAAATACCGCTAGCATTGGCCTGGCCTCCCCCACTTTAAGTTTACCATGCATGCTTTTCCTACTTTGTCGCACACAGTTCCACTGCAACAAAGCTAAAGGTGTCTGACATGCTGAAGGAGATTGTGCCCATTTCTGCAGCCATTAAAGTCCCGTACCTGCTGTCTGCTCTCTTTGGAGAGTACAGTCTGTGGGAAGCTCAACATATGCGAGGTTAAGCAGTCGTGGGCAGGACGATTCCTTTGGTGAGCCTAGGACCAGAGGATCATTTGTCGACTCTAAATGGAAGCCTCCTTGCTGTCCATTAGGACTGACCAGTCTACACGCAGCTGCCCTACATGGGTTCTGTAGATTAAGGGACAAAGAACACACCGCACAAATAAGGTTACTTCATATTCCACAGAATTATCCAGGAAGACTAACCCGGTGAACAAAGCCATGATAAAGTTAGATGTGTTGGCCAAAAGGCACAAATATTGCAGCTAAGCGAAGAAGAAGAAGAAAGTAACGTCACTGTTGTATGCAAAGGTCACTGGTGTATGCCAAGGTCACTGTTGTGTAAAATAGTTAATGAATTCAGAGCTTGGTGAAGTATGGGTACACACAGGTATTCATGATGTATTGGCTGGTTGTGTTTGTAAACATTTGAGTCACTTGAAAATTGTAAAACAAGTTGCTTGGTATTCGCGGGTGACTGCAAATGCCCTAAGTGGTGTGAGAAAGGAGGGATCCTTGTGTAGCTGATGTCTGTTGGCTGGAGTGCGTGGTACTTAAGTCAGTTGTTGATTAGTCTAAGTGTTGGACGTGTGCGCAAATTGTTAAAGTCCTGTGTAAGCATAGACTTTGTTGTGTGGCAGTTGTAACCATGTTTTACTCTGCTGGAGCTCATCTGGATTACTGAGTTGTTGCGGTAAATTACTTTGTGTGTTGGCCAGCATGGAGTTATGATGGGGAGGTATTGAGGCAGGTAAACTGTAGGTTGATCAGTAGTGATATATCAGTGAGTGAGTTGGTAGCAGATGGGAGATCTATATTCTTTTCACCAAGTGGTGCATCTACCCAGGAATCTTAGAGGGAGAAAACTGTCACTGCACATCACATAGGTGTAGCAGCCGCCTTGTACATAGTTTGCTAGAGTGTTTTGTTCATGTTCTGGAGACTGCCTGTGTGGGTTTACTTGGCAGCAGTGGTAGACTGAGACATTGATCACCAGTTGATCTCCGTCGCAATGTGTCCATTAAAAAAAACTGATCAGACTAAACGACCATACTTGGCATGGTGTAGTTTATTACATCGTTCTTATGCAGTGTTAGTGGTTACGAGAGGACATGTAATCTGTGCCAAATATATTTTGGTTGTTGACTTGTTACGTGTGGCCTTGGCTGTAGTGATGCCCTGAATAGGGAGCTAAGCCATGCTCAGTTTTTTTTTTAATTTCCCTGTCATACGTCATTTAGGGACCACGCCTACCTACAGTGGAGACCGTCAGTGGAGGGAGACCAAGTTTCCCTATACTGGATTGTACATTATTGGAGGCCGAACACCACTATGCTTGAGAACAGTAACCACAACACTGTTTACAGGCCAAACTTCTTGCGTTAAGAACATTAGCTACAGCGGATGTCAATCCTCACTATGTTACAGAGCAGTAGCTATAAGTTTCGTGTATATGGAGCTGTTAGGGCAGTGAAATTATCTAATTTACAGATATATACTAGAGAGAGTGGTGTCACAGACTACAGAGTGTATACAGACAAAGCCATGTTATTGGTGTGCAGTGTGAAAAGTTTGCACCTATTATAAGACCTAATATGAAGGTCAATTCCTCTGAAATTATTGGTCTGCTGTTTGTGTCATTAGTGGCACTGTGTGGTTGTCAAGATTGGTTGCCCAGGTCGTCAGTGTTTTGCTAAAAAAGACTCCATTTGATGTATGGAAGTCTGCGCTGTTTACCTGACCTGTCCATGTGCGTCATATGCTGACCATGTTGCTGTGTGGAAGTGCCGGTCATTGACGGTAGACCTGTCTTCAGTCATTTGTTACTGTTGGACAGGGGCTGTAGCTTGTGAGCATTGACACTGTTACACTGTTAGACAGCCTAGGACGTATGTGTCTACCTGATCTAGTACAAGCGTGTAGAGAACCTGGACATACACGCATCAGTCTCTGAGACAGACAAAAAGAAGAATGAATATACCACTGGATTCACTTACCTTTGGTTTCTTGTAAATATCAGCCATCTCATGTTTATGTGTGTGTTTCTGTCGTTGCAGATAAGTGCTTCAGAGCCCATTGCCTATTCATCACAGCTGGATCATAAGTCCAGTCCCATGATGGCACAGCATACAGGACAGACAAACCAAAGTCTTGGCTCAGGTAAGTCACCTTCAGTTAAACGAATGGACTTCATTTTCCAACAGTCGTTGAATTAAAAATCAACAGCACAGCAGTCGGGACACTCCAATTACCTCATATTTTCCCAGTTGTTGAAATAAGAATCGCAGCGGTCGGGACACTTTCATTATCTCATATTTTCTAACAAAAAGAGGGTGTGACCATCTAGCTGCTTTATTCTGGACACAGTTACAGCATATTTTAAACTACACTACTGAAGTGTATAGCTGTTGCACATAATTTTTTTTAATCATAATTTTGATAGTCTTTGAGTGAAATGTTTCAAATTATGCCAAGAAATACCAATCAGTTGACTGTTTTTTTTGCACCTGTGTCCTCAATAGTTGTAGGCATCTCATCAACTAATAAAACTTTCCATCACTTACTTATGCATTTTTTTCCAGCAGTATAGTATTTTACCATTTTTAACATTCTGCCCACGTATGTCTATTCAATAATGTCAGAGTATTAATACCTATAGTTGATTTTGATAGTGTGACATTTTAATTCTTTTTTTTTTTTTTTTTTTTTTTTTTTTACAATTCACTCAAAGAAAAAAATTTCGACAAAAAACTTATTGTACTAAGATCTACAACTGGCTGTATTTTTCGTATTTTTCATTTTCAGGAAGCAAATCAGCTATGCTTTGTATATTAATTTTCATCTCCATTATCCCCTGCAGGATCTCTGTCTCAAAATAAAAGTGAAGCATCCACAAATTACTCTGCAGCAAACGGCTACGCTCCATCTTCATACCCAAACCACCAGAAGAGTTCAAGTATGGCGCAGACACAGACTTACACCCACACGACCAACTCACAGGTGTCCCAAACTGCTTCTTTCCAAGGACAATACCCAACCAACCAGTCAGTGTACCCTTCAGCGGCACAGAGCCAGTTTTCAAATCCTCCCTCGGCAGCACAGTTCCCGTCGGGCCAGCCGTCCACTTATAACAGTGCTCAGAACCAGTACTCTTCTGGACAGAACCAGTTTGCATCCGTGAGCGCCTCCGGTCACCCACCAGTGCCACATGCAAATCACCAGTCTCAGTATTCATCAGGGCCTCAGAACAGTTACACCAGTGGACAGTCACAGTACTCAGGATATCAGAGCAGTAACTCATTCCCCACACATCCACCATCTCAGACCAGCTACCCATCATCAAATCAAACCAGCGGCACCAGCAGCTCTATATATCCTGCATCCACACAAGCAAACTCATTCACAACGCAGACCTCCTACCAGTCACCGTCTGCAGGCTCGTATCACCCACGGGACATTCAGACGAGCTCCTCTGCCAGCTCGCAGCCTGGGACGGGGGTGACGTATCCAACAACGCCTCAGTCCTCAATCAAGCCTGCCACGTCTCAAACCAATACAAATTACAATTCACAGCAGAGTTTTAATACCTCGCCTGCGGCATTGCAGCCTTCTCTCACAAACAAATTAGGTGATGGGTTGTCCAAGATGACCCTTAAGGATGACGCATCTTTAGATGGCCTTCAGACTTCTCAAGTAAGCATATTTTCTTCAACCTAAAATGATTTATAGAAGATTTAGTCTTTAAAGTCAATTTTGGCAACAGGGTCCCTATGTGGGTTCTGGTACCCCGGGAGGGGGGGGGGGGGATAGACCTACTTCCCCCTAGCAAGCAGGTAATAAACGATAGCTAATTAGTTTTGCTGAAATCATATGTTTTGAGCTAAAAGGTGCAAATATCACAGCAAGCTGTTGTCACAGCTTAAGCAGCCAGTGCAATATTAACAGTGAGTATAGAAAATAAGGGTTTAAACCAGACCATGTTTGTTAAGTGCTTGCTAGTCAACAGTTTACGTTCTCTAGTGCTAGTTTTTTTCTCCAGCCTCATGACAAAATTTATCTGTTCTCCATAAATAACTGAATCACAATACATTTATCACACTTTATTCTAATGCAGAATGGCACATAATGTATATACTTTGTGATAATTTTCTCCACTTTGAACAGGCTGTTGCCAAATCCAGGATATAAAACTGGGGTTTTCTGTAAAAAAACGTCAAAATGAAATACACAAAAGGAATGTTAAATTTATTTTTAACAAAACACCTACCACCAGTCAATACCATTCTCAAGATATCCTACTATAGTGAAAGTTATAGTCTGCTATCTGAATACTCAGACAAGATACACACTTATGGCCACTGTTTATTGAATCAGTGTTTGTCTGCATATTTGATGTGACTCTGTGAATATATTCGTGTCTTCGTATGTGTTTGTCTACATGTTTGCCTGTGTATGTTCATGTGTGTTTGTCTGCGGTGTGTGTCTATGAGGCTGTATGTATGCATCTTTGTGTGTGGGTGTCTGTATATATGTATGTATGCGTGAGTGCATGTGTCTGTCTGTGTGTGCATGTCTGTTTCTCTGTGTGTATTGTGTGTGTCCCTTTGTTGTGTGTGTGTGTCAGCATGTGTCTGTCTGTGTGTGCATGTCTGTTTCTCTGTGTGTATTGTGTGGGCTCCTTTGTTGTGTGTGTGTCTGCATGTCAGAGTATTTGTCTGTGCGTGCTGAATATATATGCCTGCATGTGAATTTCTATGTGTTTGTATGTGTATGCATGTCTGCGTGGGTGTCAGTGTGTGTTTGCCTGTTTGTCTGTATTTTTGTGTGTGTGTGTGTGTGTTTGACTGCATGTGTGTGTGTGTGTGTTTGACTGCATGTGTGTCTATGTGGCTGTATGTATGTGTTTGCATGTTTGTCTGCGTATGTGTGTGTGTGTCAGTGTGTGAGCACGTATGTAAAAATGGCTGCTGTGTGTTTCCCTGTGTGTGTTTGTATGTAAGTGTCTGTATTTTTGTCTGTGGGAGTATCTGTGTGTGCATGTGTGTCTCCATGCATGACTGTATTTGTGACTGTATGTTTGTATGTATGTATATATGTATGTTTGTGTGTGTGTGTATGCCTGTATTATGTATGTATGCCTGTATGTTTGTATGTATGTATGCCTGTGCGTATGTAATGTGTGTGTGTAAGTGAGCGTGTGTATGTGGGTTTATGCACACGCGGGTTTTTGCATGCACTTTACAACTCATGCTTTTGTGTTCTTTTATAATATTCATAATATGCATATCATCATATGATCATAACATGCTTTATTAGTAAAATACACCTGCTGTGTGAAAGATGGTTGACTGGAAGGGCCTAATGTAAGACGGGCCTGCGTGCCCAATTTGTGACCCTTTGAAAATAAAGTTAATTCGTTTGTTCGAATTTGAAGTTAGTTTTGAAGATCTTTTGTGATTTTAGACAAAAGGTTAGTTTGGGGCATCTTTTGTGATCTTAGACCCATTATTGATTACCTTTTTCTTCTGGTAACATATGTGCCAACTATAAACTACTCAGCGCACACTTCATATGTTCTTCTGTAAATGTGTTTTGCCCTTTTGCAATATTGCTGCAATATTTCCGCCTTTCGGCATACACATTCAACTTCTGCAAGCATTTATTGCCCAGATTGGCCTTCTCTTTATTCCTGCCTCATCTCCTTGATTGATAGTCACATATATCATGTTTTACTTAGGGGAGAAATAACGGCAACAGTGGGGATGACACAAATACAGTTTTTCGGTAATGTTTATATTCTCTGCTTTTTATTAATTATAGTTCTAATACATTTTGATGTTAAATATCACCCCTAAATATGCAACTGTCTTTTTTAAAAATGGCCTAAACAGGTGCTTAAAGAGGAGGTGTGGTATAGCAAGCGCAAGCAATATTAAATGTTGAACTAGAATGCTAGCTAGATTTATGTGTCGATATTTTATAATTAAATAAATCAAAACATTCATCTATTTTTGTAAACTAAATTTTACATGTATAATATTTTATCTTTTGATTTGCGTTAAATAAATGAAAGTTATTTACAATTCATATCTCACATCTGTAATTATTTGACACTTACACAAGGCAAATAATTTTCATTAGTTAAGAGCATTTAGAAATCAAGAGAAATAGCTAATGAGGTCATGTGTATTATTTGTTAACCTGCATTATGCACTAAATGCTGGCTATTGTAGGTAGTGAGATGACCTATCGGCTTTTATTTGGTTAAGATGTCGAAGTCGGGAGTACATCTGCCCGTGAAGCAGGAAACGGCAAAAGCCAGCAAAATGGTTGTACACGCTAAACAGCTGTTGAACAAAGAAGTTAAGAAGATATGACTTGATTCCTAATACTCTGTCATGCTGGCATGGAAGTGACCTACATTTTTATTAAATACGAGATTTAACTTTTTTTCTGAATATATCGTGTAAACAATCAAGCATTTGTCTTTTCAGCTGATTACAAAATCTAGTAGCAATGCCTTTTTTTTTTTAATTGCTAGTATTCATGTCAGTGAGGTTGGTTTTACACATGGAAGAACAAACGTATTTACACTGGTAAGATTCAAAAAGCACAAATTGTTTGAAGTAATGATTAACTTTGGAGTTATAGGAAACCTGCAAAACAGAAAAAGTGGGAGTTATAGGAAACCTGCAAAACAGAAAAAGTTCATATTAGATTAGTAACAGTCTTAGTAGGTTTAGAAGAGGTTTTTGATAAATTATTCAAAAGCGGAACTGAAAATAACACAAAAACAAATTAAATTATATTGAAACATGATCATCCTTGAAGCAAATATGAGTGAAAACCTGTTGAAAAAAAGGTTAAGTGAGGTTTGTCACCAACAGCATATATAGATTTCACAGAGTATGCATTCCTTGTTTTGCTCACTCTTACCTGAAAAATATGATTCTGGTCTCCTATGCATCTAGTTTTGTGTTTTATTTCTGATAGGTCGATGGGCAATGATACAATTCCCCTTGTTTTGGTGAACTATGGGTGTAATAACGTTCAGGAACGCTGGTGTAGATTTAAAAAGCCTGTGATATCCTTTTTTTTTTTTAAATCAAAAATCACTTCAAACACCCCTCCCCCACCCTTTAAAAATTGTCTGTCTGTGTTGTTTTTGCAATTCTAATATAGATTTACCCTTTGTTAAAAAAAAATGTTTCTCAATGTGACTGTTAACAAGTAATCTAATTAGGGATTACCTATCTAGAGGTAGATCATTTGTTTCTACGCTTCAGAAGACCAGCCATGTGTTTGTGTTTTTTAAAAATAAAATATGGAACTTACATTTCTCCTTCTTCCTCTTCCCTGTGGTCTAATGTAGTGACTGTGAAGTCAGGCTAGTTCTCATTACACCTTAAATCCCGGAAAAGAATAGGCTCGATAAACTTTAAGCACTGCACTAATGATTGTGGGGGAAAAGCATTGACAGAGCAGATATCATCAGCGCTGTACGAACTGGGCTAGTGGAGAATGAGGAATCCCTGACACTAATATGATTGCGTGACATGGGAGTTAAGCATGGTGATGCACGTCTTTGCCATCTTTGAGGCCGAGAAAGGAGGCGATATCACCATCTTCTCATGGGACAATTAGTATTAGTACTTTGGAGTGGTTGCTGCTTCGGAGAACTGAGCACGCATGAGTATGCCCAATGTGTGGTGACATCAAGTGTGATAAAACATAAAATATCTTGTAGGGAGTCGAAACCCAAGTTCAAGGTGTCTCCTTCGTGCCAAAGAACTGCATGGCTGTTAGGTGAACAGTCGTTAACGAAGGCAAGCAGGTCGTTGTAGGGGCGACGCCTGCTGGTGGATGTCCTAAGTCCCTTCCCCAGCTAATAATGAGGGTACTGCTGGGGTGACCATTTATTAACCCTCATATAATGCTTCAGGTCAAAATGGACGCTAGGCACGGCCACTTTTTTTTTCCTGCCAGACGGTGGCTGTTGCTTGTTGCTCCATTTGTAGATTGGAAGGATATAGCTTCGTCGCCCAGCTTCTGAGTTGAGTGCATGGCGTGACACTGTGAGCTATGTGTGTTTTTCATTGGCACAGGAGCGGAGCAACTATGGGGTGACCCGTTTGCTATGAAGCTGAAACTAGGATTACCAGATTACTTTGAAACTTTAAAGTGAGAAAACCCACCCTCTTTAAGCAGTGTTAATAATGTGTGCTGTTCTGTCATTTAAAAAAAATCCTCGTTGGTGCTGCCGATTAGGTGAACCTTTTTTCTAAGGTGTGTGGAAGAAGATTGAGCACTTAGTGGTGATGTAGTAGTCTCAAGACTGAAAATAAGTGTTGCAGTGACTAAAATAATCCAGTTATTGTTGCACAGAACATCACATCACCAGTCACCGAAGAAGGTGGTAAAATAAAACTAGCATTCACACTATATTCATGGAGGCAGAGAGCTTGGCAAACTTCTATTCCCCACACACACAAAAACTTGGGTCAGATTAATTGCACATCTGAAAAATAATACACAGAATTGATACCATAGTGTTGCTGCATCTAGCAATAAAAAGACTAAAAGTAAAGGCTTTTATCTTGACCCAAGCCACGCTGCAATTTTTTTCTATAGAGCTTCGAACGAATTGTTCAGGACAGCATTTAGGTTTTCATAAAAATATGCTGCATGGGAATAGTAAGCGTATCATAACAGAATGGGATTTTGATTTGCAAGCTGAAGAGCAGAGGCATAGATGATTAGAGGTAATGAACATTTGTTATGAGTGAACATCAGAAAATTCTTATACTGACTTTAAATAAAAACTTGAGATTAAAAACCTCATTTTGACAGAATACTGTAAATATTCAAGTTATGTCTGTTTAGGATGGTCTAGAAATACATCTGTCAGAAGCATACACTGAAAATGGTAATATTTCTGTAACTTGATTGTAGAATGTGTTTCATATATGAATGCAGTATCATTTAAGATGAAGCTGTAATCTTTCTCCATTATTAGAGAAACTGAATCTTCTGTGAAACTGTGTTCAGATGTTGAAATTAAATTATGTTTACATTGATATACTGCAGTATTGATAGTATGCAATACTTCTTTGGCAGTTTGATCACCCAAGCACATCAGTTACCACAGTCTCCACATCACTGAGCCAGCCGTCAGCTACAAGCACGACTTCACTCTCTACAGGTACCACTACCATATCATCGTCTACGTCTACTGCTACATCCATCACGTCAGCATCACGGATAGCATCCATGCCATCGACAAGTAAGCTTGGTTCTGGTTTGTCGGTTTGGGCTTTGTACATTCACCCTTGGGTTGGGAAAAGGGACTTTAACTCTTTTGGTACCATGAGACTCGTGTGTTCCTTGCCTAGTCCGAAGACTCAATACTGAATCTTTTCTTTCACGGATAGTTGTTGCATTAAATCATTAACAAGAATTGCTGTCTTTATCTCTGTGTTAATATTTAAACTACTTTGGACTTTTCAGTCGCTAATTTATACTAGAATATCTAGAGATATAAAGAATTTCAGTAATCACATGCTGGTACCAAAAGAGTTTAGAGATGTCTATAACTTTCCTGATCTTGTGTGTTTGGGTCCCAAAAAAATAGCATTCCGAAGCGAAGCCTAAAAATCATTGTTTTCGTGTCTTTCTACTGTTCTTGATGTCTTACAGCCTGTCATTTTTTTGGAAACATCTCTCAACAAATCTTTGTTTGTTGTTTATTTTAAAATTAACCTTTGCGACCCTAAATATTAACGGCTTAACAATTTTCCTCCCAAGGCAAAGCTCCACCAAATTTGCCTCCTGGTGTACCTTTGATGGGACAGTACATTATGGGACAGAGCACCATGCCTCCATTCTATGTAAGTTACTTCTTAACTTAGGTGAATTTTCTCCTTATAATTAGATATTTAAGAAAGATATAATTCTGCAAGAGTAAAAGGTGTTGGGTAGGTGAGATATTAGAATTATTATCACATGGCTTTATCCCATCTGCAGTAGTGTCTACTGCAAATTGGCTGGAGGCTGTGTGGTCTCGAGGCATGGTGTCCACTTAGAGTGCTAGAGATTCCGGGTTCAATCCTCGGTAAGGGCTGGGATTTGTTTCAAGTGGACTTGGACTTCTAGTAATTCCCCATCTTCTCTAGGTAGTGAGATCAAACGCCCATGTGCAATGTTGTGCACATTAAAAAGATCCCTTGGCAGCTGGAAATCAGAAAGAGTAGCATAACGGCGGGGTTAAAAATCTACCCAAAGTATTTTAAGATCCTCGCCGGTGCTACAGAGCCTGTGCACTGCACTGAGCTTCTTCGGACTCAGACTTGAGTTAAGAGAACGAGCACTTATGGCTACTACCCGTGTGCCATGATGTTGATCCGTTGTTAAACCTTAAAACCTCTGCAAATTGGCGAGCTGCCTTACAGAGGGTGCACTAATTCTGCACTGACTTCTAGGATTCTCCAGAGAAATAAATCTTGAGAATCAAATGAAAGTTAGTTGCATGTCCTTTACAGAACCAACCCCGGCATTTTTGTGTGTGGCTGTGATTTAATTAGGTAGTTGTACACTCAGTAGTTTGCAGTCTCGCGGAACGGTAGGCTCTTGATACCACTGTTGAAATCAACACAATGTAATCTACTGCCAAACCACCTGCAGCTGGGATCGGGTTCCCAATGCCTTAGCCACAGACACTGACTGAATCAAATAAAGCACTTCAAGTAAAAACCTGCAACAAAGTGTTGACAACTTTGCACTCCGGACAGATCCAGAGGTGCTCAGATCTCCTCAAAAGCTCCACATGTGTAAAACGACTGATGACACCTGTTCTGTGTTGGTTAATGAAACGTCTTGTCCCCTTAGTGAAATGTTCAATTCATGCAGCTTCAGGCTGCACCCCCATGTCCATCACTCTAGACAGGGATACGGAGTCATGTCTTTGGCGTACTGCTTAGTATGGTAAGTGCAGCGCATGGCATTGATAACATCACTTCTGTCCAGCACTGGACTAGCCATGGCAACTGCAGTGTCAGCAAGAGAGTCTGCACATTCATTTTCTTGAACACCCGCATTATCTGGCACAAAGATGGTTAAGGCAACTTTTAATGAAGTGTAGTGTTGCAATCCATTCTTGCCTCATAAATCCACCTTGGATTGTTTTAGTACATATCGAGCCACTGTGTGTGTGAACTTTTGAGTACTAAGGCCATTGTTTCCATTGTTGACAATTTTGCCACAGAAAACATAAAAAATGGGTTCAGCTAACAGTGTTGACAACTTTGTCACAGAAAACATTAAAAAATGTGTTCAGCTGTGTTAACTTTGCCACAGAAAACATTTTTAAAAAAAATGGGTTCAGCTGTGTTAACTTTGCCACAGAAAACATTTAAAAAATGGGTTCAGCTGTGTTGACAACTTTGCCACAGAAAACATTAAAAAATGGGTCCAGCTAACAGTGTTGACAACTTTGCCGCAGAAAATATTTAAAAAATGTGTTCTGAAGAAAGGAGAGTATAAACAGATATGTGAACACAAGTTCAGTAGGGCACAATTTGTGTATTCTGATAATGCAGTAATCAACTAACTGATCCTAATTTTCTTCAACAGAGTGTGCAGCCACCATTGTATGGTTATGAAGATGTACAACTTCTTCAACAGAGAATGCCACTGGTGAGATCTTAGGTTGTAAACTCATCTTTCACTTAGTAATGCCGGTATACTTTCTCATTGATAAAGAGTGAATGGCTTATGATGATTTGATTCAGGCACTCTCAAGGAGCCTTTTCGTATTTGTTCATTAAGTTTGTTTAATATGTTTAACCATTTCATTATGTGAATGACATGAAAGTCAATAATTTGCAGTGTTTACTTATTACTGTTGTTAATTTCTGAATTTTAAACCAGTTAAACATTTAAAATTATTTCTGTAGTGTAATTTTAATCATTGTATAGCTAAGCTTTTTTACATTTAAAAACTGACTTTGGAAACTAAAATATACCCTTGTTCTGGTTTCTAGCAAACGGGTAGCTACTATGACATGAGTGCTTTCTCTGCCCCAGCTGCGACTACGTTGCCAGCTGCTCGTGACCAGCCACCGCTACCTAATGTTCCATTTTCAGGTTAGTGTTTGAAGCCTGTGCATGATTTGTCAGAAGCTATCATTAGATCAATATATTTTTTGTTTAATTATACTTTTAAATTATATACTTAGTACAACATTTCTTTCCTGGGTTATTATATTATACCTAGCCAGCAATACAGATTGGCGCTTCGTTGCTAGTCCGAAGGTCTTGGGTTCGAACTCACATTTGAGTTGGATTTTGTTTCAGACCAGCTGAAAATAGGTTGAATGAGCAAAATTTCCTGGGAAGTATAGGTGGTTGATGTGATCTTGAACACATCACCAAGCCAGTGCCGATTAGTTTACACAGAATGAGTCTAGCATAAAAGGTGTTAATTTTTACCTTTTTGCAAACATGACCTGGTTGTGTTCGGCTGTTAACTCGTGACTTGGTTGCATGGCCTCTGTGCAGGTATGAAGTTAAAAATACTAGTCATGCACCCCTGTGTGGGTTACTGGGGCCTGTTTTAGGGAAAACAAAAATGGACCCACTGCCTACCCAAAAGCATGTTGTAACTGAGTCAACTAATTGAGAGCTTTCTTTGAAGTCAGAGTGCATCTGCCTGAGAGGCAAGGAACCAACAGTCTGCATACAAATTAGTCAGATCTGACAACGAATGCACACGCAACACTCAAGTTCTGGAACAGGACTACAGTCCAGAAGTGGATGAACAACCGGACTTTCCGCCAGAGTTTGCAGCTGATGAATGTGAAGAAGAAGAAGACTAGTCATGCACATTTTACTGGTTGCCCTGCTTAGAGAGAGAGAGAGAGAGAAGCTGGCACTGTTGGGATGGCACTGTGTTATTGGGTCAGGAAAAAGAACTTTGAATATCACAGAGGTGATACCTTTCTAGGGCCTCAGTGACTTGAATACCAGTTCATTCAGTGTTGCAGCGAGTGGGCCCACCTAAAGGGAGTGCAAAGAATTTGAAGCTGACACATTTTTTGCAGAGAACAAACTTTTGGTGTCTAGAAGTCTTTTTATGGTATAGTAAATTCTATCAGTGTGTCATCAGACAATCCTGACAGTCCATATTTTACACACACCCCCCCCCCCCCCCCCCCCCCTTAAATATGCCCTAAAAAATTGCATCACTATAAAGAACTGGGCTCTTCTGTGGAAAAGGGCATCAACAGAAGGCTGTGTTGGTAACTGAGACTAGGGAAATACTGTGTGCTAGGATGGCAATGAAGGCAAAGGAGATCAGGGCTCTCTTAGGGTTAGTGAGTTTTATGGGAAAGGGCCTTGTAAAGATACTTTTATGCACATCTCTTCTATTGAAACAAGATGAGCACATAAGGTAGCCAATAGTGATATTAACCTGCTAAGCATGTCACAAGAGGTAACTAAGGAAGGTTGGTGTGAGACTGACTGTCTCATCAGAGAAATCTGTTGTGCTTTTTTCAGTGCAGAAATATTCGTAACCATATTTTACGTTTGTTAGCACTAAATGAATTATGCAACACGAACTGTGACTAGAAGTACAAATGTCAACAAAACTTGCAAACATTTAGAAATGGAACTAGAAATACTTGATATTTGAAAATTTGGACAGGAAGGACTACATTACGGGGGGGGGGGGGGGGGGGGGGGGGGGGGGGGGGGGGGGGGGGGGGGGGGGGGGGGGGGGGGGGGCAATTGTAAGACGCTGGAGATATAAACACACAAAAAACACAAAAACAAAAACTTGCTGAATCCTCAGGGGACTGAGTGCCGAAACTGAATAAAATGATTTTTGAATTAGGGACTGTTCAATCGATCATTGGAACAAGATTTTTTGACAGTAACAGAAACGCCAATTTTGTCTTAGTGATCCTTTCCATTGCCTCTGTTGATCTTTCAGTCAGTTTGTGTTGTATTTAGTATCTTTTTATATATGCTCAGCTGCAGCCACACATATTTATGTCACCACCATACAGTGTGGGTGCAGGTTTAATTTTCCACTTATTCACAGCCTGGTCAGAATTTGAGTAATAATTATTTTATTTCCTTCATTAATTAAACAAGAATAATGCTTAAGTTAGTGGTGTGTTGTTTTGGAATATAGCTAACACTTTAGGTAGCTCGCTGCTAAATAGTGCAGAATGGTGAGGAGTTTCATGATAGTTTATATAACTTATTCTCATCCTTGTTTTCATGCTCATTAGGGCACTATGCACCCTTCTTGCCCCTCAATACAGGAACCACAGCAGATGCATCCAAGTTGGCAAGAGTAGACGCTCAAAGCCCCAACAGTGCCAGCCAGCCACAGAATGCCCACTCTGCTGCTCAGCAGCCCCTGTTCCACTTCAACTATGGCTACTACTACCCATCAATGTTTCCAGGAGGTGTACAGTACCCCATGTTTCCAGTAAGTAGTTTCTGTCTGTATTGTTGATTATTGATGAGCAGTCTGTGAAAGTGTGGGCTCTTCGTGTGACATCCCTTTTTTTTTTCACTTGACAACACTTAAAACAGATGGCTGTGCCATTAAGACTGTTAGTTAAGGTTCTGGCAACAAATTGTACAGCATTTGTGATTCTTTTCATAGATACTTGGGCCCTCAACATTGCTTCCATTTGCTCCCAAATTAGTTTTCGGATGCATTGGAAAAGACAGGAACCCTAACAGTTAGCCAAGTCTGCAGCACTAATAATCTTTTTTCAATTAAACCAAAAAGAGATTTATAGTATTATGTATATTTGACGGTAAATGAAGTGGTACAGACATGTAATAAGATGTTGTTTCAGCCTCTTAAAAAACAGTACGGCAGGACTCGTAGAAGAGAAGAGGCAGACCAAGAAATACCTAGGTACAGAATTTGACAGATTAAACTAGCCTTAGGTATGCAACCAGGAACCACTGCAACTCCCCGACCTAGGTGGAAGGAGCAGATCAGTCAGGCCACAGGGACTATAATGAAGATGAACAGCAGTGGATGCACACATCCTCTACAGCCACTCTGAAGACTGCAACAGTTTCTGCTTTTAGTCTTACATTATGGACACCTTGTATTCTTTTTTGATCTTTGCTTACATTATATTACATCTTCTGCATATCACTCTTTCAATAACATTATCATTCGACCTCTGTCTGCAGATTCCTCCTGTGACAAATGCAGCTGCCCATGCAGGAACAACAGCCAATACACAGTTTCAGAAATCCTATGCCCCTCATATGTACACTAAAGGTTAGTTTTCATGCTTGCTTTCACTGAGATTTTTAAACTTTGTTTTTTATTTTTTTATTTTAAATAGTGTCAGCATTTAGGTACTAAGTACAAGCTTGAGACATTTCCTTTCATTGTATATTTTCTCTCCTTTGTTTGTCTTTGTGTTTTCAGGCTAGCCTGTTTGCCAGAAATTGATTATTTGTTGAACATTTTGGGAGCTTGTGGTTTGTTTTCCTTTTGAATATTTTTTTTTACTAAGGAAAGGAATTTTCCTGATCAATTTCTTTTATGAAAAATAAATATACACATCACTGGATTAAATACTGAGACATGCCAAATAAAAGTTCTTACTTAATTATGATAAACTTTTTTGAAATTTTGTTGTCTCATTTTTGTGTTTCTTTTTGTTTATACATCTTTGTGTTTGATTAATTTAGAATTGTTTCACTTCAGAATATTATTTCTTGTAATGCTTTGTTGTAGTTTTTGTATACGCTAAAATTATTCAGGATATGGCACGTTTTATTGCAAATACATGTTCACAAAATACTCAGTGAAAGAAGTAGATGTTTGTTTAACAGGGAAAAAATGCTGGTAATGTGATTGTTTATAATGTTAGTGGTTTTGCAACATACTGATCACAACAGGTGGGGTATAGAAAAGCAGTACCCTACATCAGGGCTACTTACTCAACTGATGGCCCGCGGATGTCCAGCAAGTGACCCATTGACTGCTGCCAGTTGTAATAATGATCTTTCTGTGCTGGGGGCCAGGGTCTCTGGCAGTGATGATCCTCAAAGTGTGTAAACTTAAATAAATAGCCCTGCCTTACATAATCACTCTTGAGCAAATGAATATATCATGAGTGCAGACATTGATACACTATGCACTAGTTCGCTAGCAGCTGGACCTGTTAATTTTCATACTGTTACTTACTGAATTAACTTACCCATGACCCTTTTCAGAATTGCATTATACACATCCTTATAACTGATGAAAGTATTCTAAGATGCTGCTGAACACATCACCCACCAAGTGCCGTTTGGTTTATAAAATATAGGTCTAGCCCTATATACATAATACGCTCAAAAGGGTCCTTCACTTTACTTTTATTCTAATATACTAGAGGAAGAGAAATAGTAGAAGAAATTTAGAGCCTTGATAAATTTCTAGTAAACATACAGGGGTTTGAACCCGTAGACCACTGCAGACAGGCAAATGTAAAGTCCGCGCCTGTAATGCGGCCATCAGATCACTAATATAATTCATAGTTTTTAAAATCTTTTTCTCATACAAAAGTACATCACTAAATACAAAAATTAACTACTTTTCTTTCCTTTGACCCCAAAAAATGAGGATTTGTTGACTTGGGTCATAGGGAGCAAAGTGACTTACTATGAGATGATTATGACGTCGCTCACAATGTCAGAATTAAAAAATTTTTCAAGACCATTAAAAATATATAAATTAAAAAAAAAAAATTTATATAATTGGGTATATAAGAGCACACACCTGTCATGCCTCTACACTATGCAGTTACATCCAGTAGGCATAGTGACCCTTGCCTAAAAACTTCACATGTCGTCAAAAACCCATCAACAGCTTTGTCTGGGCAGCAGGATTGAAAACTGTTGTTGGTAATTAACATGATTAATAATATAAATGTAAAGGTATAACATACTGGCAGTGTAGTCATATTGTACTTATTAAATATCAGGAACCATATCTAGCTAGTCACCTGTCATTTGAGAAATGGAACACCACTTTATGCATTCCCTAAAATATTGGGCTTTCTGTTTGGGGTGAAAAAACATTAAAGCACCGAACATAGGCACCAGGGATTATACTGATTACATTCTGAAAGGATGTAAAAAATTTTTTTAGTTCAGTAGTTCTAAAGGTCATTAATTGGTGTCTTGAATGCTATTATAAATAAAGAGATAATGGTACATTGTAGGATATTTAAGTTGGTTCTTGTAGTTTTGCTAGGGATTCCAGTATTAAGAGTTAAGTGTTATGGTTTGTTAGGACTTAAGTTATGATATTACCAACTGGTGAAAGATAAAACCAACCAGATAATTAAGTAATCTGTCCATTATGGAAATGATAGGAGAAAAAATAAAGCAGTGAACAATGTTTATCAGGATATGATGAGCTAAACCAGGCGCAGGACTTCTCAAAGACTGGTTATGGCAGCTCCCCGACTGGCGGCAAAGCTTCAGGAACACGTATGTCTACCAGTCAGTCGTCTGTACACTTCACTTCTCATGCTCTTCAGTGTTGTAATCTGTTTCTGGTGCATTTTCTGTTTGCTGGGGGCATGGAACTTTTTAATATTGTTTGTGATACACTTTTTATTTCTTTTTTCTTTAAAACAATTATTTTGTTGTTTATTGTTTTGTGATTGTATAATTTTAGGCATTTAGGAAAGTTTGCTTTAAACTTGTAGGATTGCTGCAGGTTGTTTTGGACCACTTTGAAGTAAAAGCTGTAATTGAAGGGTGAACGTGTGCATCTAAACCATGCAGGCTGCTTCTGAAAGTGTCTGGAAACATGCACTCACGTATTTTCCTAAAAATAATCTTTTTCCTTAACTGCCGACTCTTGCTAAGGTTCATACAGCAGGTTGAAACACTCCTAGAGCCAGCTTAAAACCTCCCTTGGCTTTGTGTAACATCCTTGGATCACCATGTTTTCCTTGTGATTTGAGAAAGAAAGAGAAAAAAAGATGACAGACAATTCAACCAGTGCTATGTTAATAATGGCATGTATTGATTGCCTGTGGTGAGATACTTTCTTACTGTCATAGTCAGTGTGCTTTCACATCATCTGCTCCATGTGTCTGGTTCTTTCTTTCTGGTTGCATCTTGTATATATACTTGGTAACATTCTGGCTTCTTCAGTGAATTCATCCTGGATGTAACCATTAGATTCAAAGAAGAAAAAAATTGCATACTGTATTTGAATAAAGAAGACACAAACAGCAGATTGCAAAATTTATTACCGGCATATTTCACTGTACTTTGTCAGGTGCATACTACAGTTACATAAATTAAGCAGATGAGTGAATCCTTTATAAGTAAAGTTATGTTAAGTAAGATTCATCTTGATCAGCGTGAGCGTTTATTTGTCCTGCCAGAGATTAGGTTAGGGTTTATTGCAGATCTCACAAAACTGTTTGGAAGAACCACGTGATAGGGTGGGTTTACATGTTCCAGACCTGGTGAATGACATCCTTTGCTCTCCCTTAACCACTGGGCCAGTGCTGTCTTATGTAAGCTGGCTGACTGTATGGTTCACAAAGAAGCAGGTTTCTTAGTGGTCCTTTCATTATATTTTGCTTTAGAAAGTTTTTGCCCAGATTAAAATTTTTGTTGAATATCCTTTATAGGATGTCGCATAACCAGCCCCAGAATGTTTTTTTCCTTCTAGCTGTTATGATTTTTCTAGGCAAATTTACATTGAGTAGATTGCCATAGCTTTCTAAACGGTCGGCTCTGGATACCATTGTTGAAACCAACGCTAAGTGGTCTGCTTCCAGATTGCCTGGGATCAGACCAGAACCCTGGTATTATGAAGAATGTTCGCAACCCCCAGATGCCTATTTTTTTTTTAATCAATAATCATATTAAAAACCTTTCTTTCGTTTAAAATCTTTTTTTATCATTTTTTTTCCCCATTTTTTATCTACAATAGTAGGAAATGTGCATTAGCTTTTGGTAGCTTTTTGTCTCCTATTGCACTAGTACAAATATCTTTCCAGTCAACATTTTAATAAAAGTCTGCCTCTCTTTAAATCATTATTTATCTCTTGCATGCTTGCCCATAGCCATGCACACATAAATTTACTTTTTTCTAATTTAAACTATTTCCTTTTCCTAATAAATATGAACTTAAATGTTTAAAAAGAGAAAGCATTAGATCATACCTTTCATTTTATGTCTTGTTTTCAACATGGAGTAGTTATACTATTCTATGTTGACTGTAGAAAGGACAAACACTACTTTGAATTGCTTTTTAATTTGCCAGCAGTAGTGCTACAAATCAGTTTGTATTACTTTCCGTTTAAGTAATGCCTGTTGTTAATAAAAATCACAACTTTGACATGGCATCATTCACAAGTGATTCTTGTCTGGTACATCCAACAGCCATGTTTGTGTGGGCCATATTATAAACAGAGCAAATACCAGGACATCTTCTTTTTAGCATTCACCGGCTGTACTTCCTGCAGAAAGTTCTAGTCGTTCGTCCATTTCTGGACTTTGGTCTTATTCCAAAAGTTTTGTGTGTAAATCCATTTTCCAGATGTGACCTTTTTTTATGCAGACTGTTGCATTTCAGGCAAGTTTACCAACCTCTGATTTAAAAGGAACCACCTCTAGTTAATTGCTGTTACAGTATGCTTAAGTAAAGTGGTTCTTTCCCCAACGCCCTTCCCCTTTTCTCCCTTTTCCTCCCCCCCCCCCCCCCCCCAGAACCCACACTGTTAGTATTAGGACATGGAAACTGCAAGATTGCTTTGCTCATTAGTAATGAGCAGAGGTTTCTCTTGGACCAACAGATCATGTTCCTTTGCTGGCTTTAGCTGACTCATGAGCAGTTTGTTCTTTCTTCTCCTTCTCTTCACTTGTGGTACATTTTGATATGTTGTAATTGGGTGTGTCCAGTAGTATTTGCAGCTGTTGCATGATTATTATTGACAGTAACAATTTGTCCATTTTGGTTGTTACTACTGCACTGTTGACACTTTGTTGTTGATACTGCTGCACTTTTGGCACTTTGTTGTTGATACTGCTGCACTGTTGGCACTTTGTTGTTGATACTGCTGCACTGTTGGCACTTTTTGTTGTTGGCACTGCTGCACTCTTGACAGTTTTGGTTGACAGTGCTGCACTCTTGGCACTTTGTTGACATTAATACACTGTTGACTCTGTTTGTTGTTACACTGCCTCTTGTCACTGCTGCTTATCGTTCCATGCTTGGCATGGACACAGTTTGTGTTAGTTTATTTTATTGAAGACATGGTCTCAAACATTACCGCTTCAGTGATATCTTGACTTGATTCCAGTATCTTTGGTCCTGCATGGATTGTTTTACCTGCATTATCTGTTTGAAGCAAGATTGGCACTGTTCTCACCAACTGTATCGTACAGATAAATACAACTAGGCCAGTGTCAGGGCTGTGGAGAAGTGAACTGGTCACCATCTATAGAAATTGCTGCCTGGCAAACTTAAAAGAATGAAGAAAAAACAAACAATGAGCATGGCAGTAGCAGAGTCTCTGACCATAGCCTTTAACAGTTACTAAAATGGGAGGATAATCCTATGTTGCGGACCTAAACTGGGGTCACACACAGAGTGATTCATAAAGCCTAATTAACTTCCTTATTTCTGGACTGGACTACTGATTTTTTGCATATTTAATCTCAGAAATGTACAAATTCATTGTTAATATCTGCCAATACAGTGTTATGAGTCGAATCTTTCCTCTAGATTTAAGATGTACATCTAAGTAAAGTATGTTAGATATACCAAATAGCAACATGCTAGAATAGTTTCTTCTACTTATTTACTTTTTTTCCTTCAGATCTATATACCTGCCTTTTCTAACAGAATGTTGAAGAAAAAGCTACTAGTGCTGAGCACAAAGTGTCTAATTCAGTATCGCTGAAAAGGTTCTGGTGTTGTCTTCTGCCAGGAAAGAAAAAGGCTGTGTGTATTTAAATGGAAAATTCACACAGCATTCCATGGGTGATATGATCTGCTCAGGTTAGTCGGCCAGTTCCACTTACTGGGACATTACCTGGTACCCATTTTAGATTGGGTTGACTAGGGAGTCGAGGCACTTTTTGAAAACAATCTGGAGGTAATCATCTCCCTTCAGGTATTGCCTCCAAGTGGCCCGATTATAGCACTCATTTGAAATGTCTAGTTGGTAAAAACCGGCCTTATATAGCACCACATGTTCTTAATTGTAGTCACCTATTGCATTTGATATCCAGTTTCATCATCATCACTTAGACATGTCTTGTCATCACTTAGTCATGAGTGTGTGAGAGAGAGAGAGAGAGATAGGCATTGCAAAATTTTAGCTAGTTGAGCATGTAAAGAATTGTGCAACTTTTTATAATTTACACAAAAATAGGTTTTTCTGAGATTGTTTTGAAATACATTTGACTGTTTGGAGTCACATTCATTGGGATTTATGTAACCATTTTTCTTTAAAATCCAGGAACTGGCTCATCTGAGATTACACCTAACACCTACAATAAATCTCACACTCAGGTGGGTTATTGTTTGTAATGTTGTTCCTCATAATAAATCAGTACCTCCAGGTGTTTACTTGTACAAATTATTAGAGATATTTATTGGCAAGGACATTTTCATTTATTTATTTGAGTACCATCACTTGAATATACAGGATTCGTAGTCTGTAAAATACACAACTCCTATACAGTTCATTCCTTCACAATCATCATCAACCTGTTCATTTTTCTGTAGGAACAGTTTAATGTCCAGTGCTTGTAGAGTGGCATTAGCCACTTTTCAACAAGTTTGTTTTGAGAATCGGCATAACACTCAGGACATTACCATAAGTGCTCCGTTTTTCAGCAGCAAGTGAAGAGTTCCACTTCCCACCAATAACTGTAGATAGTTCTCTCCTTTCCCTTGAGAGTTGACATCATCCAGATCCCCCGATAAAGTCCCCGCAGCGCCATTCTCCTCAGACCATAATGATCTGTTTGTGCCTCCACACTGTTTACTCGCTCCCGAAGGGCCCTCACAACATCTAGCTTGTCATAGATCATACATTTCAGTTTGTTTGTGTGTCTTTAATGGTAGTCCATTGTATACTGCAGCACCTTCTTGCTCTGACATGTTATTTTCAAATTGTAGCATCTGTGTTGTTACATTCAGTGGCTGCATTCCTAATGAGACGACTTAACCATTTTGATTTTTGTCATTTCTGGTGGTAATTTTGAATGAATTATTGGTGGCATGTCTGATAGAATAATACATGTTCAGATAATCTAGATCAAGGCTGTTCAACCAAGTTTCTAAAGGGCCAAAATAGACTTACTGCCACTTTACCAAGCATGTCATAGGAGTTGACCAATTGGGGGCTTCCTTTAAAGTCTTCATACCAGAAGCCGAATCTGTAAAACAGATGTGCATGTAAGACTGATTCTGGAACTTTAGTAAAGTCCGGAGATGGATAAACACAGAACTTTCTGCAGGAGTTTACTGTCAATGAATGCAAAGGAGAGAGATCGTTAATACATTTGGCAGTAATCCACCAGCCACTAACTAGACTTTTGTGGGCTGCATTTGATATGCTGGCCACCAGTTGAATAGCCTTGATCAGGGTGTGTTGTTTTGTGTGTGCTAAATATATTCACCTTGTGAAATGTTGCCTTGTTCCATTTCAGACTTATGACAAGCAGGGTTTCCATGGTGGCACTCCTCCTCCATTCAACCTGCCCATGGCATCTGCTACCCAGGCTGGACCGATGGGAGGTCCTGCTGCGCCCTACGCGACTGCACCATTTTTGCCCATAATGGCAACTCACCAGCTGCATCATCCCATACAACAGGTAGGTAGCTCTAGATGGACATCTGTGTGTCATTATTCATCAGGATGATCTATCTACTCTTATGAGTTTGCTACACATTTGTCTCCATAGATATTCTGTTTTCACTGATTTATTGGGGTGGGGGGGGGGGGCATTTATAGTCATAATTAGGACATAGTGTAAAAAGAAATCAGTCCCTAAATGTGAGTTTTAGCTACATTAAAAAAAATGCTTATTGTGTAATCAGCTTTTGTTATTTTTGTTTGAAAATGTAACACTAGAGCTTTTAAATTAAGATTTACTTAAAAAAGGTAACACTTAAACTTTTAAGATTTACTTAGAAGAGGCTAATCATGATTATGTTATTAGAATACCTCACACATGGCAGTTTTATTTAAGTGCGATTGCTTTATCCACCAATTTCTTCAGTCCATTACTTCGCGCATATGCTGACTTAATTCCTTGATAGAATCTCACTCACTGTTTATGTTCAGCCCAGACTGACTTGTGTTTTTTCTGGTATTTTTACTTGCCACTAACTGCCTGATTTGAATATATTAACCCTACCAGACCTGGGGCCGTAAACATAATGCCCCCTACATCTGAGCTCCTGGGCATTAACGTGAAAAAATCATGATATACAAAAATATTAGTTAATGCATTCAAGTGATTAGAATAAGCTGAAACTTGGAGACATTGTAAAAAATAGGTTTACCTTTCATCTAGCGCCAATATTCACCTTGGTGTGCCAATCAACCCAGCCCGATGAGCCTTGTTTCACATAGTGAGCACCAGATGTTGCTGTTTGAGGGACATGCTCCCTTTTCTTACTATCGATCTAGACTCTATAAGGTTCAGAGTTCTCATCACTCGAGCTCCTCACTCTCTGTATCACTTGAACTGGGAATGTATTCTTCATGAAATTTTCTCCTCACAAACTGAATCAACCAAAGTACCCATCTCCTGTTTAGCTGTGAAAAGCCTAGGCCTTCACTTTTCTGTCGAAGCGCTTGGTTCATCAGCCGCTCATTTCATTGTGAATTTTTAGAATGTTTTTCATTTTAAACCACACACAGTAAATTAAAAAAAACACGTGGGGGAAGCCATTTGTAGTGACTGACCACAAGGTTTGACCACCATTGGTTGGTTATTTTTAGTGTGTGACACATCTTTTTCACGTACTATGCAAATTTCCGATAATTAGGTACAGGAGTAAAGCGGCAGATTAGAAAATTCCCGAAAAATCAGTGCAGTGGTCTGGTAGGGTTAATTTACACACGGGGAGGGGGGGGGGGGGAGGGGGGGGGGGGGGGGGGGGGGGGGGGGGTGGGGGGGGGGTGGGGGGGGGGGGGGGGTGGGGGGGGGGGGGGGGGGGGGGGGCGGGGGGGGTGGGGGGGGGTGGGTTTGGGGTGGGGGGGGGGGGGGGGGGGGGGGTTGATAACTTCTTATCCTGAAAGTGGAAGTGTTTGAAACTAGCCATTGTGGTTTAGAAAAGTGAGTTTGATCTGGGCTGTCTATTAAACAAACATGTGTGGGTATCTCTAAAACTCATTTACAACAGAAGGTGAATGACCCACATATTTAGCAGATGTTGATGCTCTCTCCCGCTACAGGATTCGAGCAGTTCCAACTCTCGTGGCCTGAACCAGGCAGGCAGCCAGGCTAAAACCGGAGCTGGCAAGTCCTACGGCACCCCGTACTGGAACAACTAGCACAGCCATGTACTTCTGAAGGCTACGGACGACCTGTAATACTTGTAGCCGAGGTGGAAGATCATCAACTTGGCTGGATCTGCTGCTGAGTTCTCTAGGGGTATACTTCAGAGCTTTTGGTCAGAAAACGAGACAGACAACTCTCTGAGTGTAGTTTTTCACTTGAATAAGTTCATCATGGTTGTTCCACAGTATGGAGTCACTTATTTTAAAAGCTACCCATGAGGTATAAAAAAAAAAGATGACATGATTTTTCTTCTCTTCCTTTTTCTTCTCTGATTTTATTTTGTAGTGTTTGCATTAACCATATGTTTTTATTCTCATTTGTGTTGTGTATATTTTAGCAGAGTTCCTGTAAATACTGTTTGTTACCCCCATTGTTTCAGATAAAGTAATTATCACAGCACAGTGTTTTTGTGTCTCTCTTTCTCCTACTTTGATACATGCAGCTTGTTAGATGTGGCAGTCGTAGTGCTTCTTTGTGGTAGTTACAGACTGGATTGGATTATTCAACAGATCAGCTTGTGAGTGCGATTGGATATTTTGGAGAAGAGTTGGGTTTCTATTTTTATAATCATAGGGAGGACGTTTGTATGATTCACGAATCTTGACCTGTTTAACGTAATAAAACTTGAAGCCTGTTAAAGGGGAAATATGTACAATTAATTTTGACTAATATAACTGGTACAACTCGCAGCCTATTACACGCAACAGTGATAAATATGATACAAAAGGAGTACAATAACGTACTGCAGAAAAGATCGATTTGGACTTCTGAAAACGACATGCTTATTTTTCCTATATTGACTGCAGTTGTAGACATCTATATATATAGTGCGCTGTTTTCAGCAGAGTTTGCTTGTCAGTGTGCTGCTGTTCCATGGCATGTTGTACATAGGCTTACCCACACTTCACATGTCAGACTTTGTCAATTGTGATTGTTTGATTTACGCAACATTGAATCACGTGTACTCTTTTGCCATTTCACAAGAAAGTCTGTTAGACCTATGTCGTTGTTTTTGTATATATTGTCTTGTACAGGTTTTTTCCCCCTGCAAACAGGTTGTCTCCCCCTTCATGTTACTCCATCAAGTAACCTATTGAATTGATCTGTTCCATGATTTTTATTAAAGCAAATAGTAAAACATGCTACTTTTGGCATCCAAGTATGTGAAAGTCTTCAATGTTAACATTTGTGTAATAAATACTGGCTATATATTAACTGTTTTGTGATCGTACTGGTCTCTTGAATTTGTACGTGTGCTGGGTGTGTTTGGGCTTCCTCTGCATTCGTCTTTAAGAGAGCAATCGGCATGTTGTGTTGTGGTTTACAGCTAGAGCATAATATCTGCAAGAGCTGCTGTGGTGTAGCAGGCTCGCCTTCGGATCTGAAGTTCGTGGGTTTGGATCCTGGCAAAGCTGGTCCTTTTTTTTTTTTTTAAAGAAATTGCCTTGGCTCTCAATTCAGCCCTGCCTTGAGTGGGTACCAGGTATAGTCCTAGGAAGTAAAGGTGGCCAGCGTGATGCTGACCTCATGGCCCACCCTCTGCCAATTGGTCTGTAAAATATATGTCTAGTCCTATTGAGGTGTGGAAAAGGGTTCTTTACCTATATGCGCCTGTTAGGTCCACACATCTGATTTCAGCAAATCTTCAATAGTTTCCTTTTTTGACATGTTTTTTGAGAAATTTTAGGTATATCCTCTCCTCATCCCTCACCCAAATGTGGCTCCGCACAGAGATAAATTTGGCTGAAATTTCTTTTTTCTATGATGGCAGTATTTGCAGTTTTCTTTTTAAAGGCCATGGTATAGGTGAATCAGCAAAAGAAGAAAATGCTGTGATATTTTCATTGAAAAATACTGTGAAACAAGCTTAAGAATGGAATGCCACATTATATATAAACTATAGACTTTGAAAAGGCATTTGAAAGTCTAGATAGAACAATGATGTGGAGGATCCTTGTTGCTTATGGGTTACCAGATAGTTATTAACATTTAAAGGTCGCTATTAAGCAGCGGTTCTAAACCTGCCGGTCGCAACCCTTTTTTTGTGTGGATCAGATCCTTTTACAGGGGTCGCCTACAAATATCTGAACAATTTATTAAAGTTATAAAGGAAAGTAATTGTTTGGGGGTAGCCCACAACATAAGGGAACTGTATTAAAGGGTCGTGGCCTTGGGAAGGTTGAAAGCCACTGGCACGTAGGATATCAATGAAGAGTAAAAGTAGGACTTATGGAAACAGAAAACTGCAGGGTAACATCAGGAGTCCGACAAGAGTGCATTCTGGCACCTTTCTTGTTTCTCATAGTGGTAGATTATGTTATGAAGAAAGCAACAACAGGCACATGAAAGGGCCTTCAGTGGAACATCTGGACTTTGCAGATCAAATCTGTGTCATCTGCCAAAGTGAAGAACATCTACCCCAGAAGACAGATAAGATCACAAAAATATATATACAAAACCAACAGGGTTAAGAATTAAGGTCAATAAAACAAAACTGCTGGAAATAAAACCCAAAACTGAAAGTCCTATAGTAACATATAATGTTGGCTTGGAAACAGTAACTGACTTCACTTACCTGGGAAGCAATATCTCTTCGGAGTAAATGTAGTAGTTGAAATCAAGCAGAGAATTGCAAAGGCAAATGCTGCTTACAACAGACTACAGAGTGTCTGGAGATCAAACATCTATAGCACTATAACTAAACTCAGGATATACAAAACGTGTTAGGGCAGTTCTCTATTGAGCAGAATCTTGAAAAACGGACACTAAGATAAAGAGCATTCTCAGAGGTTTTGAGGGAAGATTTCTCAGAATATTGTTGGGGTTCATAAGAGAAGATAAAATCAACAATTCTAGATTACAACATACATGTAGATCTAAATTTACTCTGCAGCGCCAGCTTGGACACTTTGACAGATTCCTCACCTCGCACAAATTTAGCAAGCCTGCACATAACAGAAAATGTATTGATTTGCACTCATAGAAGTAAGTAGAAAGATAGAAGAACACACTAGAGACATTAAAAAAGAAAAGGAAGCTATAGTTACCGTGCAGGGATTCGAACCCGTCACCTCCAGGCGGCGTGTGCGCTTTGTTATGGAAACAAGTGCACTAAGAACATGGTTAACTAGGCACGCATACCTGTTTCCACCTTTCTTAACATGCTCTGTGAGTCAGTTACAATCACAGCTTGTATGTACAGCTGAGTCTCAAGCCAGGGGAATGTAGCAGTGACTGCCTCCACCTCCATTCTCAAACTAGACGTGATATCATATGCCAGGCTTTTCTACACTAAGCGACGCCCATTCGCTTTTGCTATAAACCTCAATGTACTTCGTCTGCCCCTCGACACAGAGCTGCCTGTATAGATAATCACATCACTTAGGCGAGGATTGTCATGAATTATTTGTTGAACTTCTGATTCTGCAGCGCCAGCTTGGACACTTTGACAGATTCCTCACCTCGCACAAATTTAGCAAACCTGCACATAAGTCTGATTGTGTCTTCAGCTTGCGCCATCCAAGACCTTATTCTTTTCAGTCTGTGACCCTTAGCTTTACTCAGGGCTTTATGCGGGAGGTGATTCTTGTCTGCAGCTACTCTGAGAAATGACTTTGCTTGCAGAACATTGAGCCTATCTGCAATAGTAGGCAGTGCAAGCAAATATCGCATACCAGCTACCGGGGTATGTCTTGTACATCACAGAATTACCTGAATGGCTTCATTCCGTATGCGTTCAAGTTTTATCAGCCGACTCCATGATATTGTAAGCATTCCAAGTCCATAATCTATCACCGGCTGGAACATTGTGAACACCATTCTTTGTTCCATGTCCATTGCTGCCAAAATCTTTAGAGCAATGAGTCCGTTTTTGGCATTTCACCACAACTGTCTCCTCATGATCCCTGAAGGACAAACAGGTTTCTATCGAAAATGATACCCAGGTATATCAGTTTGCATTCTCTTTTGATGTTACTGTTATTATTTGTGAGGCTTAGAACCTTAACACGTTAAGAAATGAAAACCTCTATATATATATATATATATATATATATATATATATATATATATATATATATATATATATAGACACACACACACACACACACACACCCCCCCCCCCCCCCCCCCCCCCACCCCCACATGCATAAACATAACGACCGATGTTTCTTTTTCTTCTTCTTCTCTTCCACCTTGTACCTTGTCGAGGGGAGATGTAACATTCGTTGATGAGTTCTGTCAAGAGCACTATTAACACTGATGTCCATTTCGGTAAGGCTGTTCTTAATGCCATCACTCCATATTTTCTTAGGTCTTCCACACGCTTGATACTCGTAACGTTTTAGTGTGTCTCGCTGTGGCAGATAGTACCAGTGCATTCTTGTTAGGTGTTTGTTTGATGAGCTATAAGATTGGCTTTATTCCTAGTATTCGTCTGATTTCGTATTCTGTCTTTCCTTGAAACTCCTGCAGCTCTTCTAATGCATTTCATCTCTGTTGTTACAATTTTACGTTCATTTGATGATATATGTGTCTACGTTTGGCACTGATAGTATAGTGTTGGCCAAAAAATAGTTCTGATAAGATTCACTTTAGTACTCCGGGGTATTCTCCTTATAGTACTTAAATAAACTTTTTAACATCACATTCTGCCACGGCCTTGATTTTTATTTTAATATCTAGAAACCATGAGTCGCTAACCCTTTGGCTCGGTACTATGGATATCGCAACCCATGCTAGATATCGTAAATCTGGGAGAAATTTTGCTTTTTCTGCCTACCCCCGGGCCATAAGGAGTTTGTCACCCGGTCGCCGCGCAGTAAGGTTTAATCAACTGTGCTAATGAGCCGGGCACAACCTTGATTAAAGATGAACAGTTAACAACAAAATTATAAAACCCCAGCTGTTCGTTCTAAAGAGAAAAAAAAAGTCATGGGCCTTTTTCAGGATAATGAGGCATGTGCTAGACCTACTGACACTTGATGGGTTATGTGGTCACGATCATGGTGGCCACTTTTACTTCCCAGGATATTTCAAGGTACCACTTTTAGACTGCGTCGACATGGGTGTCGTCCTCAATCATTAAAAAGAAAACTAAGTGGATCTGAACACAAGACTTTCACAGCACGGAAAGGCCTGTCTGCAATGAGGGTTCTGGCCGCCGCTAACACTGAGCAGAGACTGCTCCTGTTTCTGTTCCAGGGACTAGTACTTTCTTCTATCAAATATGCTCTTGCCATCCTCACTGTCAGCCATACTCAAACTGAAAGACTTGAGAATGTGCAAATTGAAGCAATGCGCATTATTCTGGGGTACACTGGAGACACCTCTTGTGTAGCAATGAGGTACCTTCTTGACTTCCCTACCATGAACTACAGGATCAAGATCTGGAGGGCTCGTGCATATCTCAAGGTAAGTTCAGATCTGAAGCACCATTTGCACTAAATGCTCTTCAAGAAAAAGGGCAATAGGCTTAGCAGGGGCAAATCATGGCTTGGTAGGGCGGAGGATTACATCATGCAGGTATACAGTCCCACAGACATCCATCCAGGTGAGCATTTGATACCAGCGTCTAAAGCGCCTAATCTCACATTCTCCTGTGTCGTCACTCTTGATAGGAGTTGTCGGGAGCAGAATCCAGCTACTGTCAATGCCGAGGTATGCGCGTTTATCAGTGACAACTCAGATGAGACAGATGTTGTGATCTGAATGACTGACTGACTTTCTACCCCACCAAGATATCACACAAGCGATAAACACCCGATGACACAAAGTGCCACCATGCGAATGAGGATCGTCGGGGAGAGGTCCCAGAAACCGCGTTCAGACATTTTGCCATATGTATGGCCTGCCTATATTGCGGCCCCCGGCAAAAGCCAGGGTGGAGCTTCAAATAAAGAATTTCATCCTGAAAAGGACGAAAGAGAATAATACCACTTAGATGTTGTGATCTTCACAGACGGGTCCGTTATACGAGGACATAATAGTGCATGGGCATTTATAGCTCGCTCTTCAGGCAGAACAGTTAAAGAAGCCAGCGATGCCTTCTCTATGACAACTAGCAGCATGGTGATGGCGGTGACATAAGCTTTTATGTGGCTAAAATCACAGGACTATTCCCGCGTGTGTGTGCTGAATGACTCTTTGAGCATGATCCGGGGTGGGGGGGGGGGGGGGGGGGAGGTCGAGGCAGACTGGTTATGGAGACAGTGGTTTGAGTCACTGCAAAACTCTCCTGTGTGTGCAGTTACCTTCATATTCGTCCCAGGGTATGCAGGCGTTGTTGGAAATGAAAGTGCTGAAAGACTGGCAGGTGCCATTAAAGATGGCCGGCCTATGGATTACGCGGACACTTAGATAAGACGCTCTGAGGATTTTGGAAGCAACGTATCCACATCACTGCTAAGAATACGCGAATTGGGTGTAAAGATCGGTACAGCCATGCACGAGAAGCACACCGGATGCACACGAAGTCTTGTTAACCAACATAGGACTGGTACTATTAACCGCACGACGCTGATGAATATGTTGAGAGGGTAATCTGAGCACCTATAGATGTGTCTGAAGTGCTGTGAAGATAATCTAACTCATAACTTTCACGTTGGTATGTAAGCATCCAAGTACTACAGTTCCTGCTCACTTCACCCTTGAATGCAGTAAAAATATTAAGTGAACTTTAAAAAACACAAAACAAACGCATCCTTATAATTCTCAGAAAACTGTTCTTTTTTACGTCTTCTTTTACTGCTTCGGGTGTCGAGGGAGATATCAGGTCCTGCTTTGTGCTTTTCTGGCTGCTTCAACCATAGACACATCATGGTGCTGTAGAGTTTCTCTAACCTTATCGTTCCATGTTGTTCTTGATCGACCTCTTGCTCTACGTCTCTCTTCTCTTTTGGTGTGTGCCTTGAAAGTATAACATCAGAAGGCATTCTCTCCAAGTGGGCAGAAACTTCACCCTAAGAAACTAGAATAAAATGATGAAGCAGAAGAAATGTTCTTATTCACGTTCACCGGCTGTAAACTCCGGTGGAAAGTTCTGGTTGTTCGTCCACTTCTGGACTTTAGTCCTGTTCCAGAAACTGAGTGTTGTGCACATGCTTTCAAAGGTCTGACTCATTTGCATGCAGACTGCTGTACTCTTGCCTCTCGGGCAGATATTCACTGACTTCGAAGGAGGTTTCCGATTAGTCCACTCTTACGACATGCTTTTGGGCGAGCAGTGGGTCTTTTCTTGTCTTCCCCAAAATGGGGCCCCGGAACCTACTTGGGGTCAGAGAAGAAATTTTGAGTCTTCGTTACTGACGTCATGTCTTTCACAGAAAGAAAAGCTTGATGAGTAGACCATTCACAACTTTGAAAAGTCATGTCTTTCACAGAAAGAATAGCTTGATGAGTAGACCATTCACAACTTTGAAAAGTCATGTCTTTCAGAAAGGACAGCTTGATGAGTAGACAGTTCACAACTTTGAAAGTCGTGTCATTCACAGAAAGGAAAGCTTGACGAGTAGACATTTTACAACTTTGAAAGTCATGTCATTGACAGAAAGGACAGCTTGATGAGTAGACAATTCACAACTTTGAAAGTCGTTTCATTTACAGAGAGGAGAGCTTATCAAGATATGAGGGGGTTCAAATTCTCGACATCCTCAGCAACACTGCCATGCTGTTACAAGAAACTGACTTGGTTATTGTAATTTCTGTCACACCTTTACAAATTTCATTTGAAGCTCCCTCATACAAGGAAACAAGTAAAAAGCCCTTTTCCTAGACCTATATTTTTATAGACCAACTGGCTTCCAACAGGTGATTTGGTCAACATCACACCTGTCTACTTACCTCCCAGGACATTACCTGGTACCCATTTTAAACTGGGCTGACCTGGGAAGAGAGGTCAAGTTTGTGGAAAAAAAATAGATGTGGATTTAAACCCTAGAAATTCGGGCCAATAGGTAAGTATTGAGCCACCATGCTGCTAGGGTTGCCAAAAAACAAGGATGGTTACTTTAACATAAGCCATCTTTGAGACAGAAACAGTTAAAGTAACAACTCCAAGGGACTGACAGAGTTATAGATACAACTCCATAGGACTGAAAGAGATAGATACAACTTCATAGGACTGAAAGAGTTATAGATACAACTCAATGGGACTGAAAGAGTTATAGATACAACTCCATAGGACTGAAAGAGTTATAGATACAACTCCAAGGGACTGACAGAGTTATAGATACAACTCCATAGGACTGAAAGAGTTATAGATACAACTCCATAGGACTGAAAGAGTTATAGATACAACTCCATAAGACTGAAAGAGTTATAGATACAACTCCATAGGACTGAAAGAGTTATAGATACAACTCAATGGGACTGAAAGAGTTATAGATACAACTCAATGGGACTGAAAGAGTTATAGATACAACTCCATGGGACTGAAAGAGTTATAGATACAACTCCATGGGACTGAAAGAGTTATAGATACAACTCCATGGGACTGAAAGAGTTATAGTTACAACTCAATGGGACTGAAAGAGTTATAGATACAACTCCATGGGAGTGAAAGAGTTATAGATACAACTCCATGGGACTGAAAGAGTTATAGATACAACTCCATGGGACTGAAAGAGTTATAGATACAACTCAATGGGACTGAAAGAGTTATAGATACAACTCAATGGGACTGAAAGAGTTATAGATATAACCTTCATTTATAAATACCCACTAAATATGGTGAAAATAATATTTCTTTTTGGGATTTTTCTGCACAATATTAAGGAGAATAAAAGCAGACACAAGAAAAGGAACTAAAAGCAAAATGAAAGAACAAAGAGTTTCATAACTTAAGAAATGTTCTTTTTATTATTAAAAGTCAGCAGCAATGAATTTATGACATCTTCTTCTTCTTCTGTGTTTACCGGCTGTAAGCTCCGGCGGAAAGTCCTGGTTGTTCATCTATCTGGACTTTAGCTTTGTACCAGAGCCTGAGTTTTGTGTGTACATCCGTTTTACTGACTTATTTATGTACAGCAGGTTGTTCCTTGCCACTAGGGCAGATGCACTCCGACTTCGAAGGAAGTTCCCAGTTAGTCAACTCCTACAACATGAAGGTTGGGGAGGCAGTGGGTTTATTCTTGTTTTCCCCACTATAGGGCCCCGGAACCCACACAGGGAAATTTATTATTTAATAAACATTTAAAAAATAAATAACCTGACAGCACAAACAAGAAATAAAAAGATGGCGTACTGATATGTTCATTTGAATGAGGTGGCAGTGACTTGAGCCTGATCAAAAATACATTTGTTTGAACTCCAATTATTTGCATAATTTACTTCTTGTGGGTTCAGGGGCCCCAGTTTGGGGGAAAAAAAGAATAAACCCAATAAGGAAGTCATAACAGGCGAGTAATCAGGTGCGTTTGAGGTCGCAGTGCACCTGCCTGAGAGGTGAGCAGCACAAGTCTGCCTACAAACAAGTCAGATCTGTGAAACAGATGTGCAGGCAAAATTCAAGTTCTCAAACAAGACAAAAGTCCAGAATGGATGAACAACCAGAACTTTCAGGAGTTTACATCCAGTGAACACAAAGAAGAAGAATTTCTACCTCTGACTCTCCTCCTCATACACTAACAATATTCACATATTTAGAATGTAGCCAGTATAGTTTACCCTTTATTTTTTCCAACTGCGGAAAGATTTTTAACTTGCACAACACGCTGACACAGTGCCCGTTTTTTTGTGTGTGGGTCCTTATGCTGCGCATTCAATCCACTAGCCAGGAATCAGCAAAGAGAGTGTGTGTCATCAGTGGGGTTTTTGTATCATCTGGATGTGATCTTGGTATTTTTTAATTCAGAGATAGATGAAATACCCCCAGTTCCATTACCACTACACACTAGTGCTAAATGCTAGCAACAAGTTACATTCCTGAGACAGGAATAGCATAATCTGCCACACAAGAACCTCACTGCCAAATGCACAGTAATATACAACATTAGTGTATACTGCAGTGTAAGAAATATGAACAGATAATACTGCAATATATATATATATTTATACATGAATGTATGTATGGATGTAAGTTAAGGTCTCTTTTCCATGCCCATAGGGCATATAGGGCTAGACCTATATTCTTAAAGACTAATCAGCACAAGGTGGGTGATGGGTTCAGCATCACGCCGGCCACCTTTACTTCCCGGGACTGCACCCGGTACCTACTCAAGGCTGGGTCAACCTGGGAGTCAAAGTCATTTTTTTTTAAAGTCCGGCCCCGCCAGGTAGCAAACCTTTCGACCCGCATGCGAGCGCCTAGCTGCTATACCACAGTGAGTATGTATGTATGTATGTATGTATGTATGTATGTATGTATGTATGTATGTATGTATGTATGTATGTATGTATGTATGTATGTATGTATGTATGTATGTATGTATGTATGTATGTATGTATGTATTGCAGTATCATCTGTTCATATTTATTACACTACAGTACACTAATGTTGTATATTAGTGCATGCATACATGCATGTATGTATGTATGTAGGTATGTATGTATGTATGTATGTATGTATTTACGAGCCATATTATGAATTATGACAATGGAAAATAAGATAGATAGCTCTAGAAAGCTGTTATGACAAAATGTCAATATGGATGACAAAATGTCAATATGGATGACAAAATGTCAATATGCTGGAACCACCATTGTAAAGTTCTTATTTGAAAATGTTAAGCCACTAATAAAAGCTGTAAATATAATAGCAGGATTATATAACAAGCATGACATCAAACAGTAAAAGTATAATATTACATATAAATATGAAGAGCACAAAATAAATATTACTGCTCGAGAACAAACAAATATCTGACATAACAACAGGCATTCTATATCGCAATTATAACTCAGAGATTTTGAACAGGACATCTTCTTGTGTATGTCCAATATCTTCTGTATTAGACATAACTGTGCTGTGATATCTGTGTTTTTCAGTCGACACATCTATTTTATTCAGCCTTCTTTGGTTAAATAGAATATTCAATGTTTTTTTTTTTAACTTAAAATTACAGCCACGCTAGATTAGAATGTGAGTTACTGTAAAATAAACCCGTGTGATTTGATCTTATGTTTCTCAACAGTATTACACTACACACAAACTGCAATACACAACCACAGTTGGGAAGAATGTTAATAAAGAAACAAATACAGTGAAGATCTGATAAGAAGAACTCACTGAGGACCAAAAAAGTAGTTATTCTTATCAGAAATTGCTCTTATCCAGATCAGAGTTCAAGCAAGACATAACAAGATAACAAACTGTTATTCATAACAGATATTTACTGCATCCAAGATCATCCTAAGCAGTATGCCATGCTTATACATACATCTATACCATCAGCATGAGTGAATATTTTGAATGTATCACAAAAATACAAATTAATTAAAAGCACCAGAATACACAAATACACATTAACTGTATGATTAAATATACAAGGAATGCTACAGATATCTTGAGGAAGTACAAACACTAAATAATATACAGCATCAGATTTACTCGTAACTAGTGTCTCAACAAGGATACACAGTGTCACACATACATCACATCCGCTACCTGACACCGTCCATCTCAGAAGACACGAAGTAAACAAACCTCATAAAATTAGCAAAAGGTAATTTTTCTATGAAGAAAAAGGGTGGGGGGGAAGAGAAAGTGAAATGGTCACGCCACTAAATTCTTGCAAGTTCGAGATATTCAACAATGTCAACTACTTTAATATCATCATCATGTGCTGTGCCGGTAAAGGCAGGCTGTCATGTTTCACCATATCACACGATGTCCAGAATCCCAGATCAGTTCAATGTTTTTGTCTTGCCCCAGCCACTTGGCCAGACCATCCCAGTATTTATCTCTGTGTCTTTCTCTAGCTCTCTTTCCATCAGTCTTGCCAGGTGTTACCAAGTTCTTGAGTCCATTTCTTCTCATAATATGTCCACAAAATATTGACTGTCTCCCTCTAAAAAATTTGAGTAACATTTACTTTTAAAGAAACAAAACTTTCTTGATAAAACTTGACTTTATAGTTATTCTATATATTAAGTAGGTCTACACAGCACACCCATCTTGCAATAAGAAAGTTTTATTCAAAAATGTTTAAGGTATCTCACTGACAGTGTTAATTTAGCAATATTAATCAACCAATTAGGTGCCATCACTGCAGTAAAGGTTGGTGGCAATGTATCTCAAAAATGCTCTGATGTTCATCCTGGATGTCCACTCTCTTAGACAGCTGTTTGTCAATCTTTTGATGTGATCCACCCACTTGTACTGCTTTCTGCCTCTTGCCCGCAACTTTTCTATCCAGTATGGTATTTTATTAGTAAGGTTTTTTTTTATTAGAGTGCTGTGGCCTAATATGGCAGAAATGTATCATGTGTCTCTTTGTAATTTCCTTCATCAACTTTCCTCTCATTCCTAGTTCGCTAACTCTTTCAATCCCAGGGGATTTGGCATCAGAGTCCCAACTGGTAGTCAAGAGATACATAAAATCGGCACATCTTGCATTTAATCAGCCATTAGGTAGGAACATATGATGTGTTCCTTAGGACTGAAAGAGTTGAGAACCTCTGTATTTGATTGTGTTTCAAAAAATAAAATAAGTCCATAGAGAACCTCCAAACGTCAAGACAGTAGAGAAGAATGCTTAGTAAGCGTCTTTTTCAGGCACAAATAATGAATTGTATATAAAAACAATAAATCCAATTATGCAATAAATGTATCAGATACATCACACAGTCAAACAACCACTAACACACATTCCACTCATGCCACATACAAACAAGTTTAGCAGCCGCCTCCAACTTCTAAAACTATTTCTTTTTGGTGCACACTATTTTCTAGGCAAGGAAGCACCTAGACAGTTATAAAAATGTTTATGTATGTCCTAGGAAAGGCATGTTATTTTCCTCCTCTGTATGTTGGGTTCTGGAATGTAGTTTTTGGATCCTTGTAGATTGGGTTTGCCCCCTGTTAACAGAAACAAATATTAAGATCATTGTTACCTTGAGTCTACTGTTACTTTGAATAAACATAATCACATTTAATTCTTTTAGTACCAACCAACTCACCGTATGTTTCTTGATCATTTCAAAGATAATATTATATCCTTGCTGTCTTCTATCACCAACATTTTGTATCATAACATTTTGTATCGGGATTTTTAGCTGAACTACTTCTGCCCTAACATGTCTGTGCTTACTACTTCAGGCTTCTACTTTGAATAGAAGAAGTTAAAGTAATTACTGCTTGGGACTGAGAAAGTTAAGTGTGTACAAGAATTCTGGCCTATTCAGTCACAATCCAATTACAAAATACTAGCTGCTTAGTAAACACACCAGTGGAATATTTCTAGAAAGATAATATTACTAAATATTAGCTGTTCAGTCAACACAACTGTGGAATATTTATAGAAAGATAATATTACTAAATATTAGCTTTTCAGTCGATCGAAACAAATGTGAAATATATATTCTAGAGTAATAATACTGGGCAGAGAGCAAGGAATGTGGGCTGCATCAGCTGGGGATTTAGTTCAGTCTTTTCTTATCTTTGCTGTTGCTGCAGTTCTTGCCATCTCATGTGCTGTCTTCCCAGACTAAGAGACAAGTGTCAGGATGAACAGCTTTATACAGTGATTCTCAAGTGTTATTCCCGAGCTCATTAAAGCTTAGTGAAAAACAAGAAAAGAAGATTTAACTTTGATCAAATTCTTTGCGTTTGATGTAATTTTGTTGTTGCTGCTTTTTTAAGGAGCAACTTTCCTTTACTGAAGTCGATCCTCTTTCACCGTGGAGTGTGGAGGTTTGCCAGACTTCTCTGTCAGCGGTTTTCTTTTTGGCTTTTTAGTCCTCTTACAAATCCACATAACTTAACTGAGGGTTTGTTTGAACTTTGGTCTCCCGCATGAGAGTAGAATGTTCTATCCCCTCAGCAAGCCACTTCCAAAAAAGGACTTAAAACTTACTTAGTCGCTCCTCTTCTATCTTGGGGTGTAGAGGTTTGCCAGACTTCTCTATCAGCAGTTTTCCCAAAGGAGCCAATAAAATCAAATACAAATCAAAGCAAGGGAGCTGAGTTATACAGAAACCCACATGGAGAAAGAAAAATGGGAATGTAGCAGCCTAAGAATACTGAGAGAAAAGAGCATTTAAAACAAATGAAATAGGTCAGACTGACTAAGAACACTGAGAGAAAATAGCATTTAAAACAAATGAAATAGGTTAGACTGACTAAGAATACTGAGAGAAAAGAGCATTTAAAACAAATGAAATAGGTTAGACTGACTAAGAACACTGAGAGAAAATAGCATTTAAAACAAATGAAATAGGTTAGACTGACTAAGAATACTGAGAGAATAGAGCATTTAAAACAAATGAAATAGGTTAGACTGACTAAGAACACTGAGAGAAAATAGCATTTAAAACAAATGAAATAGGTTAGACTGACTAAGAATACTGAGAGAATAGAGCATTTAAAACAAATGAAATAGGTTAGACTGACTAAGAATACTGAGAGAATAGAGCATTTAAAACAAATGAAATAGGTCAGACTGACTAAGAACACTGAGAGAAAATAGCATTTAAAACAAATGAAATAGGTCAGACTGACTAAGAATACTGAGAGAAAAGAGCATTTAAAACAAATAAAATAGGTTAGGCTGAATAAAATACAATAGTCCAGCAAAAAACGAGCAGTTTAAAATTAGTCAGATGAATGACAAAAACTTACAGAGTCCCACTTAGCTCTGTCTCTTTCCTTCATAAAATCTGCATACTCTTTAGCATCTCGCCGATTACGAATAAAAATAATAAGACAGATGATGAGTAGAGGAATTAGCACCACAGCAGCCACAGTTCCACCAACTATTGCAGCAACAGGAGCTTCCTTCGGACACTCTGCAAAACATATAAATGGTGAGAAGTGAGTTGTTTCCCTCATCAATTACAAACAACCACTTACTGGTGAATTGATGCATGACAAGCTAGATGTTCATGTGGCTTTAAACGCAAAACTACACCCACGCATGTGTACTCAGTGATTCAATGAGTATGATCCGGAGGGTTCAGGCAGGTTCGGCGTGAAAGGCAATGGCTTGAATCATAACGGAAGTCCACTGTCCCTTTATTTTCGTATGCCAAGCCCATGAATGAAGATCTTAGTAAGATCAACGAATTACTCTTTGCAGATGACCAGGCCTTGATAGCAGATACAGCCATGAAATTGCAACAACATCTAACATCCATGAATGAAGAATGTAAAACAAATAATATGAGAATCAACACTGAAAAGACAGAAGTAATGTCAATAGGAAAAAAGAAGACAGATCTAAACATAGCAATAGAATACAAAGGCATTAAACAGGCATCTGAGTTTAAATATCTGGGAACTACATTTACCAAAGATGGGAAATTGGATAAAGAAATTAACATTAGATGCAGTAAAGCAAACCAAGTATTGGGACAGCTAGCCCCCCTCTTACAGCATAAGACAATCTCAATCAGCACAAAGAGACATCTTATTCAAAGCATATTTATTCCAACTCTGTGCTACCAGTGCCAGACATGGTCACTCACAACAAACCATAAAAGAAAATTAGTAACTACAGAAATGAGATGTCTGAGAAGGGCTGTAGGAGTGACCATAAGAGATCAGATCAGGAATGAGATCATAAGAGAACAAGTCGGCACAGAACCAATTCTGGATTACATACAAAGACAGCAAGTGAAATGGTTTGCCCACTTGAGAGAATGCCTTGTGACACATTAACATACAAAGCATACATGGAAAAAGAAGAAGGACGTAGAGCACGGGGTAGACCAAGAACAAGATGGAAGGATAACATTAGAGAAACTCTACAACAGCACAATGTGCCTATGGTCGAGGCAGCCAGAAGAGCTAGAAACAGAACCTTATATCTCCCTCGACACCCACAGCGGTAAAAGAGGAAGTGAAGAAGAAAAAGAAGAAGTATTAGCGGGCATCAATGGAAATGAAAGAGCTGATATGTTGGCTGGATCGGCTATTACTACCGACGGTCAACCTATGGATTATGCTGATATTATTAATGCCCTCCAAGAAATGGAAAGGGTGGAGGACTTTGGGGGCAGTGAATCTGCATCACTTGCCAGAATAATAGACTTGGGAGTTAAGATCGGCATAGCAAAAAACAAGACACACACCAGGCACATCAAAGGACTTGTGAATCAACACAGAACTGGTACTTTTAGCCACCGGATGCTGGGGTTTATACTGACAGGAGGATCTGAGCACTTGTGGACATGTCCGGAGTGCAATGACGATAACCCAACTAACTTAACTAAGTTAGATGTTGTAAGGGTACTCTAGAAGTGAGTGAACAATGTGAAGACACAAACAGAACATTACAGTCAAACATGATATACATGAATAATAGCTAGTTCATCAAATACTGTTCACATGAAGAACACCTAATCAAACATGGCCTACAAACTACAGCAGTTCTGGGACAGAAACAAAAATGAAAGTTACAAACAACTTGCCTTTGGTTTTCTGTGCTTTGATTAGGACCGCATTGTCTTTGGTGTACTCATATGTGAAGAAAAATGTGCATCCATCAACATCAATCCCATCACAGTGCCTGATGCCTTTCCCAGCTGAAGATAAACAGAAAGAAAACTTTTTTCTACTCAATAATTCTTTTTGGCTGTATCAATGCTAACTGTCTATATGTATTCATTATATTCATTTAATATTTGTATTCAATGCAGGATAATAGCAATGAAGAAGCTTGAGGCAGTGCAGATGTACTTTTTGAGAAGAATGTAATGGACACAGGTGGAAACAAACATGGAGGTAACGAATACTGCCTGTCTTACAATATCACTCATCAACAACAACAAAAGAAAAAAGATAAATGATAAAGGATATTTCAACAGATGAAGTGGAATGGAGAAATAGCATTATGTATAATGTAAATATGTAAATATAAAATACCAGGCAAGAGAGGCAGAAGACACAGAAATATTTATGTAAACAGCTGGACAAATAATAACAAAGGGTCACTGAAAATGTTAACAGTTGAAAATTCTCGCAATCCTTTTCAACACCAACTTTGTCAAAATATCTGATAACAGACAGTGTTTGAGAGCCATGATTGCCTATGTCTATTTCAGACAAGGCACTCAAAGACAAAGTACAGTTTGTATATTTTGGTAGTATAACAATAAAGCCTTGTTAACATAAATTAAATGGGGCCGAAAAATGTACGCTAACCAAGAACTAATAATACATTCTTCTTCTTCTTTAAGTTCACCGGCTGCAATCTCTGGTGGAAAGTTCTAGTAGTTCGTCCACTTCTAGCCCTATTCCAGAAACTGAGTGTTGTGTACACATCCATTTCACAGGTCTGACTCATTTGCATGCAGACTGTTAGTTCCCTGCCTCTGAGGCAGATGTACTCTGACTTTGAAGAAAGCTCTTAATTAGTCGACTCTTATGACATGCTTTTTTGGGGGCAGGCAGTGGGTCCATTTTTGTTTTCTCCACAAAGAAGCCCAGGGAAATTATACATTAAAATAATGATGCTGCTGGGACCGACATTTTGTTCATGTTAACCAAGCGTTATTCTTAAGTTTGAATTAACAAGGTTTTGCTGCATGTATTTAATATGTCTAGAGAGATTTAAAAAAAGGTCCGTCACTTTGCATACTTAAAGTGTCTTGAATTTTTCATTGGTTCTCTCAAAATTAGACAGCTTTTCTATTAAGTTCTAATCCTGACCTGTTGTCCCATTAGCACTGTTCATTTCTGTCATTCTTTGCCAGGGGAGATTGTTCAGATCACATGAATACCTTGTAAAGATTTGGTCAAACACTGATCTTGCGTAAAATGTATGTTCTGTCTTAGAAGTACATATAGCTCTGAACTTTTTAAAATTTATTAATCAAGGCTGATTATAGTTTCAGAATTTGTTTATCACAACTGTTTACTACTAAGTCTTAACAACATTATAAACATCTTAAGTTTATGTACCTGACATATCTGAGTTTCTTATATTTATTCATCAGTCATTTGCGATTTTAACAATGTCATGATGTTCTCATATTCCAGAGCTATTAATGATAACTTACATAGTAAAGTAAAAGTAAAGATCCCTTTTCACACCTTTAGGCGCATTGAGAATATGGGAAGAGCACCCATATTTTTTACAGACCAATTGGCACTAGGTGGGTAATGTGGTCAGCATAACACCGCCTGTCTTTACTTCCCCAGGACAAACATCCTGGTACCCATTTTAGGCTGGGTCGACCTGCGATGCCCCATACCATGATAAAAATCCACGCAGCCAGCAGTGGTTTTGCTAACTTACATACTCATCAGTAAATGATTATTCTAACAATTTAATGATATTCTCAAATTAAAAACATCACAAGTGTAAACGGGCATGCTTATCAGTCACTGGTAATTCTAAACAAAGTCATGCTGTTCTCACATTCAAGAACTATCAATGTAAACAAACATTCATGCTCATCAATCACTGGTAATTCTCATAATCTGATATTGCTTTTATTTCCAAGCAAATATAGGTCTTTATATGTGTACTCATACGTCACTGGAGACTAACAATCTGAAAACGCTCTTATATCCAAGCAATTATAAGTATTTATTTATGTACTCATACGTCACTGGAGACTAACAATGTGATAATGCTCTCATATCCAAGCAAATATGTCTTTATATACATACTCATAAGTCACTGGAGACTAACAATGTGATAACATTTTCAGATTCAAGCAGCATTATTTAGTACTCACAATCCAGCGTGTCAACAACCTCTATAGTCAACTTCTGGCAGTCTGTCTCACACTCTTCCTTGTTGTATTTGCCAGTGCCATGAGCTTTACACTGAGCACAATCAATGTACTCACTGCACTGAGGGGCACATGTCTGTGAAGGAAAAATTTACATTGCTGGCTGATAGATGATGGTTGTAAATTGCTTGTTTTGCAACCATGGTTATGTTAGGTGAAAAATTAGCAACAGTAAGCAATTTTTGTAAGCATAGGACCCTTTAATCCTATCACTCCGAGAAGGCTAAATTAAGTCACTTCTGGTTGTTGCACAGATCCGTAAATGCTGATATATCGCTATTTCTGCAGTGACCTGTTCTCAAAAAGCACAGTTAACTCTTTAGCCCCAGCGACCTAAAAAAAAAACAATGACAAAGATCTGTATTTTCTGAATTTCAGGTTTTCCCAAAAAATATTTCTATCTTCTAACAAAACAACCATTTTACATGGGTCCCACACACACAAATCATAACGATTCCACTTAAAGACTAGAACAATATTTAAATGAATATAAAATAATGGGAGTAATCAATAAACACATGGGGCAGAGAACTAACTGGGTTACATCTCTATCAGACCAGCCGCATTTACTTCCCATGACAATTTCTTGTACCTTTTTTACACTGTCAGCCTGGCAGGTTAGGTTAATTAGGAAAACCTGCCTCAGTGTGGAAACCTTTGGACCAGCAGACTGTAGCCACTGTGTCAGAGTGGTTCCAGTTCAAAAACAGCTCAAAACAATTAAGAGCACAGAAAAAGTAAATGAAATCCGACACTTACTGGACAGTCCTCACATCTAGGTCCCACCATGTTGCTGCTTGGATCACAGTAACACCTTCCACACTGACACTTGCCAAAGTCATTACATATTTTCTAGAAAGAGGTCATTTTAGTTAGTTATTTATAAATCAGACATAAGACAAAGTACATACAAAGAACAGACAATGAGAAGCTACACTTAGTATGCTAAAGCTAATGTAATTTCAAGTAACATTATGTGTTTTGGCAAATTAAAACAATACAGACTGAAAAAAGTTAATACAAAATGGATAAAGTGAATTAAAATAACTTAAGAATGTAACAAGAGTAGCTATGAAACGTAAACTCCTCGTGTGGGTTCCTTGGCCACCATTTTTTAGGGAGAAAAAAGAACAAACACATTGCCCATCCCTAACAAGCATGTCATAGAAGGTGACTAATTAGGGATGTTCCCTTGAAAGTTAGAGTGCATTTACTTGGGAAGCATACAAATAAGCCAGATCTGTGTTTGTTTGTTTTGTTTTAGTATCCAGAAGCCATGAGTTGTTAACCCTTAGGCTCGGTATTATGGATATCGCAACCTTTCGGCCTTGATTCCATTTTAAATACCGCAAATCTGGGAGAAATGTGGCTTTTCTGCCCACCCCCAGGAGCGAACCCGGACCACAAGGAGTTCGTCACCCGCTCACCGCGCAATCCGGTTTAGCCAACTGCGCTAGAGAGACGGGCGACCAGATCTGTGAAACATGCATGCAAAACTCATGTTCTAGATTAAAGTAAGGTCCCCTTCCAACGCCTTTAGGACCAATCAGCACAAGATGGGTGATGTGGTCAGCATCACGCCGGCCGCCTTACTTCCTGGGACTGCACCCGGTACCCACTCAAGGCCGGGTCGACCTGGGAGTCAAGGTCATTTCTGAAAAAGTCCAGCTCCGCCAGGGAGCGAACCCACAACCTTCGATTCGCAGGCAAACATCTAGCCGCTATGCCACGGCGACTGCCTTCATGTTCTAGAAGAGAATCAAAATCCAGAAGCGGATAAACAACCAGAACTTTTCACTGAAGTTTACATCCTGTGATTGGAAAGAAGAATAAGACATGTAAACAATTCTTGAAACAATAAAGAAGCATTTGGTGAGCTGCCTGGTACCAGCAGAGTTACAGGACACATGTATGAAAGTATCTAATAAACATCACAAACATAAAGCAACAGTGAAGGCCTTTACCCCAGTGGAAGCCCGGCAAATATCAGTGTCAGTGGTGCATTCACAGTCTTCCCCAGTCCAGCCCTGGAAACAGTTACACTTGCCACATTTGCAGGTGCCTCTCACTGAGCCTGTGTCAAAGAAATAAATTCCATATTCAGGGTTACGGACAAAATATAGTTAGTTAGTTAGTCTTTCCTCCTGAGCCTAGGGTGGCGCACAGGGCAGTCATAGCTCTCCATGTCTGGCCGCCTGTTTTAGGTTTTGGATGCTCATTAGGTCCATGGCTGAGCCTTCTCTGATGATGGTTCTACGCAGGGTCTCTCTTGGTCTTTACCATTTTCTTTTCCCTTCCGGTGTCCATATGAAGGTTTGATGGGGGAAGTCTTGTCTTGTCGATTCTGAGTGCATAGCCGATGTAGTTCCAGCGACGCTTTCTTATAAAATTGAATACATTAACTTATTTGGTCTCTAATGTAGTCCTCAGGGATTTTTTTTTAATGATTTTGTTGTACAGAAATGTAAGTATTTGGACATAGGGATAACATCAGATGGAAAATGCATTACTGAGATGAGAAACAGAATAGGACAGGCAAAAACTGAATTTTATAAAATGAAGAACATCTTATGCAATATATCTTTGTCAGTGAGAGCTAGAAAGAAAATTCTTGCTTTCTACATACATCCAGTTTTAACATATGGCTGTGAATCCTGGACAATTGGTAGGCAGGCCAAAATATTTCTTGAGGCCTCAGAGATGTGGTTTTTACAGAAGAATGCTTAAAATACCTTGGACAGCTAAAAAGAGCAACCAAGAGGTTTTGAAAGAGGCGGGAGCCTGAAGACAACTTATCACAGACGTCAGAAGGAGACAGTCATCATTTTTCGGCCATGTTATGAGAAGAGGGAAAATGGAACATGCTGTGACTACTGGAAAGATCTGTGGAAGGAGGGATAGAGGAAGACAAAGAGAGAAGATTCTTCACAGTCTTGTTGCATGGCATGGAGGTGTGTCAGCACACGAACTGGTACATGCTGCAGGAGATCGCAGATTATTCAGAGGTATGATCGCCCACCCCAGTCGGCAAGGCACCTGATGATAATGACGATGATGATATATGAAACTTCATTTATGCGATCATGTAAAAGTAAAAAACCATTTTCACACCTTCAGGCATATTGGGCATGTAGCGCTGTGTCGATATTTTTAAGACAAATCGGTAGTTGGTAGGTGATGTGGTCAACATCATGCCAGTTGCCTTTATTTCCCAGGACTTTACCTAGTACCCATTGAAGGCTTGGTCAACCTGTGAGCCAAGGTCATTTCTGACAAAAAATCTGGTTCTGTTGGGATTTGAACGCATGACCTTTGATCCGCAGGCATGCATCTAGCTGCTACATCACAGCAGTTCTCTTTATGAGGTCATGAGTGAAAGGAATTGTGAATGAAATGACAAGGCCAGTTTAATAAGCAAAATCACTTCAAATATTCCGAAAGATAGACAGCTTAATCTGATTATCCCAATTATTTTAAAAGTGCACAAATAATATGTTATACTTAACTTATACAATCATATAATGTTATAATTAAAACATAATCTATGCAATATTAAATAGCCAAAATATATACACAAATATAAATATCTAATATCAGAAAAGAAAAGCTGGAGTTTTATAACTACTCGGTTTATAACCAACCCATATAATTAAAAACAACCTGTTCTATTTCAAAGCACGCTCTTATTCATATTTTTTTTGGGCCTCTTAATACAGGCTCGTACTCAGTACAGATTTCTTATATTTTGTGCTGCATGTTTTAAAAATGTATTATGGAGAAAGAAGTCCAAAAAAAAATATTGTTCACATTTTCAAATACAATTTGTAATGTCTAACACAACTGCAGAAAAAACTAAATTATGTGATGCATGCTTGCAATGACTTGGCAAAGAAAATTATTCCTTTTTTCATTAGTAAGAATATTTTTTGAAAAATTAGGCCAGAAAATTTTGAGTCCGGATAACTGTGAGCCAGATAATCAAAGTTCCATTGTATAAAAATTACTCTCTTTGCATATAACATATGAGACGTTTCTCCTCGAGACAGATGGAAACTGGAAACTTATTAGAGAAATCTGATGTAGATAGTCAGTGTTTTAATAACAGGTTATGAGAAAAAAAGGGAACTCAAGAACTTGATAACAACTGGCAAGACTGATGGACAAAGAGCAAGGGGAAGGCAAAAGGGATAAATACCTTGATGGCTTAGCGATAAGGAGAGCGCAAGATAAGAACAATGTCCTGTTCTCTAAGTCTGGTGATCGCATAAGACGGCAAAACATGATCACTTACATATATCAGTACGGCACACAGTGATGATGATTATATAATGTTTTAAATCTTTGCACATGTGTACATGCACATAAGCATGTCTACTCCAACATGCAAACACACACATACATTTCTATTTACCTCCACAGAGTCCATACTGTCCCACAGGACAACTGTAATCATTACACTGACAGTAGTCGCCACTGAACCTCTGAGCAGAGTTGGTGTTTAATGGGAAGCAGCTACACACCCCACAGATGCACTCTCCTTTGCCTGAGCAGGTCAGGGTTTCATTTTTGCTGCAGAGATCAAAATACTTGGCTAACACAAAATTGTTAATATGAGATTAGAAGATGTGGTGTTGGTGACTTTGGAAAGAGGCATGAGGGAAAGTAGAGGCTGTTGTGCTGTGGATAAGGTGATAACCAGTACTTCTCCTCAAGGACCAGCAGGCTCTGTGCTGGGTTTATGATTCCTCATGCAAAACTCCTGCCCCAGGTCCACTTCGTGCACAGTTTATAATGGCCTATATCAGACTAAACTGAGCTAGCAGGGGATCTCATAGCTGGTGGCCTCCAGAGATGCAATGTGCAGAGAACCTCTGGTACTCATCAGCCCACCCTGAAAGCATGGGTGATAATGTTCATTGAAAACTCATCTTGAAAATAAGTAAGTCCACTGGCTGAGGTTCCTAAATGACACATTTTGGTTCAAATTTCTGTTCATTGAGTGTCCTATTAAATGGCAACTGAAGTTCAGATGTCCGACGATCAAGTGTCCTACTAAATCGCAGTCAAGGTTCAGATATATGTCATTCACAGACACTACCTGATGACACAAAAGGTTCCAATACCCGATACCACTTGCCCCACTCATCAGTGTCATGACCATAAGGAGACGCCATGCCTTATGCAAATTTTCCATATACTACCATGCTAAATGTCCTCAGGCACCACATGAAAGGCTAAAAGAGAAGCTTAATATGCTGAGGAAATGAGATGCCCATTTGGTCTGGGTTATTAAAGTCTTGAATCTGCTGAATGCTTCCCAAGGATGCCTAAAGAATGCAGTCCACAATGAGAGGGAAAATCAAAAAACAGGTTAAGAAGACATGGGCTGGGGTGAGCCCAATACCAGAGCACTATTTATCGGCTCTGCACTTATGGAAGCTTCCTTGGATGGCTAGGAATGCCCATGATCTGCCCCTGCTTCCCCTTGAGGACAGTCCAGTCTGTACGTAGCAGCCTTGGTTGGGTCCTCTAGGGGTAACACCTGTGGATCAGGGGATGACAAAGACCAAACATAAATAAGGCTGTAAAATATTCTATACTGTCCCCAAAAAACTAAAGGGGAAAGTTACACAGGAAAACAAATGGCTGAAAGTAACAAATATTACAGCAATGCTGTGTATCATTCAACCCTACTGGGACCGCACAACGAGCGACCAATACCCGGTGACACAAAGTGCCATGGCTTGAATGAGGATCACCCAGACACATGAGGATCACCCAGACACATGAGGATCACCCAGACACATGAGAATCACCCTGACACATGAGGATCACCCAGACACATGAGGATCACCCTGACACATGAGGATCACCCAGACACATGAGGATCACCCAGACACATGAGGATCACCCAGACACATGAGGATCACCCTGACACATGAGGATCACCCAGACACATGAGGATCACCCAGACACATGAGGATCACCCAGACACAAGTCCCAGTTCTTTGGTTGCATAATTTTGCACAAATCTACAGCAGCATGATGATGTCAAACAAGATAACACAGTACTTGTTCTTGAAATTTGTTCCCCATTCAACTGTTATGTTATATTAGGGTCACCGAGTAAAGCTGGGGTGGGGTTTTAAAATACAGAAAGATTGTGCCCTACATTGGTGCGGGAACTGAATTCAGCTATACTGTAAACAGGCAAATGCAGTTAGGTCACTCAAGTGAAGGATCAATAAGCAAAGATTACAAATTCTGCCGATGTTATGCTCTGAATGATCTGAGGTACACTGAGGATTACATGTTGACTAACTAACATTTTAAGCTAAGTTGAGAAGCACTAGATGCCTCTAAAGTCAACTCACTCCATTCTGCACTGTTCCAGAGATTTCTCACTAGATATCTGGAATTCATCACATTCACAATGGCGGCCGTATCTGCCAGTGTCACAGTTGCACATGCCACACTCAAAGGTTCCGTTGCCATGGGTACACTTGTCACTCTTCACTTCCTGCAGAAACCACAGAAAATAAATACTCCTGCTAATTTTGTTAGTCTTGTAAATTCTGAAAGATTGCAACATTTTCACAAAAGATTGATCTGCATATTAATTAAAATTAAATTAATAAATTCTTGAAAGGCAAGGAACCAACAGTCTGCATACAAATAAGCTAGATCTGTAAAATGCAACACAACACTCAGGATATGGAACAAGACTAAAGTCCAGAGGTGGATGAACAATCAGAACATTCTGCTGGCATTCACAATTGTTGAACGTGAAGAAGAAAATATTGCACATTCACATTTTAATGAAATAATAATTTTAATTTTAAAAAACCTAAACATGAAAACACCAATAATTTTACAAAAAATTTAATGGTTCATATAGCAGCCTAGCTTTAAACACAATACACTTTTAAAGGCTAATGCGCCCGGCTCGCTAGCGTAGTTGGCTAAACCGGATTGCACGGTGACCGGGTGAGGAAATCCTTGTGGTCCGGGTTCGGGGGTAGGCAGAAAAGCCACATCTCTCCCAGATGTACAGTATTTATCATGGAATCAAGGCACAAAAAGTTGCGATATCCATAATACCGAGCCTAAGGGTTAACAACTCATGGCTTCTGGATACTAAAAAAAAAAAAAAAGGTTAATGCACAAGATAGAGGATAAGGCAGAGGAGGAAAAGAACCAAAAGAATAAGACAATGAAGAAGAAACAATACAATAAAAACAACCGTGTAAACATTAACTTCACATAGATCAAATAAGGGCTACCTCATGTTCGGGACCCTCACATTCACATTCACATTGGATTCTCAACTTGACATCCAGCTGTTCGTTCAGACCCACCGCATCCAGGGTAACCGTCCTCTCTACAAACCCAGTCCGGCCTATACACACATCCCTGCTGACCGTCATGGTCACATCAAACTCCACCTGCAGACACAGAAACTATCATGACACAATTTCACAAAGCTAATTATTTATATATAATAGGAAGCCATGATAGCGATGCTTGCCTGCCTGACTGCCTGAAGGCCTTAGGTTTAAATCTACGGAGTCAGCAGACTAGCGTGCCAGCCACAGCCCTACTACAGCTCACTTTTAAAGTAATCTAACTTTGACTATTCAAGGTGGTTGTTTACTCTCTGGAGTATCTGCCGTCAAACAATTGTTGTCTTGATGAGTTAAAGCAAGGTCCCAAATGTCTTTCTCTTTAAAGATTTTAAAAATCAAAGAAGGTTTGCACCAGGTTTTAGCTTATGGCTTGTCTGTCTCTGCAGAATTGTTAGCTGCATACCGACAGCATAAAACACAATCTACAGCCTCTACAGCTCCAGTGACAATTTACAGGAATCTCTGTAAAAATTGCTCTCATGAACCGGCCGATGAAGACTGTGAAATGAATCCATGATCTTTAGAGCATGAGGCAAATGCTTAATCATTAGCCACGCCACGGTCACTCTCTGAGATCTCTTCTTTCTGGGCAAGAAATTATCAAAAACTGTCAACATTATTAAAATGTATCACATTGTGTGTTCGTACGTGTGTGTGTGTGTGTGTGTGTGCATGTGGGTATTTGGTGTGGGGTCGGTGTGTGTGCGTGTCTGTGTGTGTGAATGTAAAATATAGCTTTCAACTTACAGAAGACTTGATTTCCAAGTTGTCACAATCAGCCGTTTCTCTAACAACATCTCTGAAAGTTTAAATTATCACAATCATTGACAGAGTTTTTTATGAGCTGAAATTTATTTTGAATTTATGAAAGACAAAGCTTTGAGTTACAAGAAACATGATATCCAACACACTATAAATTACAAAACTGACACAAGATAATGACCAGGCAAACACATTAAAATTTTTTATTTGAAAAAAAAATGTATAGAGATGAAAATATTGTTTCTGAACTATCAGTGATGTAACTGCTAGTTTACACCAGCTTTCTGGCAGAAAGTCCTGATTGGTTATCTCTGGATATCACTGGTTAGCTGTAAATCACAAAAGAATGAGTCAACTGCCCTTTTAAGGGCAGACACAGGAGAATAAAATAATATGACATTTTTTAAATTAGATTTTATTCTAGAAGTGACATCAAAGCACTCGGGGCATTCCTATAAGTGCACCGTCCCCATCTTCAGTAGCCAACACAGATTTCCAATACCAACGGTGCCAGTAGCAGTCTGATTATATGTCTGTCTAGCTTTTCCCCTGAGCATCGAGTATTGGCCAGGTCTCCTCATCACTTCTCACTGCATCACTCCCACTAGGCTGTGATGATCAATTTGCTGTTCCAAATTGTACATGTACGCCCATAAAGCCTGTCTACTTTTTCATGTATCAATATTCCACCAGCCCTATATGCCCTATACGCCTAAAGGCATAGAAAAGGGTCCTTTACTTTTACTTTAATATTCCACCAAGTTGTGCAGAGCCAGCCAATCTGTATCTGTCCGTCTGTTCATTTCTCAACACACCAGCATATCCCGGAGAAAAAATTCAAACAATCCTCTTCACCCTTGAGCTCCAAAGAGAAGCATGCCACTCTGCATGAAGCATGCCACTCTGCATGAAGCATGCCACTCTGCATGAAGCATGCCACTCTGCATGAAGCATGCCACTCTGCATGAAGCACGCCTGACTAAATCTTCCTCAGCATGATTTCCCAGTCAGTTACAATCATGATGTGTGTGTATATTGTGTTCTCTAGCAAGCGGAAAGCCGCAGTGACTGCCTCCACCTCCATTCTTAAACTGGATGTTATGACATCATATGCTCTGCTCCACTAATTGAGACAGTGAGCAGTCTTAGTCCATATCAATTACTGAGAGGACCAAATGCTGATATAGTGTGAAAAGCATTCTCTGCTCTATGTCCACTGCAGCCTGTCTTAAGTGCACTTTTTCGAATGATGTTTTTCTAATAAAAATAAGTATAATTTCTCTATCTAATGATTTTGGGACATTTGTTTGTACCTAATTTCACTGACAAACATCATGTCCAAAATAATTATTTTGACCCAAAAATCACCACCACCATCATCATGAAAGACTGGGTTTTTTTAATGTCTGATTAGGTAACTCACTGTCAACCTCATCATCATCATGTAGCAGGTCTTTTAGGGAATTTCATTCCTATCTCAGCGAACCTGAAAGAAATTTAGTCTCTTGCCAGCTCTCCCATCTCATGCATTTTCCTTCCCAAGGTGCCTCTTATATCCTGTTCCCATCTTCATGCTGGTCGACCTCTGCACTTCTGCTGGCACCATGTTCTCTGCTTCTATTCTTTCTAATCCACTGTGGTGCTAGATACGGCCAAAATATTTCAATTTTTGCGATAAGATACTGTTTATGAGCCAATCTTCCTTGATGTCATTATCTCTTTTCTTCTTGCTCCATTGTCAACCTGTTCGCAGCAGTTTGAATTGGTAATAAAAGATGTAAATATATTTTTTTTTTAATATAATGAATTCATTAAGAAACTTGTTTTATTAACCGTGCATTATGAAATGATATTCCAGCTCATCAGGTATAAGATACTTCCTTAATCAACCAGAATTTCAAAGCAAGAAACATTTTAAAAAAATACATTATGTAACATATAATTAATAATTTGTTTGTCTAGCAGCTAATTTAGTATTTATTACTGATACTCAGATATTATCTTTTATTTTAACTCTTTCAGTCCCCAAACAATGTATCATGCATGACTAGGTCTTCTGGGAATCCCACTTAACATCTAATATGTTCTCATTTTTTTTTTTTTTACATTTGACCAGAGCACATAAGAAAATCTGGCTTCCACTGCATTTAGCTTCTTTGAAAGTAATTTACTCATGTTGTATCCTAGTGGTTATTTATACAAATGGGCACTGTGAGTCCATTTTTTTTCCCTGCAAATCTGTTTGGCACTGAGTTAATGTCAATTATGAGATACATTTATTCAGTTCTACTAGGAGACTGGACTATAAGATGCAATTAAGTTCAACCTTTCACCTCACCTTCTATCTTTAAAAAAAAACCAATGTAAACATATTATTAGACAAACTTCAGTAACAGTTAACACAAAAACAAAGACCTTAAGTAAACGAAATATTCTGAAAACATTATGTGACCTAATAATACTTGTTTATGCTAATGAAAGGTTTGAAAAGTGTCAAGTAAAAAATGCAAATTTGCTTCACTATTGTCTCGTTTGTTTGCTGGGTCAAGAGCAGTTAAATCACACACAAAATAATAATGTTAATAGTGAGTGTTTTAAGCAGTTAACACAAGACAAATATGCATCAGCAACATCCACACTTGCCAACCAAAGAAAAATACTGCACACATCCTTTCTGTTGAAAGCTATTTGAAAGATTTACATATTTCTTTAACCCTTTAAGAGCGTAGGGGCATCAGAACTTGAGGGTTTATTAGGCCTTTTCAGCATCTCCCACCAAACAAACTTGTATGGGGACGTGAGGGGGATGTGGTGGTGGTGGTGGTGGTGGGTGGGTGGGGGGGGGGGAGGTTAAGTGGTCTCCTAACCCTGAATTTTACCCCAGAGCAATGTGCATCAGTAGATTTTTAACTCTTTAAGTACTGGAACAAGGTTTCATATGAGATGCCCATGAAGAAGTATCAGTGATTACAATCTGTCAATGAATTACTTTCAAAGTGGTAATATGACGGTACTAGTACACATTGGACAAATTAGATTTCTTGAGTGAGTTCTGACCAAATACAAAAGCAGGAGAGCATATTTAGCTAAAGGAGGGGATTCGGCAAATATGATGATTCACACATCATGCAGTGTTAGGGACTCAAAGAGTTAACCAGTGACGGGAGATTTTAGGTTGACCCCAGGATGAAATAGGTCCTGTGAAATGTAGCTGGTGTGATGTCAACCATAACAATGATCAAGTCTATACAAATATGGGTTTAGCACCATATGTCTAATGCATCAATGGCGGGAAAAGGATCCTTTACTGACTTATATCTCAAGCTAGTGGGTTACTCGTGTGGGTTCTGGGGCCTCATTGTGGGGGAAAACAAGAACAGCCTCACTGCCTCTCTAACAAGCATGTCTTAAGAGTCTACTAACTTGGAGCTTTCTTCAAAATCAGAGTGCATCTGCCTGAGAGGCAAGGAACCAACAATCTGTTTACAAATAAGTCAGATCTGTAAAATGGATGTGCACACAACACTCAGTTTCTGGAACAAGACTAAAGTCCAGAAGAGGACGAACAACCAGAACCTTCCACCAGAGTTTACAGGTGGTGAATGCAAAGAAGAAGAAGCTAGTGGGTATAGACAGAGAGTCTAACTCAAGCAAGCCTAGTCTGCTTCACAATGTTGACTGTTTATATGTTTTACAAAATAAGAAAAATTACAGTATACCCTTTCTGGGATCAGCTGATTGGACAAAAACCACTATCAGAAATGGTCAAGCAAAAAAAAAAATTTACAAACACAACATCCATGCCAAAAACCATTTCTCATATCATCATCAAAGCAAAGTTAGATGACACAGGTTTATAAAAGTAAATGGCAATCCTGAAGCAGAAACTGGCAATCGCTAGAGGTATGGAATAATTAAAGACTATCCACACACACACAAAAGGTCATTCTTCTTCTTAGTATTCACCAGATGTACACTCTGATGGAAATTTATGGTTGTTCATACACTTCTAGAATTTGGTCTTGTTCCAGAACTTGAGTTTTATGCACCCTTCCGTTTTACACATCTGGCTAATTAGTTAAATTAAGAGAGACGCACTCCAAATTTGAAGGAAACACCCATAATTATTCATCTTGTATGGCATGCTTTATGGGGTGGGGGGGGGGGGGGGGGGGGGTGTGGTGGTTATTCTTTTTCTGCCCAAAATGGGGTCCAGAAACCCACAAAGGTAACTAGGTAATTATATTAAAGGATATTAACATTTCTCTTCCACAACTTGTTTGTACATAAGTACATTAATCAAAGTGTGACTAGTTATAATAGTATTTGTATATAAGTACACTAACCACAATGCTCACAGTTCTCATCATGTTTGTACCAAGTACTTTAACCACATGATGCCATTCTCATGTCTGTTCACAATACACTAACTACAGTGCAACCAGTTCTCACTTATGGTGTATGAACACAATCTAATGACCACAATGAAACCAGTTCTAATGGTGTTTTACACAAGTATTCGTACATTAACGACAATACTGCTAGTTCTCATATTTGTACACAAGTACATTATGTACAACTGTGTCAATCTGTATGGTGTCTGTTCATAAGTACGCTAACAACAATGTAACTAGTTTTAATGGTGTTTGTACTCAAGTATATAAACTACTATTCTATTTTTATCCTCTACACCAACCACCAATTTGTATAGGGCTGGTCCACTAGTCACAAAATTACCAGTTCTCAGGGAAGAAATTAAGTTTGTCATAAGGTTAATAGATCTCAGGGAAGAAATGAAGTTTGTCACAAGGTTACCAGTTCCCAGGGAAGAAAATAAGTATGTCACAGGTTACTGGGTTCTCAGGAAATTAAAAAAAATAGTTTAAAGATGTACTAAAAGACTGGGATAAAGTGTCATATAAAAAACAAAAACATAATGATTACATTTAAAAAAAAAAAAAAAACAGTATAAAAACAACAATAATAATCCTTTTATAAACCAAAGAAAATTCCACTGTAAATTGCCATGTCCAGGGCTTGTTTCTGGTGGTATGCAGAGGTAGCAGGGCTGACATATTTTCTTTGTTTTTTTAGGTGCTGATGCAATAGACACTTGGCAGTGAGTACTGACACCTTTGTAAAGACTTTATGTGGTGAGTTCCAGCACCTTTGTTTACAGAAAAAAAGCCCTGTCTATAGCCAATAAGTTTCCAATCTACATATTAAAAAAATGCCAGTGTAAGTGTCTATGTCTATAAAACACACAGACAAAATGCCTAATCTCACCCAAGGCACTTGGACTTGAACACAATGGTCACATTGTCTGCATTATTGGCCTGAAACTTGATGCGTGATCGCAGTTCCTATTGTGGACACAAGAGAACATGCAGCAGTGCAAATATGCAATGTCATGAATCAAGTCAAGTAACACATTAAGTTAGCACAAGGTCATTCAATCTTAAGTCATGCATGTGATTTTGTCTTAGTTAGAAAGATCCGGGGGGGGGGGGGGGGGGGGGGGGGGGGGGGGGGGGGGGGGGGGGGAGGGGGGGTGGGGGGGGGGGGGGGGGGGGGGAACCAACACTTGTAATTTAAACTTTACAGTGTCTGGCACTCGGCATTAAGAACTTAAAAGTCTGTCGGTTTGTTTAGATCAGGAGTGGGGAACTTTCTTTTCCACAAAGGCCAGTTTGGATATTTATAGCATAAAATTATCAGCTTAACCTGAGGCTGTGTGGTCTCGAGATATGGCATCTACATCAAGTGCTAGAGGTCCCAGGTTCAAGCCCCGATGAAGGCTGGGATTTTTTCACGTGGTCTTCTAGTAATTTCCCCTGGTCTCTGGGAAGTAACAGATGCCCGTGTGTACTGTTGCGCACGTTAAAAAAAATTCTTCACAGTTGGAAATTGAAAAGAGTAGCCTAACAGTGCTGCATGAACAAAATTGTGAGTTAAAAATCTAACTCAAGTATTTCAGGATCCTTTCCAGTGCCACAGAGTTTGTGCACTGCACTGAGATTCTTCAGACTCAGGCTTGAGTCAGAAGCAGAACGGATCACTTATGGGTTACTACCCTTGTGCCATGATATTGATCCATCGTCTAAACCAAAACCTATCAACTTAATAATTAGCCTGCTACATCTGGTCAAACATTTAATTTTGGTTGCCTGATAGGGCCAGGCAAAATGATTTCTTATGCCTTATACAGACTGTGGTCTGGACAGTCCCCTCCTCTGGTTTAGCACAAATATAAAATATTGCATTTTTTATTTTCATTCAAGGATAGGAAGGAAGTAAAATAAGCAAAGGACCCGTTTCAAGGCGTACAGGGCATATAGGGCTAGACCTATATTTTATAGACCAATCGGCACAAGATAGGTGATGTGGTCAGCATCATGCCAGCTGCCTTTACTTCCCAGGACTGCACTCGGTACCCACTCGAAGCTGGGTCGACCTGGGAGCCACCAGGGAGCGAACCCACGACCTTCCAATCCGCGACTGCCATAGGAAGGAAGTGAAAACAAAGACAACAGGAAGGAAGGAAGACATTAGAAAGAAAGAAAGAAAGAAAGAAATGCTGTTAGTAACAGATGTTTATTCCCAACTTTTACACCTCATGCACATAATTTGTCTCACACCTGCCAATAATATGTCTCACACCTGCCAATAATTTGCTCACACCTGCCATCCTCTGTGATTAACTGTCCATGGTAAGAAAGTCAGAATTAATAATAATGTATTCCTAAATCATAATCAGGGACCATCTCCATGATAAAAGTTGGTGGCAACAGATCTCCAACACATTAAATTTCCAGAAGTTTCCAGGTTATTTTATATATGACTTAGGTTCCCAGGTTAACCTAGCCTAAAATGGGGAAGAGGTAATGTCCTTGGAAGTAAAGATGACTGCTGTGATAGTGATTGCATCATCCAATGAGTATCGACTGGTCTATAAAAAATATGAGTCTAGCATTCCACGGCTAATGTATCCCTGGTGTGAAATAAGCTCTTTACTCACTATATTGACAGTAGCATGAAGACAGACATGTGCTGAAGTTTACCACATTAACAATAAATGACAAAATCATCATCATGTGCCACATGCAGAGCACACAAAGAAAAAGCAAAAACTACAATCAAATCAACAATCAGTAGACAGAACAAATGCATTAGAAAACTAACATTTATCATGCTTAAGATTACAAGAGACAAAATGCATAATGTGTTCTATTGTCTAGATCACATAGACTTCAAAATCTGCATTTTTCTTTTCTATTAAAAACTGTGATGTTTTCATTAGGTATTTGAATTCATTATATCCTGAATATAGCTTATTTATCTTAAATGAGTCAACAACCTTTATAGCCATGTCAGCATTGCTCAGTTTAACTTAATGAGTATAATTCTCTGTGCTGATTTCTGGTTACAAGAGATACTGACAGTATGAAGTTTGTGAATACCAATTTAAGTTGCCACAGGTCACAAAATCCTTAGATTGTTATCAATACTGTATTGTTGGCACTTTCGCTTGCTGCTGAAGATGGGGACTGAGTGCTTATGGAAGTGTCCCGAGTGCTGTAATGCTGATCCTTAATTTAACATTATTGTTAGCACTACATCAAAATAAACTCAGTGCAGTACAGGGGATTAATTTTTTACCTAAGTGCATTTTCAGGGCTATTATTTGTTCATTCACAGTAGGCCAAAAGCACATGTGTCAACTCCAATTAGGACCAAGCTTTATCGATCGGAGAACCTGAACATGGGCAATATTCAGGTGAAGTATCATAATATTTACCTACCAATTGTCTAAAATAATTTATTTGGCCAAAGTGACAAATCCACCTCAAAATTTTAAAAAAGAAGTCTAGAAACACATCAGAAAATGTATCTTTAGAGACATTATTCATTCCATTAAACAATGGACTCTCAAGACAGGAAGGCAGGTGGAATCAATTTAAAGCACCTAGACACGCAGGTACAGGCACTTAGAATCAAACTCATTGGAGACATCATTAAGAACCCACAAGACAACACCCTAGCCTTATTTTACATAGGAGTCAGAATCCATTACCTCAAGAAAATAGATAATACCCCACACTGTTATGATACTTGGCCAGATTTCTACCAAAGAAAAGCCTACCTCAAGAAAATAGATAATACCCCACACTGTTATGGTACTTGGCCAGATTTCTACCAAAGAAAAGCCTACCACCCACCAGGAGCAAGGATCACCTTCTCTAGCAGTCAGCCTATACAAACATCTAGTCAAGAGACTAGTCCATCATTACATCTCAGAATGAAATAGGGACATCAATACTTTATCACAGACTCAACCAACACTTTTTCCAACCTACGCAGCAAACACAACACAGCCATTGCTAGGAAAGTAACATACAGACTACTCTTTAATATGACATTCGTATAAGAAAATGTAGCACACATAATCAAACAGATAGCTCTATGCAAACTGCAATCAGAACATCCAATAAACAGAGCAGCACATCTTCTATGCATGCAAGGTAGTCATACCCACACATCAGTTATTCAAAACTATCATACAGACAACTACAGGGAAGGTCACAAATTTCACACTGCCATCTTTCTTAACGCCAATTCCAAAATCAGATGAAGAATCATAAACAAAATTACTAATAGCTTTATCACAGTGCAGACTTTTAATATGGACCCATAAAAACGAGGCCACTTACAAATTCTGAACTTATAAGAAAGAAGTATTCCTAATGTTTAAATTTAAAAAAAATAAAGGATTTGTCCCCAGATACAAATGCTACAAACCTCCAACAGTGAGGTCATTGTAAATACAAACTGTCATTACCTCAAACCTCCCCGTGTGGCTTCAGGGGCCCCCCTGTGGGGAAAACAATAATCGACCCACTGCCTACCCAAAAGCATGTAGTAAGAGTCGACTAATTGGGGAGCTTCCTTTGAAGTCAGAGTGTGTCTGCCTGAGAGGCAAGGAACCAACAGTCTGTATTCAAGTAAATCAGATCTGTAAAACTGATGCATATGCAACACTCATGTTCTGGAGCAGGACTGTAGTTCAGAAGTGGACGAACAACCAGAACTTTCCGCCAGAGTGTACAGCTAGTGAACGCGAAGAAGAAGAAGATTACCTTAAACCTTCCAAACATACTATCATCATCAGCACCATTATTGTCATCATCATCACTATGTATTTAAAAATGTTTCATTTTAAATGCTTAATTTTAAAAACAAAATGGTGTGTGCGTGCGTGTATGTAAACCAAATGGCTTTTAAAAAGCCACATGACATCAAATTTTCTTGTAGCCTCACTGATAGAGGTAACAGGGGTGACCAGGTCGCATGAGTTATCCAACAGATATTTTTAAAGGTCTCAAAGACTGTACTCCATTTAATGCTTTCCCTTGTTTATGTTTATTGATTACTCTCTTTAAATATACAAAAGTGTAAAAACTATCAGAAAGTTTTAAATTACCTTTTTAACTACTCCAAAACAATTGCGATACCAACAGCAAAAAAAAAAAAAAGTGTAACAGCAAAAGACGATAACTGCAATGTCCCACAAAATTAACCAGGAATGCTAACCCGGTCAACAAATGTCTGCAGAAGACGTATGTGCTGGCCGAAAGATATAAATATTGCAGCCATGCTGTAAATGGACACAACGCAATCACATCTTTCGTTGAATGCAGAAGAAGAATAAACGATAAGATGTTCACAAAATCCTGATTATGGCTTTACGTGATGAGACTACTACTTTCCATTACGTGCCACTGCCCCCCTCCCTCCCCCCCCCCCCCAAAAAAAAACTATCACTACTGCCTGTATTTACCACTTTTGAGATGTTGGCAGGAGAGTCTCTGAGCCTGAGAAGATAGGGCCATATGACTAGTGCTGTGGCCATGAACTGCTCAGGTTAGGATTTTATTTTTGCCCTTGACACACACAAAAATCCATGACCTTACCAAAAAATCGAAGCAGAGTCTCCCATATGAAAGCTCTGCGGCTCCTCCATTGCTTGCTTCTTCTTCTGCCTTTCTATCCCCCAATGGAGCATAGGCCCTCAACCAACTCACGCCAAGTCGTTCTATCCTTCGCCATTACATTGAGCTCTCCCCATGTCCTCCCAATCTTTCTAACCTCATTCTTCAGCTCTCTTCTCCATGTGTTTTTTGGCCTTCCTTTATTCCTATGCCCCTGTGGGTTCCAATGCAAAGACATTCTAGTTATGCTGTTCTCCTGTTTTCTCAGTGTGTGCCCTATCCAACGCCAGCGTCATTCCTCACCTCCTGATCCACTGGAGCCTGTTTAGTTCTCTCCCAAAGTTCTACATTAGTTATTCTATCATACCATTTTATTCCCTCTATTCTGCGCAGGCACCAGTTAATGAATGTCTGTAATTTATTAGTAATTGCCTTGGTTGTTCTCCATGTTTCCGCCCCATACAATAGTACTGATTTGACATTAGAATTAAAAATTTTTAGTTTAGTATTTCTTTTAATTTCTTTTGACCTCCACAAATTCCCTAGTGCTATGAAAGCCCCTCTTGCCTTTTGTATTCTTATTTTAATATCTCTATCAGTTCCTCCATCTTTATCTACATTACTGCCTAAATAGGTGTATGAATCCACGTCTTGGAGTGGGGTGCCATTAAGAGAAACCACATTACTATTTGCTTGATTTATTCTCATTATCTTTGTCCTTCCTTTATGGATTTTCAGACCAAGCTGCTGTGATCTCGCATTAAGTATATTTAATTTATCTTGTATCTGATTCCGTGAATGGGACAGAAGGGCAATATCATCAGCGAAGTCCAGATCATCAAGCTGTTTTGTAGGAGTCCACTGAATTCCATTCTTGGTGTTAATCGAAGCAGGGTCTCCCATATGAAAGCTCTGCGGCTCCTCCATTGCTTGCCACTGAACTTAAATCAGGTGGTTATTTTATGATTTAGCAAACAAGCAAGAATCTGACCAGGATTCAAGCAATGCTGATGATATAATGTAGTCATAAAAGGCATCTTCCTTTGCTCGAGTTATTGGTCCCGCCAACATTTTCTCTACCAGGAGAGACGTGCTTGTTGAACAAAGAACTGTGAAAGTAACTAAGCCCCTTTAACAACACAATGTTTATGTCTCTATAAAAACTTACATAATACTTGGCTCTGATAAGATCAACAATATTTTTTGAATCTTCTGCCAGTTCCCCGACCACAGCACCATCTAGAAAAAATCGCAGTTGTTGGTAATGGCTTGTCACATTGCTCATGACTGCAAAGATAACATTGGCTTTCTTCTCTTTCATTTTGCTGGCAACCTGACTCACTGATGGGTAATCCTGTCAGAGGACAAAATATGAGATTAGGCTGGCTAGTTAACATTCTGATATGTGCTAAAAGTACTAAAATCCGAAACTACCCGTTTCCAACACTATCACGATTACGGCTAATTCCTTTCCTTTCAGCCCCGTATGTACCTGTGTGTACAGTCAAGAATTTTTTTTGAGGTGGGACTTCTGGAAGAAGCTGTCAACGCATTCCAATTGAAGTTTTCCAGTCTATTTCTTCTTTTAACACAGAGTCTGTCACTATCAATGCATGAGTTGCTTTCTTTTCCGCCAGCTATGCAAGTGCCTCTGTGATAGCTGCTATCTCCATCATCATGCTAAAAGTAGTGGAACTGAATCCTTGACTTTCTTCTTTTTTACTGTCCTGTGTGTGACCATGAGGGACTGCACCTATGAATCACTGAGCCATCTGAATAGACGATGACATCACCTGGTCAAGTATGCTCGTGGATGAGAGCTCTTATTTTAGCATCAGAGCTGTGTGGCTGTCACGTAACCAGCAGAAACCCCCTCTGTTAGTAGTTCCGTCCACATACTGTACAACTCTATGCAAATTATCTGTATTCAATTATGGACTATTCCTCCCTAAGTAAATAGCCCTTCTATAGTAAGTATGGGTCAGAATGTAGGTAAAGGAACTTTTTTCAATCCTAAATCTATTAGGAGTGAGTTATATTATATTCACTCACAGGTGATTTTCATGAGCAGTGAAGCAAAATTCTATGGCCGAACTACCACCGCATTTGGTGGAGGGAATCTTCCCCGCTTCTGGTTTGGGAGAGTTCGAAATATTAGCATAATTTGTGACGTAGCTTCCAAATTCTAAAGCCAGCAGACAGTCTAACGCCTTAACTATCAACTCACATAGAAATCTGGTTTGAAAGTCACCCATTTCACCTGAGAATTTTAAGAGAGTATGGGTAAGTTGTACATTACTTAACTTAGTTAAAGTCATTTATCCCAGATGGATCAGTCAAACGGGTGCAGCTATGGCACTCTGGCTGTACCTCATCAACACTGAACTCATACTGCAGATCACTACAGCTGGAGAGTTTCACAGGCATTCATATGAAAGATGTCATCTTATATTCATGCATAGAGGTCCATCCACCTTTGGATCATTGTATCCTTTTGAAAATGACTTTAGTCATGCAAAATTAATGGGGGGGGGGGGGGGGGGCATATATTTAGGTCGATAGTTGACCTAGAAAGCCACTGGCTTGTTTCGTGGTGAAATCAGGCATTTAGTTTTTTGGTAACAACTAGGATGATTTCCGGCTTCTTGATCTGAAAGGTCAATACAAATTCATTGTAGGGAAATTTATTCTGTATTATATGTATGTTTTTAGTCAGCTCTCCTGATTGAATAATCCATGATCCATTGTAGGCGTGTATTAGTTAGGCCTTCTTTAATGGGAGTAATATGGTTGAGTTTATTCTTATGGTTGGCAAATGTTGTTTCCATTGTAGAAGTATCTGGCTTGGCAAAATTATTACTATCTATTCTTGCTTGACGGGTGACACCTGTATCTAAATCCTTGTCAGCTCTCGTTCTTTATGAAGGTCAATCACTGTCATCTGAGCGTTGAAATTGAGTGATATGTAAAGTGGGGGGGGGGGGGGCAAGGTACACAGGGTACAGTGTTTAACTGGCTGTTACTCATGTTTCCATAGTGTTTGCAGGATGTGTACTGGTTTATCTGGGAGCTACGTCAGGATTATAGTCAATAAGATCCAGTGGGAACTATCACCCAACCACAAATCACCAGCAACTAGCCACTAGCTATTGGTTACTAGCTACCAGCATCCAGCAACCAGGTTCATCTTGGTACCTTGTTCCAGACACCTAGGCGAAACTGTGAGTGACTTGTTGTGTCACACATGCTAAATGACAGCAGATGCTAATTCATCATCGTCATCAAGAGCTGCCTTGCCAGGGTTTATCTACAGCCTTCTGCCACCAGCCAAAGCCTGAACTTTATATCTAACTAGGTTATGTGAACTTGGACTGAAGAGAAGAGCTGATCAACTATTGTCTATCCCTGCTGAAAAGTATTTTATGTGACACTGAGGGTACAGCCATCCGGGCACATAGTGCCCATTGCTTACCATTACTCTATTACATCCTCAGTGTAGTCATGAACTTGATTAGTGACTTTATGTTATGCCTGTAGTCATTACTGACTAACATATTATTTGTGTCGTATTATACTATTAGTCCTTTGTCTGTTTCAGTTTAATAAGATTTCTTATATTGTTGAAACTGATTACATCATGCGTTGTTATACAGAACTTACTTTTGTTGGTTTCTAGTATATCTCAGCTCATTTTAGTTAAGTCTTGGTATGCATTGTTATATCAGATTTGTGTTAATACTGTGTGTTTATTCTGACTGTGATAGTTAGTGATCCTATCCAGTCTTAGGGGTATTAAGTGGTGAGGAAGTCTGACCAAGTTGTGCCTAGGAATATTTGGAAATTCTGTGGTGCCAAAAACTTAATTTGCCTCATCCTTAAAGTGTTGTTGGATGGTTGCTGGAGAAGCGGAGTATCACCTAGACCAATACGAGCCGCTATCACAACATTTTACCACTTCAGAGTGTCTTCTGTTACTTGAGGTGACCCTAATTAAGACATGTGACAACATTGTCTCATGACAGTGGCTCTATTCTCTGTAATACCTGCCCAGGGTGATTGTCACCTCAGTATGCTCCTGACATTTTTTTGGTGTTTCTATCCATTCAGTACCAAGCCTGACATGGTCCAATGGGCAAATATGGTTAACGGTGTCCTCTGATTCTAGGACCACCCCCCACTTTAGTCACTTACCTTTGTTTTAGTAGTTACAGTATATGTATGTTGGCATCTGTTGCTTAGGTGTTGCGAATGTGCTTCGTAATGCCATGATGTTCAACAAACTATATGTATATAAAACAACTGAATCTAATGCATACAAATAATAGCTTATACTTTTGACAATTCAATATTGGTTAGTTGCCTATCCTTCACAAGACGTTACAGAACACACCCTAGCATTTTTTGGCTGTTGTGATTTTTCTAGGCAAGTTTACATCCAGTAGTTTGTCATTGCTTTCTGGACGGTCGGCTTCTTGATTCGACTGTCAAAACCACTACAAGGCCCGCAGCTGGGATTGAACCCGCACTCCGGCAACACCGAAGCCACAGACGCCGACGAGTATATATTTTTAGTTTAAAAATAACTTTATGATGAACAAATAATTTTTAAAAATGTTTAATGGCTAACTTACATATATCTTGTCATGTTCATACAGACCCTCTGAGTTCAAGGCACACTTGAGATCGCTTTGTCTGGTTGCACCACCAAGCTGTTTAACAGGATAAAAGTCATAACTTCTTCATTACACATTTGGAAGACATGTTAATAATAGGGGGAGCCGTCGTGGTGAAGCGGCTAGATGCCTGCTTTCTGATCCAAAGGTTGTGGGTTCAAATCCTAATAGGGCCAGACTTTTTTTTTTTTTAAAGACTTTGGCTCCCAGGTCAACATAGCCATGAATAGGTATCAGGTATAAAGTCTTCAGAAGTAAAGGCATTACTGAATGCCAACTGGTCTATAAGTAAGTATATAGGTCAAGCACTATTTGCCCAATAAGCCTGAATGAGTGGAAAAGGGTCCTTTACTTGTTAAACACTTTCTATAAATGTACTCATATACCATAAATATTCTATTTGCTACAGGAGTTAAGACAGGTATGTGAATTGTCATTATCAACTTTCTTTTAAACTACAAATACCCCAATAGCTTAGATAATAAACAAGCAATCAGATATCCATTATCCCTGTGTGGGTTCTGGGGTCCCACTGTGGGGAAAACAAGAATAGACCCACTGTCTCCCCAACAAGCATGTCGTAAGAGTCAACTAATTGGCAGCTTCCTTCATAGTAAGACAGCATCTGCCTGAGAGGCAAGGAACCAACAATCTGCATACAAATAAGTCAGATCTATAAAATGGATGTGCACGCAAAACTCAGTCCAGAGGTGGACAAACGACCAGAACTTTTCACTGCAGTTTACAGCCAGTGAACGTGAAGAAGAAGAAGATAACTGTTTTGAGACCTTGGAGATGTGGATATACAAATGAATAGACTGTATTTCATAGAAATAAAAATAAATCTAATACAGAGTTTCTGCAATGATGGAATAAAAAGAGAGCAGTTTAAACAAATTTTTCAAAAGACAATTGAAATGTTTTGGTAACATTAACTCCTTTTGTCCCACTCAATGCACTATGTTACTGGATTTTATGCATGTGTATCTATCAACCCATTAAAACTTTTTAATATCCTATGTTTAACTAATTTTTGTTGTTGTTGTTAAAGCACTGATAGGTTTTTTTCTACATGGGTTATTAATTTAACCTATTTCAAAATAATGCACAGAAACTGTGATTGTTGTCCTTATTACATTCCCGGGTCATTAGGCGCAACTGTGTGAACTGTAAGAGTTAAAAATAAAAGACATAACACTCAAAAACCAAACTGGAGAGAAAAGCTGAAAATAGGTGAGCAAAAGTAGGTGTATGTGCAAACTGTTAATAATCATGTCCTTGCAATAAATTTTAAAAAAAATGTAAACAGACATCTATTTTTTTTTTTTCATTTTGCCAAATTTGTGGTGTATGAAAAAACAGACAACGGATTCAAAGTCACTGAAGGCCACATACCTACCTATTTTTGTGGTTATCTATACAGTTTTCAAGATATTTTAAAAGTGTGAAGGCAAGAGTTGTGAAACACACTATAGTAATACAAGTTGGATGAGTAACATATTAGTGGTGTATTAAAAAACAGACACCGATTCAAAGACATTGAAAATCTAAGACCACATACCTAAATTCATTGTGATCCATATAGGAGTTTTCAAAATATTTTTAAAGCGTGAGGGCAAGAGTTTTGAAACACACTACAGTAATACAAGTGGGGAGTATGATAGATCAGCAGAGAATGTGAGAAAATGTTCAATGAAAAGTAAGAGATAGTGAGTTTTGGAAGGTAGAAAGTCTTTCATAAAGAAACATCTTTATGATAAGATGGTTCTAGATAATTGAGATGAATAAAATAGTGTCATGTAAAACCAGCACATAATATTATAAGTGAATAAAAATCATGTCAAGATAAGGTGGAGGGTAACAGCTGAAAAGGATTGCTCTCTCTTTCCCCCCCCCCCCCCCTCTCTCATTCACTCCCTGCTTCTCCCTCTCTATCTTCCTTCCTCCCTCACTTACTTCCTGCCTCTCTCCTCCTCCTCCCTCACTCAGTTTCTCTCTTCCTCTTCTTCTTCTCTCACTCCCTGCCTCTGTCTCTCTCTGTCTTTCTTCCTCCCTCACTCACTGTCTCTCTCTCTATTCCTCTCTCACTTACTTGCTGCCTCTCCTCGCCCCCTCATTCACTGCAAATCTCGCTCTTCCTCCTTCCCCTCACTCCCTGCCCCCCCCCACCCCTTTTTTATCCCTCACACAGTCCCTGCTTCTCTCTCTCTCCCTCTCTCTCACAGTCACCATTTCCCTAAAGTTTCCTATGCCATAGAATTTTAGTTTAATATATCCAAGCATTGGTATTCCAAAATTGTAATACTGATATAATTATTATACACCGATTTTTTTTTTAATTCTGAGAATATATTTTTATAATAATGTTATGCACATTTTAAAATACATTTCCCATATTTATTAACTTGATATAAAATGATAAACAGTCAAATACTGGCACAAACCTTGCCGGATCCTGCTAAATGAAACAGAGAATTGGAACTGTACACGATGATACGTCTTGACACATTTCTCCAACCAATCACCTGAGAATATCACCGAATAGGTCAACATAAAATAGTAATGATGACCATACTGGTCAAAATTCTTGCTTGAGACAGAAACAATGATTTCCTCTTATTGTTTTTATCACTGAAAATTTTTAAGTGAAATTGACAGAAGCTATATGTGTGTGTGTGTGTGTGTGTCAGTCTGCGCACGCGTGTGTCTGTGCATGTGTGTGTATGCCTGAATGCATGCGCACATGTGGGTGTGTTATTGTTTTTAAAGAGGTTTCAATGGATTTTAATTACAAACAAAATATCTGGTAGTAGCTTGTAGTGTGTTTTAGCTTCCCCCCAAAAAGATTTCGGCAACCCTGGCTGGAACTGTGATTACCCAGTTACTTGATATATGCCCACCACCAAATTCATCTGTATTAATAACATTTATTTCACTATCTGGGATCCACAAACTATCGCTGGACTAAGAAATCAACATCAGGTAAGGCAGCAACAACAATGAATAGATATTTGAACAAAGAAGACACAAACAATAGACTGCACAATTTATTGCCTGGCATATTTCGCTGTATCTCGTCAGGTGCATACTACAGTAACAAAAATTCTGTTTACATGTGGCTGCAAAGTCGACTGGGTTCTGTTCTAAGGTGTAGAATAATGACTTGCTGTGGTCTGTCCATTATATGGTAATCGTCTTTTTAAACTTAAAAAAAAAAAGAATTTAACTAAAAAAAGACTACCAATATTACACAAAATTATGCAATGAAGTAGCATAAAATCATCATCATCATCATTAACCACTTCTGCCGTTAAGCGTTGTGGCAGTAGCATAAAATACAGTGTAAAATTCAATATAAAAACAGGAACTCACATCACAATCTAGAGCTTGTATGAGTCCGTCTAACCCGCCCTCTGCATCATCCATACTCTGGGACACATCCTCCAAGGCCTCTTTCATTTTATCCTGAGCACCAACAAATTTTCAGTTACATAAATGTCATTAGGATTATATAATTAGACAAAGAATATAATCCATATTTCACGAAGACAGTTAAAATAAAGAGACATTACAATTTTTTTTAAAGTATAAAGAGTTTTAAGTATAAAAAATGAAACAATTTAAAGAGAGAGAGAGAGAGAGAGAGAGAGAGAGAGAGAGAGAGAGAGAGAGAGAGAGAGAGAGAGAAAGAGAGAGAGAGAGAGAGAGAGAGAGAGAGAGAGAGATTAAGCAGATGTAAGGAAATGTATATGTATATTTTTATAACATAAAATGGAAATGATGTATCAACTCAAAACAGTATCCAACTTAACATATAGCTCTTTTTTAACTTCAATGCAATTCTGTTAATTCCTCAAGTTATATTTTCTTTTCAGTATTTAGTTGCTTAAATTCCTAAAATACATTTTTAACTCATCTGTGATGCAAAAAACATTTGAGAGTAAAGATCACAAGAAGCCTTGGATTTGGGTGAAATTTTCCTTCTAAATAGGACTGCATCTGCCTGAGAGGCAAGGAACTAGCAGTTTGACTAAAATTAGCCGGATCTAACTTCTGAGAAAAATCCCTAATTAATCACCAGTGGAGTGAAAGAAACACAATATGACATTAACACCAGTGGGTCTTTTTCCTTTCTACCCATAACAGGGCCCTGGAACCCACATGGAGAATCCTGACTGCTGTGATATCACTTCTTGAAACTCAACTCCATTAGGAAAAAAAGAAACAGGAGGAGGAAGAAAAGAAGGAGAAGAATCGCAATTAAAAATATGTGTGCCGTCTCCCCTGTGAAGGCTGGCTACTGTGCACCCACTGCCCTCTTTGGGAATATTACATGGTGAGGCCCCAAACTCTTCCATAGTGCCCCTCTCATATCACTGTCAGAAAACCATGACAGTCATTTAAAAAAATTAACTGGACCCTAGTACTGGAGGGGAACTGCCATGGTGTAGCGGCTAAATGCTCACCTGTGAATCTGAAGGCCGTGGGTTTAAATCTGAACGGAACCAGACTTCCTTTCAAAAAATGACCTTTTTCTCTCAGGTCAACCCAGCCTTGTATGGGAACCAGGTAAAGTTCTGGGAAGTAAAGGCAGCCTTATGATGACCAAATCCCAAACTGAGTGGCAGCTGGTCTATCAAATCTAGGTCTAGACCTATATGCCTGGAAAAGGGTCTTTTACTTACTAGTACTCAAGGATCTTGCAAGTGTTAAACACATTCACTAACCTCTAGGTCACTAAACTATCAGTAAGACAATTTTCCAAACTAAGATGAGTATATTCACTGAATCAAATCATGGAGAAAACTCTCAATTTCTCATAATGACATTTCAAAAGGATTCTTCAGTGTATGTTCCTTAATTTGTGGAGAAATTAACATATAGCAAAAAGTAGTTCTCACAGTGCTCGCATTATACTAATCAAAGATGTATACAAATAAAAGAAATGACTTACAGCAAAGTTTACACCATCATCTCCAAGATCAACATGATTTTTGAAGTCGTGTGGGGGCCGACAAGCTTTATTCAGAGGGCACCGGTTCCGCAACCTATCAGTTGACATATGAGAAAAAACAGTCTTTAATTTGTATTTCTTGCATACTTTTTCCTCTTAAGTCTCATCCCCCAGTGAAGCATAATCTCTCAACCCTCGGCCACTTATCCTTTTGTAGTTCCTTCCATGTCTTTCATATATTATTCATTTCCAACTCTAACTCACTTCTGTAAGTATCATATTTATGATAGGCCTCGGCAAAAGCCATCTAAGCATTTTGTACCAGAAATGCCTGAGTGCTTCACAGAGAGGTCCACTCTCGGAGAAATTGAAGCAGGATGCCGAGGTGACCATGCTGCAGGAGACCTGGAGTGCCAAGAGTACAACAACAGCGAATATCTGGGTCAGGCGATCCTAGTCATATGTGGGATAACATTCTTAGCTGCAGACACAAGTGCATGGGACAACAGCGACATTTACCCGACGGCTGTGAAGGCAGACACATAACATAACCCTTATCCTGCTAGGGTCTTGAAGGTGTATCGATGGCAGCACTAGCATACAGATCATCAAACTGCTGTTGGACATGTACACAGAAACACATGGGTCTGCTGCACTGGAGCAGCACTTTTTGAAAGAACAGTGTCGCTGTGATGCAGTACCTGGGCTTCGAAACCTCAGTGTGTCTTAAATGGCTTGAATTAATGATGCCCACAGCTGCCTTTTTTTCTCTCTTCAATGTGTACACAGTAGGAGTTACATTAAAGAGAAAGTATGTCTCGGCAGAACACTGCCATATACAGATGATATCATTGGGTACCAACAAGGAAAAACAGGCATGAAATTATAACAACGCTACAGCATGAAGTAAATTGACTCAGTGAATGATGTCAGGAATCAAAAGCACACGTAAACCCAGCAAAGGCCTCCTTGACTTGGTTCTTCTTAAATACTCACACAGTCAGTTCACAATTTTTCTTATCTTCTCTAGATCATGTTCTGCCTTTCAATGCCAGGTTTTGAAGAGGCATCTGGTACAACCTTTGGTGTATGCCTTGTAGATGCCGGTTTTCACTGCTTCAGATATCCATCTATCCACCATTGTGACCTCTAGCTCTGCCTCCATCTCGTCTAGGTGGCAGGGCTCTCTTTGGTGCACTGTTGTTGTAGTCTTGACATATGCCCGAACCATACAATCTGTTGTCTCTTGGTGTAGTTCGGCACTGGTTTCATCCCAGACTATTTCACAATAGTGTTTTTTTTTGTGTATCTTGTCTGTTCTTTTTACATTTAGGATTCATTATAGACATCATTTCTGTTGTTCTGTTTCTTTTTTCCATTTTTTTTTCACTGTTAACATCTATGATTGGAACTGGTAGCACAATGTTAGTACACTTACCGCACACAAATAGTCTTCTTCCCCGTTCAGGTTCTGAGGCCCCAGTGTGTGTGTGAGTATGTGGGTAGAAGGGGGAGAAGAATAGACCCACTGCCTCCTTAACAAGCATCCAGCAAAGGGTGAATAATTAGGGGACAAGACATGAAGCCAGCGACATTTAAATAAGGCCCATCTGACAAGACATGAAGCCAACGACATTTAAATAAGGCACATATGAAAAGACATGAAGCCAGCGACATTCAAATGGCACATCTGACAAGACATAAGGCCGGCCACAGTTAAATAAAGCACATCTGACAAGACATGAAGCCAGCGACATTTAAATAAAGCACATCTGACAAGACATGAAGCCAGCGACATTTAAATAAGGCACATCTGACAAGACATGAAGCCAGCGACATTTAAATAAGGCACATCTGACAAGACATGAAGCCAGCGACATTCAAATGGCACATCTGACAAGACATAAGGCCAGCCACATTTAAATAAAGCACATCTGACAAGACATGAAGCCAGCGACATTCAAATAAGGCACATCTGACAAGACATGAAGCCAGCAACATTTAAAAAAAAGCACATCTGACAAGACATGAAGCCAGCAACATTTAAATAAGGCACATCTGACAAGACATGAAGCCAGCAACATTTAAATAAGGCACATCTGACAAGACATGAAGCCAGTGACATTTAAATAAGGCACATCTGACAAGACATGAAGCCAGTGACATTTAAATAAGGCACATCTGACAAGACATGAAGTCAGCGACATTTTAATAAGGCACATCTGACAAGACATGAAGCCAGTGACATTTAAATAAGGCACATCTGACAAGACATGAAGCCAGCAACATTTAAATAAGGCACATCTGACAAGACATGAAGCCAGCAACATTTAAATAAGGCACATCTGACAAGACAAGAAGCCAGCTCTTACATTTCATCTGTCCATGCTGTGTACGGCATTAGAACTTTATCCACAAATGTTCCAAAGCCAAGTCTGAAGTTGTTAGTGATGTCTAACATGCTCCCAGCTAATCCAAAAACACAACAACAAAACATTTCATTATAAAAATAAGATGGTTTGGTTTCCAAAAACCCCTGTCATCATGTAATACAGGGGCCACACAGAGAAATAATGGGGGAGGGTGGCTCAGCATTTATAAGGTGGTGGGTGCCTCATGATTGGGGGGAGGGGGGGTGCATACATACACACACACACACATATATTTATAATATAATATATTTAATCCTCTATGGATCATGAAATGGGATGTCATCTCAAGGTCTCTTGGGTTTCCCCAAAACTTAGTTGTCAGGTTGACTGGGGGTGGCCACATATTGCTTTGCAGTTCCTCTAGGACAGGACAGAATTGTTCTAGAGTCTGTTCAGCAAGAAGACAATGATAGAGAGCTGTTTGACTCATACCTAATTTATGAATGTTTGTTTTGTCTGCAGTGTCCAAAATAAATTTAAGTTTTGTTGACCTTGTGTGACCTTGTGCTTAAAATGGTACCGAGAAGATAAGGACTATCCAGCACCTTAAAGAGAAGGTCGCTGCCATAATTACAACTGTAACCCTGGACATAATTCAGAAGATGTGCAGGAAATGAATACCACTCAGACATCATCAGAGCTACAAATAGGGCCCACATCAAAGTGTACTAAGGTAAGTATAAAACTAAACCTTTCTAAACATGTTAAGATGCCAAACATGTACATCCATTAAATACTTTTTATACAATAAAAGTCTAAACTCCATTTAAAATTAAACTATTGTATCTGAACCTCAGATCATTATAGGTAAAGTCAGTGTACTGGATAGAATACACTAAAAATCCATGTTCTATGGGCTAACAGGAAAATCAGTAAAAGTTCCTTGCATATTTTTTACAGAAAGTTGCATTTCTTGGGTTGTTTGTGATTTCACAAGGCAATTTTACCATGAGTAGTTTGCCACTGTTTCTGAAAGGTCGACTCTCAAAAGCACTGTTGAAACCAATGCAAGGTTATCTACTTACAAATCACCCACAACTTGGATCTAACCTGACACTTCAGACTTATGAAGCGTGTTCACAATACCTGGCCACAGACGCTGTCATTAAATGAACTGTAAAATAACAAAGCTTGTTTGCTGGGACACCTATATACCTTCAAAATGTTAGGCACTTTTTTTTAAAACATATATTAAGATGTTTTTTTTTTTAAAACAGACAGAACCACGCGATAGAGGTCTCAACTCTCCACAGCTTTCTGTACATACACTGCCAGTTATTTATTTTACAAATTTTCCTTCATGTTAAGATGATAAACTGTCTAACATCCTTGGTCTCTCCCTGCTACTTTTCCCCTTCCACCTGCTGTGACGATGGGCTCCAGTTTTCTCCTTCTCATGATGTGCACCCAGAATATGGATTATCTTATAATGTGGGTAACCAATTCAACAATTAGGGGGCGATAAAAACAGAATTGTCTGCATTACTTACGAATATCCCGCCCAAGTTCAATCAGACGTTGCTGAGCTTCTTTTTGTCGAACCATTCCATAGCTCAGATCCAACAAAAAGTACAGGTCTACTGGGTAATTCTCTTCCTGTTTGAATTTCAGTTTAAAACTGACAGGCTCATCTGGAAACAAGGAGACATGATGAAACCTGAATCTTCAACGATTTTATTGTACACTAATAATCTATGACGCTAAACGGCTAACTATACAATCAATTTCCTCACGTTACTGCCAGCAGGTCAATCTGCTCATTCATTCCCTCTTACCAAACCAAAAAGAGTGTTCTGTTAAATGAGGAGGTCAGTCTCACCACCAACCCCTTTCAACTGCCTCCTCTGCATGGTATGTAACACAGCATCCTTACCTACACAGGACTGGTGCAGCCAAAAGGGTGCCATAATTATAACTTCCTTTGAGGTTGAACTGGGTATCTTGGATCTGCCTTGTTGGTTTGCTGTCCAGACTGAGATTTGTTGATCTCAGGATGGAATGGTGAACCATTAGGTTGCAGACTGGAGGGGACAAATCGATCATTACAGTCAATAACTGTTGCATCACCCAGCAGCACTGATAATGCATAGGCAAGATGGTCATTTAGTAATCCAGATCATTTACTGATAATTGCTGAAGAAAACAATGATGTCATTTATGAGTCCCAAAGTGGGACAATGGGGACTAATTGGACCAATCTAATACTTGAAAAAAATATAAAAATATTTTATTCAACAATACATCACCATCATCATCATGTGCCATGCCAATAAGTGTAGGCCAGTGTTTCCCAAACGTTTCTTGGTCGCAGCGCTATTTTTTCATTTAAAAAATTTCCACAGCGCCCTAACCCAAGTAAAAGCATGACTATTCATGTCTTGGTTAAATTTATTATGAAGCTTTTACAGTATTTCGCGGCGCCCCTGTGAAGAGGTTGCGGCTCCGAGGGGCGCCACGGCGCACAGTTTGGGAACCACTAGTGTAGACTGTCATGCTTCTTTATCCCACACGATCACCAGAATCATGGATCAGGTCAGTTTGCCTCACTCCATCTATTTAGCCAAGCCATATGGGTATTTATCATCTTGCCTTCCCCTTCCTCTTTCTTTCATCAATCTTGCCAGTCATTACCAATTCTTGAATTTCTACTTTCTCACAACGTGTTTGAAAAACCCTGACTGCATCTAAAGTTAAAAGTTAAAGTCAGGAGGATCAACTTCATTGCACCGGATTTTACCCCATATGGCTCAGTCTTTCTCCACTGAATGGCAAGCCACCTGCCGATAGCACCGCACAGAATACAAACTCTGCAGCTCCGGCAACAATCCAGAGGGATCTCTGGAAAAGCTGCACTTATGAACTGAAGGGCTCAGCAGTGAAACGAACCCATGACCTTCAGAGCACGAGGCAACCGCTTAAACCATTTTGCTCTTATCGGTTTATGGTTTTTATCTGTTTCAAGGAGGACTGCCTCGTCTTTTATTTTGATGACAGCCATTTAACAAATAGATGATTCAGGCTATTTATTACAATTCAACTCAATATGAAACTTACTAGGCCTGAGTTTTAACTCCAACTCCTGGGGTTTGACCTGCACAGGTGGAGCTGATAACCCACCACTGGTCCATGCATCATCCTGTAATTTCAAGAAATCAGTTTAAAATTCTTTTTCTTCTTCTTAGCGTTCACCAGCTGTAAACCCCAATGGAAAGTTCTGGTTGTTTGTCCACACAGAAGTTGAGTTTTGCAAGAGCATCTGTTTTACAGATCTGGCTTATTTATATGCAGACTGAAGGTTACATTGCCCCTCAGGAAGATGCACTTCAATTTTGAAGGAAACTGCCCTAGCTTGTTTGGGGGTGTCGCAGTGGGTCTATTCTTTTCCTCACCCCCACCCCCCCTAATAATGGAACCAACACATGGAAGTTTAAAATTTAAATGAAGCTTATGATGAGGCTTTGACCGTCTCTTTTGTTGGCCACTTTCCATCTGTCCAGACAACAGTGTTATGCTGTGCAATATGGATGCTTTGTAAATGGGGTTTTGCAGAAGAATTCTTGGAATTTCTTGAATAATTTTTTTTTTCAAATTAAAAAAAAATAAAAAGTAGAGCAGTCCTGATATTTTGAAAGAGGTAAGGGCTCAACGACAACTTATTACAAACATCAGATAGAGAAGGTCTCATTTTTTGGTCATATTATAAGAAGAAGGAAACTGGAACATTGTGTGACCACTAGAAAGATCTGTGGAAAAAGAGGCAGAGGAAGATAATGCAACTTGCCCATGGAGCATGATCCCTCTCTTCTTCTGCCTTGTTCTCCTAAGGGAAGGTTCTAGAACAAAACCTCTGCTGGATCAGAAAAATCTCATTATTTTTGAGAAACGGCCATTAAAACTATTAAGATTCAAACCCTAATTATTCGCAGATATCTCAAATTTACAACATCTGGTAATGTTTCTGTAGAAAACAAGAGGAAATCACTGCATTAGTTTTCCATGACAATGAAAAAAACCACAATATTACACTCATATATCTTTTAAGGGGCAAAACTCGATTTTTGCCCTGGTGACCTAGCCAAACAAAACAAAACAAAGTTATTACCCATATTTCAGGAATTACTGAATAACAAAAATACTTTTTAAAAAACCCACCATTTCAAACAGGTCACGCAAAAATCCTAATAATTCAATTTATTGATCAAAACAATAATAATGTCCATAGAGAAGTAATCAGTAAACATGAATGGAGCTGAGAATTTACTCACAGAGCTGCTTACTGCCTTACAGGCTATTGCTCGTTGGCAGCTCCATGACAATGTTTCTATCTCGAACACAACTAATCCAACACCGTCACAGAACACACCTCCGCCTTTAATGCACTTTAAAATAGTAGGTAGTTTGCCCCAGACGTGGCTCAAGTTATAACCCTACCCCAACCATCTGGAGTGCTTTAAAATCCGCACTCACACACTGGCCTTACAGTTGCTTCCAGGTGTTAACCAGATCCAAACCAACAGCCTCTGATCCAAGCTCTTTCCTGCACCTCTGCAAGCTACACCATGACCTCTGTACTACTGCACAACTCTGGATAGTTTGATCGGATAGACCACATCACTGCGCCAAGTAACCTGAGTACCATGCCCATGACATCATTCTCTTCTTATTTGCTGACAAAAAACCCATTTGCGAAGCACCTCGCTAAGGCACAGATTACTTAACAGGTGAACAGTACTTCATACAAACATTACTAATCCCACTGGACTATCTCTACAGAACTCACGCACTATCACAAACTAAACATTTTATCCTTAACCATCGCTACGTCTCTAAATTCAATCAACTATGAAAGCCCTATTCGTAAAAACACAACATGTTTTGGTCCAGTCTGGGTGTTTGTGAAACTCTCCATAAGCCATTTACTCTGTCAGTTTTGTCTAGTCAGCTGCTTACCATGGAGTCAGTGAAACCCTTGTGGATCCTGGAGTCTTTATCCGTCCATCACATAGCCCTTGTTGGAGCCTCTGTGGGCTGCTGAACGCATAGTCTCTAAGCAGTCAGCTAAGTGCTAGTCCGTCAGTCACTATCATCACCTACAGTCGTTCTATAGCCAAACAGGCCCCTGACATACAGTGACCCATACTTTACACCCAAACCAGGTCCCCCAGTAAACATTAGTAGTAATGGAAAATTATGTCTTCATTTCTATTTTTAAAAAGCCATTTGCTCACAAGACCCCTAACTTTTAGTAATTATAATAAATTTGTCCTCATAAATGATTACTCGGGCGCAAATGATACCAGTGATGTCAGCTTTGCTTCCTGTGAACAAGCCCTTACAGCATTTACAGGAGTGTGGTAAAAACGAGGCGTGTGGTAAAAATGAGCAGTGTCAGTTTTGTAACTTTTTGGGTTCACAAGATTAAGTGACATCTACATATAGGTATTGCCTTATATGCCCAGTAGGCCTGAAGACACTGGAAAAAAGGGTCTTTAAGTTTACAAGACATGCTACCAACAACAACAAAAACATGCCAATTACTGCCTTTATTTTACCACTTTTGCAGTATAGGCAGAAGAGGGGGTCTTTGAGCCTGAGAATTGATGGCTGCATTTCTAGTGCTGTTACCACGACTGTGCAGGTGGAGATTTTATTTTAAGACATGCTACACAGCAGTAAAATGCTTTATTAAACAGATGAACTAATTTTTGACTTCAATTTACCAACTTCTACTTACTCTTTTAACTGTGATTTCTGACTTGGGATTTGAAATGTCATTTTTTGGACATCTTCTTTCCAAGTTCCTTAAAATGTCACATCTTGCTTCTCCTCTTGGAAAATTCTGGGGGAAAAAGTTTTACTGTTCATACTGATCAGATTCAAATCATGTCAACCATATTTACATTGATGGCTTTTAAAAATACAAGATGTGCAGCAAAAATGATACCACAGAGGAAATCTTCTTGATTTAGGTTAGTTGCGTATCCTTTACAGGACGTTGCAGAACCAACCCCAACAACCCCTAGCAGTTGTGTGGTTTTTCTAGGCAAATTTACATCCAGTAGTTTGTCATTGCTTTCTGGACGGTCGGCTCTCTTGATACCACTGTCGAAACCAATGCAAGGCGCATAGCCAGCAGCTGGGATCGAACCCGGCATCCCGGCATTACGAAGCGTTCACATCAACTTAGCCACAGAGCTGACTCTTCTTGAGTAAACTTATTTAAAAACAACAAGAAACTCAGTACTAATTATGTAGTGCCAGCACATGAGGGAATTGAAGAAAATGAAATGGCCGACAGAGAAGGAAACAAAAGGCTGATCAAATAATAATGAAATGCATGTAATCATAAGTAAGGATTACTTTAAATCAGTAAGCAAACAGGAAAAACTGAGGAACAGACAGGAATATGAAATGGAAGCTTAAGGGGGAAGACATGTCTGCAAACTGTTTAAAGCTTCAACTAGAAAATATCAAATAACAACTAAAAAAAACTTGCAATAAGAAAGTGCTAAATTTGCAGCTTGGGTGGCTTATTTCACTACAGCAGAATACATCTGTCCTGAATATCAGATACATAATAATATTAAACATTATTTACTATACTGCAACAAATCCCTTAATGAATATATGATCCACTGTAACAGGTCTATGACAATAGAAAATATGGAGTGGAGGTCTCTAGAGAACTACAGTATATGTAACATAACAAAATGTGATTAAAATGAGGTGGCTAACAGATTCTGCAAAAAGTAAAACAGAAAGTATGGAAAAACTTTTTGGCCAGAATGTCGTCGTAATCTGTAATTAAAAGCTTGTGTTATCATATTAAAAAGATTTTAAACAACAGATGTAAAAACTGCTCATGAAAACAAAAAATTTTGAATCACAAGAACATGGGTTAGCACAACAGGTTTTAATATATCTTAAGACAGAATAATGGTATCTCAAATCACTTTAAATATCCAGAAAAGGCAGACTGCACAATATAATTACTATAATTGTTTGAAAGTACACTTGAAATATTTTAAATTTGACAATCTATACCCCTGAAGTCTTATACAGTTAATACACAAGCTATGCAATGCTAAATAACCAAACATAACTCCTAGACTTAAATATCCATTATTGAAGCTTTGCACATTATTTTGGGATGTACAAGAGATATTTCCTGTGTAGCAATGAGATATCTACTTGACTTTCTGACCATGATGAGCCCAAGGATCAGGAGTATGCACTGATAAGAAACACCGACTGCATCATGTGCTTTTCAGTGAAAAGGGTGACAGGCCGAAGAGGAGAAAATCATGGCTAGGTCGGGCAGAAGATGTTATTTAGCAAATATGCGGCCTAACCGACATCACCCCTGGTGCAGAGTGGATACCCATGCCTCATGCGTTTATTTCTACATTTGCCTGTATTGCCACACTTGACAGGCGATGCAGGGAGCAGAGTTTGGTTGCTGTCAATGCAGAGGTCAACGTTCTCATCAGTGAAAATTCAGACTAGGCAGATGTACTGAACTACACAGACTGATCCGTTATATGCCAACAAAAAAGCCAAATATCCCTTTCACATTTGTCTGGATTTGTACTGTTAGTTTGCATTTTTCTCTCCATGGGGTTTGCTCTGGAATACTTTTAAGTGGACAACCAATTTCTGGAAGGTCAGTAGTTTGTCTACATATTCTTTTTGCTTGGTGTATAAAGCTGCTTCTTTTTAACCATCCCAAGGCTAGGTTCTGACATCTATTTTTCTTTGGGTGATCTGGCATACTGAGGAACTTTTCAGCTTTATTTGCAACTTTGTAACTCTGCGTTCTCTCAGTGCTTGTGTTTTCCCAGCTTTCTCCATTTCTAATATGGGGGTTGATTTCATCCTTCCTGTGATGACTCTAAGCGCTTGATTTTGCACTTTGTCTAACTCCTTTAATGTGGTACTGGATGCTGAACACCATGCAGTTGACCCATATTCTAAATGTGGTTGTATGCTCTGCTTGTATACTTTACTGAGTATTTTCCCACTGGCTCCCCTTGTGGTTCCACTTAGTTTTCTTAGTATGGCTGTCTTCCTCCTGGCTTTGGTTGCTGCCTTGTTGATATGTTTTCTACATGTCAACCTGTCATCAAATGTGACTCCGAAGTATGTGGGCTCTTTATCATCTCCGTTTATTTTGATGAAGCAGGCTTTTTACTTTGGGGAGAGAGTGAACAGTGTGGTGCTACATTTGTCTGTGTTGATGCTGACACACCATCTATTCGCCTATGCCTCAAGTGCATATGTAGCCCGCTGTAGTGTTCTTATGGCTCTTGTTGCATGTTCATAGGTGCACCACAGTACCAGGTCGTCGGCATACATTGCCATTTTGATTCCATATGGTATCTCAGCAACCAGATCGTTGATAATAAGAGAAAAAGTGTGGGCAACAGGACACCACCTTGAGGGACGCCTTGTCACAGTAGAACTTTTTTTACTTTTGAAACCATCTACCTGTACCCGGGCTCTTCTGTTATGTAGATATGCTTTAATCCAATTGTACATTCTTCCATCCCCTCCACATTCCAGTGCATTATTCTGACTCATTCCTTAGCTCAGCCAGATGCTCTATTCTCATGTCCCCTGGCTCCACAGGACATTTGAGAAGGAGCTCCAGTAATTTGGGTTAGGCCTCTTCGAGGCAGAGGGCCCAGCACTGCTCCTGCCTGAAAGTCCATCACAGGACGAGCACCATATCGTTTTGCTGAAACAGACATATTTCCAGGGTGTGTGCATAGCATCCTGATTGCTATGGTGTGCCTCCTGGCTGGTTGCCTCCGACTTCAGCACATTGTTTTTCTAGGGTAGACTGTGATCATACTCGAGGAGAGTAGGCTCATCCATTCGTCTTTCGCCTTTACCTCATTTGTTGTCCCATCCAGTTTCCCGCTGGGGGTTGAGACCCCAACCTTCAACTGGACTGCTGAAAAGAACAGGGTCCACCACTAAAAGGTGAGATAGGCTTGAGCAAGAGAGGCTAATAGACATTAAGAGTCTTGTATTGCGCATCATTGCTCCATTAGGACAGCCATGAATTTGTAACAGCATCTCACATCCATGAATGAAGAATGTAAATCAAATAACATAAGAATCAATATTGAAAAGACAGAAGTAATGTCAATAGGAAGAAAGAAGCAGGATTTAAACAGCATTAGAGCACACATACATTAGACAGGCATCTGAGTTTAAATATCTTGGAACAGCATTCACTGAAGATGGTAAATTGGATGAAGAAACTGACATCCGATGCAGTAAAGCAGGCCAAGTAATGGGACAGCTAGCCCCCTCTTATAGCATAAGGCAATCCCAATCAGCACAAAGAAACATGTCATACGGCACATTTATCCCCCCCCCCCCCCCAATGCTACCAGTGCTAGACATGGTCACTCACAATAAAACATAAAAGAAAATTAGTAACCATGGAAATGAGGTGTCTGAGAGTTGTGGGGGTTCATAAGAATGAAAAAGAAAAGCAACAGAACCCTATCATGCATACTACATGAGTTATGAGGAAGAAGAAGACAATTAACAGTACCCTGTCATTGTATACTGCACGAGTTAGGGGTTGATATGGAAGAACAAGAAAAGTAACAGTACCCTGTCATACATGCTGCATTAGTTATGGGGGTTCATAAGGAAGAAGCAAAAAGGTAACAGTACCCTATCATGCATGTTGCAAGAGACAACTATGAAAGGTTAACATCACACTGGCTATCTCATCTTTGGCCAACAAATCAAGAACAAGCTCACTGTGTGGGATCTGGTATCCTATTTTGAGGGAAAACTTGAACAGATCCACTACCCCTAAATAAGCAAGTCATAAAGGCAGACTCATTAAGGATTTGCTAAAATTTGGTATACTGGACCAAAAGGTGTTGATATTGCAGCCCAGCTGTAAATCACAACACAATGTGCTACACTCTTTTAAGGGTGAAGGCAGATGATAAAAATGATGAACAAAAATGATTTAATTCAAGAACCAACATCACAGCACTCAGGGCATTCCCATAAGTGCTCTGTTCCTATCTTTAGCAGCCAGCAAAGAGTTCCGATACTAATGGTGCCAGTAGCATTCTGATTAAACGTCTGTCTTGCCTTTCCTCTGAGCCTCGAGCATCTGCCAGAAGCTCTCATCACTCCCCGCTGCATCAATCTCACCAGACTGTGGTGATCCATCTGCTCCTCCGAACTGTACACACTCTCCCACAAGGCACTAACCACGTCTGCCTTATCAGTATTCCAACAAGTTGTGCAGGAGCCAGCCAGTCTGTCCGTCTGTTCATTTCCCAACACACCAGCGTCACCCGGTGAAAAAAATCCAGACAATACTCCTTACCCGTGTCATCCGCAGCGAAGCATGCTACTCTGCACAAAGCAAACCTGTTCTGATCTTCCTCAGCATGCTTTCTGAGTCAGTTACAATCACCATGTGTGTGTGTGTTGTGTTCTCTAGCCAGCGGAAAGCTGCATTGACCGCCTCCACCTCCATTCTTAAGCTGGATGTTGTGGTATCATACGATAGGCTCTCCTGCACCAAACGTCGACCATTAATTTTTGTTAAGAAGTCTCAAGCACTTCTTTTGCCTCTTGACACTGAACCGTCTGAGTGAATGATCAAATCCTCTGAGCGAGCATTATCTTGAATTAATTGCAGAATTTCCACCTCCGTGGCACCTGCTGATCAGTCTCTGCATTCCCGGCTCAGCGTGATTATGTTTCTACACAAGTCTGACTGTTCAGGTGGCACCTTGACCCACTCCTCTCCTCGCCTAATGTTCTCAAGAATGCAAACCTGTCTAATTGTGTCTTCTGCCTGAGCCATCAATGACCTCCCTCTTATCAGCTGCTGGCCCTTAACTGCACCCAGAGCTTCATGCAGAGGGCGGTCTGTGTCTGCAGCTACCCTGAGATATGACTTCGTCTGCAGCACCTTGTGCATACCTGCAACCGTCGACAAACCAAGGATGTATCGCATACACACCACTGGGGTGTCTCTGGTGCAACCCAGAAAGACCCGCATAGCCGTGTTCTGTATGCGCTCTAGTTTGTCTATCTGACTCTTTGAGACGGTAAGCAGTCCCAGGTCATAATCAACCACTGACAGGATCAGGTGCTGATATAGTATGAAAAGCATTCTCTGCTCTATGTCAATTGCAGCCATAGCCTTAAGTGCACTAAGTCCTTTTTGGCATCTCGTCACAACACTCTCCATGGTCCTTAAATGACAGGCTCCTGTCAAATGTAATTCCCAGATACTTCAGTTTGATCTCTCTGTTGATGTTTCTACCATCTATCGTGAGACTTGGGACATTAGCTTTAACGATTCTGTTGTCCACAAAACAGACGCCTTTTCCAGGTGGACGACAGCCCTCATTGCTGTACACCACTCAGTCACTTTGTCTACTGTCGCTTGTAGCTCCCGAGCTGTTTGTTCCCTCTCTTCCCCCCTGCCTATATGCAAGTATATCATCTGCAAAAGTCAGTATCCTTCCAACTCCTGGTGCTTCTAGGCTTGCAATCTTGCTCGTAAACACGTTAAAGAGCACAGGCGAGATGGCAGATCCCTGTGGCAGTCCTGGGGCCAAAGTGCATGGTTCTGAGGTCATGAGCCCAGTCGGAGAGCAACCCAACATGAATACAGGACAGCTGTAACCCAATTCGCCAGCCATGGACTGACCTCCTTCTCCTTCAGTGCAGTCAGTAACATGTCATATCTTACTCTGTTATAAGCATCCTCGAGATCCAGTCCTACTGCCATAGTTTCCTGTCTGTTCTGGAACCCTTCATAGACGTCAAAAGCAAAAGTGGCTACAAAAAAAGGTTTACGTGAGCCAGTTAAAGCAGCGGTTCTAATCCTGTTGGGCACAACCTCTGTGTGGGTCAAATGACTCTTTCACAGTGGTCACCTAAGTCCACAAAAAAACTTCGCTGAAGTTATGAAGTAGCAAAGAAAATAATTTTATGTTTGGGGGTCACCACAACATGATGAACTGTATTAAAGGGTGGCGGCATTAGGAAGGCTGAGAACCACTGAGTCAAGGGCTTATACTGTATATGCAGTTTTGAGGAGAAGGAGAAAAAGACTACCAAAAAAATAAGAAACTTGGTTACCTCACTTCCACACCAGGCACACATGGGAGACAATCGGATACATTCTTTACAGGTTGTAGCTGTGCTGCAAAGTTCAGTGTACTCATCATCTGTAAAGTCAAATATCATGAATTGAAAACATTACATACATACTTTATACAAGAGGGTTTATTTTTCAAAAAACTGTACAGTATGGCAGCTGTGGTAGTTCAGTTCTTGGTTTTCTTCTGCTCGTTCTTAACATAATCAGTCCAAAAAATCTTAAAATATGATCTCCCCCCTCCCCCCAAATTTCATCTTTTTTTTAAAGCATCCTTATTATTCTCTGAAACTTTTAGAAATGACTGGAAGAGAAGAAGAAGAAGAAGAAGAAGAAGAAGAAGAAGAAGAAGAAGAAGAAGAAGAAGAAGAAGAAGAAGAAAAGAAGAAGAAGAAGAAGAAGAAGAAGAAGAAGAAGAAGAAGAAGAAGAAGAAGAAGAAGAAGAAGAAGAAGAAGAAGAAGAAAAAGAAAAAGAAGAAGAAATTTAAAGTCTCTGTCAGTGTTTATAAAAGTCCAGGGAGTCGAACCCCTAGACCACTGAGAAGTCAGGTGAACATGAAGGCCACTGCTTCACTGCAGCCATCAAGTCGCTAAAAATAATGATCTGTCATTTATTTTTCAATCATCATAATTCACAAATACAAGAATTAGGAAAGCACAGAACTGGAGCCTTGACAATGAAATATATATCAATTTTTATTAACTGCTGTGTGGGTTTCACAGCCTGTTTTTTGGAGAAAATAAAACAGATGCACTGCCTCCTAACAAGTATGTATAGCCAACGTCTGCTGCATGTTCACTGGCTGTAAACTCAGACAGAAAGTTCTGGTTGTTCATCCACCTCTGGAGTCTTGATCCAGAACCTACATCAATTTTACAGATCTGGTTTATTTCTATGCAGACTGTTGGTTTGACACTTCTCGGGCAGATGCAATCCGAATTCAAAGGAAACATCCCTAATTAGTAGACTCTTACAACATGCTTTTAGGGGGCAGTGGGCCTATTCCTTTTTCTTCCAACAATGGGGCCCCAGAACCCCCATGGAGGAAAAGCTGACTAATTAGGGGTGTTTCCTACAAAGTCAGAGTGCACCTGCCTGAGAGTTGAAGAACCAACAGTCTGCATATAAGTACATCACATATTCTTTGAAACTACTAAGAAATGTATGGTGAGTTGTATGGTACTGAAAGCGCTATAGTATAGTAATGGAGCGATGTACACTGACCAACACTGACAAGCATTCTAAACCAGTGGTGTGCAACTTTTTTCAGGTCGCGCCCCATCGGGTACATTGCAAGACCCCACCCCGGGTATATGGCAAGGCCCTCAGGCCCCTTTTGGTATATGGCAAAACCACCCCACCTCTGCCCCCATAGTATATTACAAGACCCTCACGTCCCTCCCCCTCTTTTTGTCTGAGTACGAACAAACGAACAAACAAACTTTATTTTTGAAGGGTTACAAAATAAAGTTTGTTCAAGAACAACAACCCCCTTATCCTCAACACAACAAAATGTGATTAAAAAGATGAGGGTAACAGATTCTGCAAAAAGTGAAACAGAAAATATGGAGAAACTTTTTGGTCAGAATGTCTTCCTAATCTGTAATTAAATGTGTGTGTTATCATATTAAATAGATTTTAAACAACAGATGTTAAAAACTGCTTATGAATACCAAAAATGTCGTTGAATTTTTGTTTTATAAATAGTTTTAAAATATTTTTACTTATAATTAAACTAAAACAAAATGTAAGTATAATTGATTATTACAGGTACAAATGCATTCTCTTTCAAAATTTCGTTAAAGCTTCCCCCCCCCCCCCCCTCCCCCCCACTGCCAGGTTGCAGACCACTGTTCTAGACTGCAAAACTAGACATTACCTGTAAAACAAGACATTACCTATTTGTGAGATAACTCCAGCTAGCAGGACAGCAACATATACCAAACACACCGTATACATGGTAATCACTCCAAGAAATTCTGTAACAATTTTAAACAGAAAACAATTTTCAATGTTTAACATCACCTTATTGCATATTTCATATTACAGGAAAACAGTTGTTCAGGTCTCTGGCCTTCTAGTATATTCCGTGTTGCTAGATGGTTCTAGGTTTGAATCCATATCAAGATGGTGACAGATTCTTCGTTTTCTTGTTCATCTTTTTTTCTGCTTCTTTTTCTTCTGCATTTGCATTCAAAAAGTGACTGGCTCATTGTGTTGTGGTTCACAGCTAGGCTGTGATATCTGCAACTTTCAATTCAACACATCTCATTTCAGCAAACTGCTTGCGAAGGGGCAGTGACTTTATTTCCCCTTCCCCCCCCCCCTTCCCCCCCACTGGAACCTACAAGAGGAAAGGCAGATGATTTTTATAAGGGCCTCCAGGTCAAGCCAGCCTAAAATGGGTACCAGAAAGTGAAGATGGCTGCCATGATGTTGACCACATAGTGTTGATCGGTCTATGAAACTATGGGTTTTAGCATCATATGCCCAATTTGTTAATAGTAAGGACAGTTCTTATATTTTCTACATTACAGGGAAACATTTGCCTAGCTCTTTTAACCTCCAGCATCTTATGGAACTGGGTCTGCTGTTCCAATATGAGGTCTACTTTTATGACCAGACTGTATGCTGTTGGAAACTGCAGGTTTTCTTCTTCTTCTAGTATTCATCGGATGTAAACGGAAAGTTCTGGTTGCTCATCTACTTTGGTCCTGTTCCACAACTTCAGTTTTGCGTACACATCCATTTAAAGATCTAGTTTATCTGTCTGCAGACTATTAATTCCTTGTCTCTCACACAGAGGCACTCCGACTTCAAAGGATACATTCCTAATTGGTCATACTGAACAGTATGCTTGTTAGGGGGGCAGTGGTTCTATCCACCCCCACCCCCCCCCCCCCCCAATTGAGGGCCCAAAACCCACAAATGGAGAAACTGCAGGTGGAACAGGGTCTTAGCTTTGGTTTGCTGACCCGATGCAAACAATCCAGCTGTGAATTAGTTCATAAGTTTTTCTTTCTTTGCCAAAGTAATGTCACTGGTTAGACACCGCAGTCTGAATCTGAGTTAGATGCGGCAGTCTGAATGAACCCCAGTGTGGTTACTATCCTAATGGCTGCAAGGAAATTTCTTGGGAAGTAAAGGTGATCGGCGTGATGTTGACCATATCACTCACCACTGGTTGATTCTGTAAGAGTCCTTATATAAGAATATGAGTCCTGTATCAAATACCCGAAGCACCACTTTACTTTTAAACAATACTAAGCAGAACAATGGTGTGCCTGATTCAAGTGACAGGCTTGTCCTGTGTAAACAGGTTCCCATATGGGAAACTAGACGGCATGCGAAATGACGCGCTACACACTACAATAGATAACGTACACCGGTCTTGCGTTCACTAAGGACTACAGGAAATAGGGAGTTTTCGCGTGGTATTAATGGCAACTGCCAAGCAGGGAATGTTGTTCATATTACACCGACTACAGACAATGAATGGGGTGGGCCTTCTAAGCGATAGGGCTTTAAGGCTTGTTTTTAGTTTCTTCTTCTTCATGTTCACCGGCTGTAAACTCTGGAGGAAAGTTCTGCTTGTTCGTCCATTTCTGGACTTTGGTCTCATTCCAGAATGTGAGTTTTGCGTGCACGTTCATTTTACAAATGGTTATTTCAAAGATACTATAATGTTCTTGCTACCTCCTATTAGGGCCATTTGTTTTTATTTGATCCCTTGTATGTTTTCTGTGCGTTCACCAGCTGTGAACTCTTGTGGAAAGTTCTGGTTGTTCGTCCACTTCTGTTCCAAAATTTGAGTGTTGCGTGTGCATTCGTTTGAGAGATCTGCCATATTTGTGTGCAGATTGTTGGTTCCTTGCCTCTCGGGCAGATGCACTATGACTTCGAAGGAAGCTCCCAATCAGACTACTCTTACGACATGCTTTTGGGTAGGCAGTGGGTCTATTCTTGTTTTCCCTATAACAGGGTCCGGGAACCCACACGGGGGTACCCCTTGTATTTGAATTATTATCTGAAATAAATCCATGCCACTGGAGGTTAGGAAAAGAATGATTGCAAGCCATATGGAGCCAGTTTTAACATGCGGCTGTGAATACTGGACGATTAATAAACAGGCCGAAGAAAAATGTGTAGGCTGACTGACTGACTTTCTACCCCACCAGGACATCACACAAGCGATAAACACCCGATGACACAAAGTGCCACCATGTGGATGAGGATCACCGTGGAGAGCTCCCAGAAACCGCGTTCAGACAATTGGCCATATTTATGGCCTGCCTATATTGCGGCCCCTGGCAAAAGCCAGGGTGGGGCTTCAAATAACAAAACAAAAAAATACGTCCTAAAAAGAACGCAGATTGACTAAAATGTGTAGGCCTCGAAGATGTGGTTTTAGAGAAGAATCCTTAGAATTCATTGGACAGCTAAACAGAGCAACCCAGATGTTCTGAGAGAGGCGAGGGCTCGAAGACAACGTATCACAAACATCAGAAAGAGACAGTCGTAATGTGTTGTTCATGTTGCGAGAAGAGGGAAAATGGCACATGTTGGGACCACAGGAAATATCTGTGGAAACCGAGACAGAGGAAGACAGCAGGAGAACATTCTGGACAGCCTTTTGCCATGGCACTCATGGCATGGAGGGGTGTCAATGCACATCGCAGATTGTGGAGAGTCATGATCGCACATGCCTGTGTGCAAGGTACTTGATTATGATGATCTGAATCACGGCCTTTTCTATTTATATACAGAAGGACCTGATCTGAATTATTAGCTTCACTACCACTATCCCACAGTGTCTCTGTTGAACTCTTTCAGGGCTTCGTATTTATTGCTTTTATGCTCAAATCCTTGGGATAGAAGCGGTTGCAGAAATAACTGCTTGTGACTATGTAGCGCCCTTTGGATATTTTCTCCAGGGTATTCCGGTTTTTGGGGAAATAAACAGACAGATATACTGGCTGGTTCTGCAAAACTTGGTGGTATACTGATGCAAGACAAGCCAGATGTTGTAAAGTCCTATGGGAGCGAGTGAATAGTGCGGAGGCACAAACAGATCATTACGGCTTGGGAAGAATGGCGCCGCGAGAAGTGACTAGGGGAACTGGCATATACAGCCTGTTCCTGATATCATCGGAATTAGAAATCTGCGCTTACTGTTAAAGATGGGAACGGAGCGCTTATGGAAATGCCCCGAGTGTTGTGATGTCGATTCTAGATTCAATATTTAACTTTTGAAAGAGTTCAGGAGCAGCGGGTCTACCCCCTCCCTCTCCCCCACAAAGCCGAAACGGGGCATCGAAACCACAAAGGAAGGTCTTGGTTCCTATTGGAGCAGAAAAGGAACTAATCACCGCAGCTAATATGCTGTGGCGTAGAATATGTGAAGGACTAACACACGACACATACAAAGGCAGTATATGTTAGGGCACCTCTACGTTTTATGCTACACCCCAACCCCACACTGGAACGCAGGTTATTTCGTTACCTCGGACATGTAGGTAGTCTGTCTCCTTCAGGAACTTCAGCCCGCAGGATTCACACCTCAAGAATGAGAATGTTGTCGCTACTACTGTTCTATATTCACCATAATTCTGAGGGCAGTGTAGACAGGGAGGTCCTGAGCCTGGGTATTTAGAAGGGGGAGGGGCATGGATGGTGCTGTCGCCACAGACTGTGTAACTGGAGTGTTGCCCAATATTGCCCCCCCCCCAGCACGTCGTAAGAATAGACTAACTAGAGGTGTTTCCTTCGAAGTGGGAGTGCATCTGCTTGAAAGGCAAGAAACCAACAGTCTGCATACACATTAGCCAGATGTATGCGCGAGAAGCTCAAGTTTTGGAACAAGAACATAGTCCAGAAGTGGAATGAAAGAACCAGCGAATAAATAACCAGAACTTTTCGCGGAGTTTACAACCAGTAAACTAAACGCTAACAAGAAGAAGAATTCAGCACATATTGTAAGACTACGCAAGCGCCCCCACCCCCCCCCCCCCCCCCACCCCTTTTTTTCCCGGCTTTTGTTTCTTTCCCCTCTGTGTGCGAATGTGCGGGTGCGCGCGGGTCTAATTTATGTATATTGTCTAAAGACCCTCTCTATATTTTAAACATAGCTTCTGTGCATTTTCTACATATCTCCTGTATGTGTCCTAATATTATGTTAATGAGGTCAAGTTGCCTGTGTTAGTCCACAATGTTCGCGACAGGTTTATTTCACAGACCACGACTTGTGGGGGGGGGGGGCGGCGAGGAGCGGCGCCCTGGTTCTGATGCGCTGACCTCGACACTGCCAAATCGTGGATCAATCGATGGCTGTGTTTATCTTATCTGGTTATTGCATCTTCTTTCCCTCATTTTTCAACGTCTGTTGTGCACTTTAAACAGGCTATAGATGCTCCCCAAGTCGATTTTTTTTTTTTAAATTTCATACACTGTTGGCATACGCTTTATACATGCATGGACACACTTACACATACTCTCTCTCTCTCTCTCTCTCTCTCTCTCTCTCTCTCTCTCTCTCTCTCTCTCTCTCTCTCTCTCTCTCTATCGTATTCTCTTGTCCATCCAACCTACCCGGCCACTAAAATTACAACTTTTGGATACCAAACTTTAAAATCCTACAAATTACTGAACTGTGAAACTGGTGCATATTTCTGAACGAAATTCAGTGAAAACCGATCGATAAACCAACGAAAGAACGAACAAATCTGGAGCTACACAGTGAACGAAATTGGAACCGTTTCTCGACATTTCGCCTGGCACCACTCCCGAATCCAGATGGTTAACGAGAGCGGTTACCAGCGGACAAAGCAAGACACAGACGGAGCGACAAAGGCGACTAGCGGGTTGCTTTACTGAAATACTATTTTGGGTGAACTGTAAAAACCGAGCAAACGTGTAACCTATTTCTAGGAGAATTCTGGTCTTTTTTACCATAGTTAAAAAAAAAAGGTGCTTTCTTTTTAGCCGACCACAAATGACATCACGGGACCGTCCAGTATTTTAAGAGGGTGGTAAGAACGGGTTTTCCGAATTTTCTGTGCTTTAGCGCATAATATTTTACTTTTCCGGAATCTCGGAGTGGGGTAAACTAAAAGAAAAGTATCTTATTTGGTACTAGTAACGTTTTTCGTCCTAAACAAACATTGGTTGGCCCTGGCACGCGCTAGTCTATGTTACAGGGGTGTCACGTCATACTGTCTTTGATGCTCTCACCGGCGATGTCGCATATTCTGTACTACACGATGAGAACGCTTTTAACTACCCACGGCCTTCTCTATTTATTATTAGAGAAGGCAGTGAACTACCCCAGAACATCTAGAACTGGCCCTAACCCCAGCCCCCTCCCCCCACCTCACGTCCCACGAGAGACTGCAGCCTTCGTCCCGTGGTTTGAAGTGAATACGTGTCGTACTTGAAGTTTGACAAGGCTATAATATACAGAATGTGAGCGACCGGCGGCACTGCGTATATTACTGCCTTTTCAGACTTCAAGTACGACCAGTTCTAGATGTTCTGGTGTCAACATCACGCCGGCTGCTTTTAGTTCCTATGACCTTTACCTTGTCGACCTGAATGCTAAGTCGCTTTTGAAAAATGTCCGGCTCCGTCAGAACATGAACCCACGACCTTCGATTGTTCTCAACCGGCTAAAATCTAGAATGTTTTACGGTACCAACTCCCTCCCCAAATCCTGTTTGTCTCTACTGCATTCGGTAAAACAAAACGGACGCATTACGAGCCTTATCTGTCTCCCATCGCAATCACTTCCAACAATTCCCCTTCCGCGTATGCCGTCAAAATGTCTGGAAAAGTTCAGGCGTTCCATGACCTATACGCAGTCCCCAAATCCTGCACTCCTTTTATCAGGAACAATGTAGGACATAGGGTCAACATCTGAATAACAGTGTGTTTAAAGCAGCATATAAACGGTTGTTACTCCTATTTGAATAAATTTTCCCGACAACTGAATGTTACTCCGAGAAATGTGAGACGGTTTAAAATAAAATTAGATGAGTTGATGCAAACCAACTTAGTGTTTTGCTGGTACGCCATATGATCTCATCTTCATAAGGTCTTGTGAAAGTTGAGTTTCCAGAATCGATATCACAGTACTCGGGATATTCCCATAGGCTCTCCGTCCTTATCTTCAGCAGCCAGCGAGGAGTTCTAACTCTAAAGGTAGCAGTCAGCATGTCCGCTTTGCCTTTCCTATATTAGCGTGGAGTGTCGGCCAGATTTCCTTGTCACTTCCCGTGCATGACAGTCAGACAAATGACCAGGCAGACATACTTTACCAACACATGTTTCTAGGTACAAGAAATATGGAGATGTGTCCCTGCCGCTTGGCACCTGGAAATGATGAGCATGGACTCCAACACTGTAACCCAGGGCTATTCAACTGGCGGTTCGCGGAGGCCTAGCTAGTGGCCCGCGGATTACTACCAGTTGTATTGTATAAATGATCATTCTATTTCGAAGTTCAGGCCTCTGGTCTGAGACGATCCCCATGTTCAAAATGTTGGCATCTTACTAAACTTAGCTGAATAGTCCTGCTGTAAGCAGCTAACAGAGAAGCAACCTGGCCTTTTTCAATCTCAGTAAAGATAAAGCTGTATGGTACACAAGGAGATTTTGACTGCACCGTAGCTTTCATCCAGGCAGCTGGATGGATCCTGATTTGTGGGGTGGGGGGGGGGGGGTGTACAGTAGGATAAAAGTATAGGTAGAAAAAGAATTTCCGCTCTTCTATTAGTATTCTTTTTGTAATGTCAATGGAAAGAGAGCAAGACGAGGGCAGCGAGACAATTACATGGATTCTTAGCTATATGGATGGGGGAGGGGGGGGGTGTGAAACAGAACACTGACCTGATCCGTGATTCTGGTGACCGTGTGAGATGGCCAGCATGAAATATCTCGGCTCTATGCTGCCTTCACACTGACTGTCTCTAGGAATTTACCAATTTTATGTTCACTATTGTTCACAGATGAGGAGGTGGCCGAGCGGTTAGGGACACTGCACTCATTTTCCAGAAACCCAAAGTCAAATCCTCAGTAGGGTGATGGATGTGTTTCTGTTGGTGCCCCCCCCCCCCCAAAAAAAAACACACAACCCTAACTTGATTGGTCTGTGACAACGGCACTGGTCATGTGGCTTATATCTCAAGACCCCCCCCCCCCTAGCTGCCCTAAAAAGTGGTACATACAGGCAGGTAAAGTCAGTAAAGGAACCTTTTCCGTGCCTTCAGGCATATTGGGCATATAGGGCTAGACCTATAGTTTAGTGACCAATCGGCACTCAGTGGGTAATGTGGTCAACATTCGGCAAGCAGCTCAAGGATTATCATTGAAAATTTTTTTAACTGGATGCACAATAGTGTCCAACAAAGTATACAATCAAATTAGCTCTTCATATAGTATATATATATATATATATATATATATATTTTTAGTATCCAGAAGTCAGGAATTGTTAACCCTTAGGCTCGGTATTATGGATATCGCAACTCTTCGACCTTGATTCCATGATAAATACCGTAAATCTGGGAGAAATGTGGCTTTTCTGCCTACACCCGGGCGTGAACCCGGACCACAAGGAGTTCGTCACCCGGTCACCGATCAATCCAGTTTAGCCAACTACGCTAGCGAGCCGGGCTTATATAGTATATAAGCTGTCTATATATAGTAACAGTCTCAAATCAAACGGATAAACTGTTTTAATATTTCAGCTACATGGGCACTGGATATGAAATTCACCTTGGGTAGGAAAGTGCACACGGCCGGCGATCTAGCCAGAGACTGAGTTTCTTTCAGGCAGGCTGCGACCTGCTACAAGATGATGAAGATGATATAAACTCAGACACATTATTATCTCTTAATGCTGTTTATTTGTCACAGAGGGACCACAGTCTATTCCTCCATTTTGTACTATCCAGTGATAGATGAAAAAGAGATTTTTAAAAATGAGTAATTAGAATATTCTTCAGCTAGGTCAAAGAAACAACTCAAAACTGATCAAACCCAGACATCTAACACTAATCAGCAGACGCATTAGCACTTAACCATACTAAATGTATCTAATTAATAAGTATAATGCATATATTTAATCAGTCTTGTTCTTTTCAAGTTTAAGAATTTAAATATCTAGGAAGAATATTTTTGGAAACTGGGAGAATAGAAACGGAAATTGAAACAATATGCCAATGAGCCGGTACTTTCATATACCAACCGACCCTATTATTAAGGCATCTAAATATAAGTATGATCACCCCCCCCCCCCCCAAAAAACTTAACTGAGACAAAATGAGAAATGATACTATCAGAAAGACTGGGAACTACACCATGCACCAAACTGAGAAACAGAAGATAATATGGTTTGGTCAACTCATCAGAATGCAGCCATAACAACTAACAAGACAGGTGCTACACCTGACAAGATTTGACGTGAAAGCAAGAGGTCACCCTAGGAGAATAAGGGCTGATGAAACCAAAGATCTACATTAATATGTAATGACAATAGACAATGCTATACATCAAGCAATGGATCTCAAGACATGTAATGCAAAATTAAAAATTGATGATGATGATAATCTTCTTTCGTACATTTTATTATGAGATCTACAAGATTGAAAATCTTCTCTTTTATTATATGAGACAACTAGCTGTACCCGGCCGTTGCTGTTGCCCAGAATGGTGAAATGGAAAAGAAAGAAAATAGCGATTGTGTTTTTCGAGCAGTATAATAACAAAATGTTAGCATGCTCACTTTCTGACATAGTGGTCTTGGCTCAATCCTCACAGTAGTAGCAGCAGCTTCTTCTTTTCATTCTCCCTGCCAGCAGTTTCCAGATGAGAAGGCCACATGCCTCTATGAAGGCTGTGTTGCGACACATGATCTTAACTGATCCATACAGCTTGGTTTCTATGGGAATGCTAACTGGCCAGATCTGGGACCATCCTACTGCGCGTACAGAGCGCATCTGCAGCACATATTCAGTATTCTATGGTGCCTGTCCCACATGGACAAAGTTCTGAATACCCCAATCTTCAATTTCTTGTACGTGTTTATGGTTGCCGGGGTCTACTGTGTCTAGTTCATAATCTAAATACAATGGTTTGATTCCTTTGTGTCAGAGGTTGTTTTGGTCTTGAGGATCGCATTCTAGACACAGTTGGTTCTGAAGGCTGCCTTGATCTTGGTGCCCTTTGGGAGTGAGTGAACAGTGCGGAGACGCAGATAGATCATTAAAGTCTAAGAAGAATGGTGCTGCGAGGAGTTTGCAGGGGATCTGGCCGATGCTCAACACTCAGGGGAAGGATGAGACGGATATACAATCAGACGGTTACTGGTTCCATCGGAATTAGAACTCTTCCCTTATTGCTGAAGATGGGAACTGAGCACTTATGTGAGTGTCCCGTGTGCTACAATGTCGATTCTCAATTTAACATTTCTTGATCTAGGTTTGATTTTTCTGGCTGTTTTTTTATGCTCACAATTTCTGCTAAGTAGCCTGCTCTTTCATTTCCCATCATGTTGCACTATCCTGGGATCCACTGGAGCACAGTCTGCTTGATTAGCTGGCCCATTTGATTCAGCATAGACCTAAACCAGTTAAACTGTTGTTGTATATACATTTTTGTGTTGATTGCAGTAATAAACAAGCATCTGTCAGTATAACCACTTCTGACTAAGAGCTGCTTTCACTGAGTTATATGGATACTGCTTTCTCTGGTGCAACTGTCTCGACCTTGTGTAACTGGAGGAGTGTATTCCTGAAGGGAGATTAATGGTACCATTGGTTTTCCCTTTCTGAGCTATCCACGAACATCTCTATATATAGTGGACAAGCCATCTGCCTCATGGTCAGAAGGTCATGGATTCATTTCTAGGCTGCGTTGTTCGGTTCACAAGTACAATTTTTACGGAGTTTCCTGGGGATCATCACTGCAGCTGAGGAGACTGCTTTATGTGATACTCTAGGCAGATTGCTAGCCATTCAAGCTTTATAAGATAAAACCCAGAGCAAAGAAGCTGATCCTACTTACAACTTTTAACCAGCATCCAGCTATTTCAGGGATAGTTTTGTTACAGTAGCAGCCACAGGCTACATATATACTGCTTCAGGTAAATAGGACTTCCCAGCCAATAGAAGAAAGCAGTAGCAAAGCTTCTTTTCAAAGATCTATCAGATGACAAAAATTAGGATGAGATTATTTCATCTCAAGATCCCATGACTGACAGTCTCAATGACAAATCTTCCAAAGAGTCCACACAATTTACACACTGCAGAGCTGAATGAACCTCCCACGGTGATGGTAGCTAAACTCTAAACAAGCAGTACCCCAGCCTTGAATGTACACGTTCAGAGGGTACAAATCATGAAAAATGGGAATGTTATGAACCAATATTAGGACGGGAATAGGGTCTTTTAGAGTCATCACCGCTCCCTAAATACTATTAAGTATTATTTATGTATTTGACGTATTTGTGAATTTTTTTTAATAAAGGGGTTGTGGTCGAACGAGGGTGTTTGTGTAAGAGTAAGTCATAAATTTATAGGCAATGCTATTTATTGTCTGACTTCTGACAGACAATTGATATTTGTTGATATTTAAGTTTTATGTTTGTGAAGAAACTAATTAATAACATAATTTGGAAATAGTCAAATACTGCTAAAATAAAAATAAACTGCAGTAGTAGTTATCTATTCTATTTATTTACTTTTTTTCCAAATGCTATTGCAATCAACAGTATCTGGCATTTTAGACAAGAGACATTCAAACAATACGTTTTAAGAAGGAAAGGAGATAATGTCATGTTGGACATGTATTTTCAATACTGCGAAACAAATACGATTTCCAAGAGGACACAACACACGGAAATGGCGGATGGCACACTGGTAATTGCTGGCAGACGCCGACACGACACACCACAAACACACCTGTAACTTTAATATCTGTTATGCTCTTACCTGAGTCAATTTACACGTTATCATCAAACAACCAAGAATATCTGATAAAATCACTTGTATTTGCAAAGAATCTTGAATCCTAATTTTGCAAACGAAAATAGATTTATCACAACGCTGTGCTAACGAGGAAGAGTTCTTCTGGATGCGCCTATCCCCCACAGCGGTGTAGTTTATTATTGGGTAAGATAAACGCGTAGGTTTCAAACGGCTACCTTGTCTTTCTCCGTTAGTAGTAGCTGTGGTTTTTACATAATTTATGCCCTGTCCAATTCTCAGGGTTATAACTGAGAGATTTATATAGTGTCCATTAAATGAACAATGTTAATGTTTGCTATTGAATATTTTATGTAATTATTTGGTAATATCGTTTATGTAATTTATATAATTATTGTCTGAAATATTATCTTGTTCTGACTTTTGGGTGGCGGTTAGAACATGTACAGTTTAAGGATTAGTTTATTCAAATTTGTTGCCCTATGCTTTAAAATGAAAGATTCATTATTATTATTTTATAGGAAGTAAATGTGGCCAGCGTCACATTGACTCCATCATTCATCTACATCATCGCACTTAACCTCCCTGACCTTAAACTATACGAGGGCATAAAGGGAAATGAGCGAGCGGACCAACTGGCAAGCATTGCACGAAGGCATGTGCGAAGAAGCATGGACAGAACATGTATCGTCAAAGCTGTACGGACTAAGCTAGTGGATAATGAGGAATCCCTGACATTAACACGATTGCGTGACATGAGAGTAAAGCATGGTGAAGCACGACTATGCCTTCTTAGCGGCCGAAATAGGAGACAATATAACCAGCTTCTTTTAGAAACAATTAGAAGAATTACCATGGAGTGGCTGCTACATCGGAGGACTGAGCACATATGGGAATGCCCAATGTGCAGTGACGTAGATTGTGATAACATAACATCCATATAGTGTTGCTTGACATATACAAATATGGGACCAGTGCCGGTTTAACAACATTATAAGCACCCAGGCCAACCGGCGCCTTGTGGGTCACAACGACAACCACTGACTGGAATGACATTTCTGTTTATGTCAAGTTGCTTTACATACACCTATTAGGTCCCCTATGCTCCTGTGTACTGGTCAAGTACCCAGCGGGCTCATGTGTTAAGACGGCACGGTATACTCACATCTTGTCATTCTCCCCCGACCATTACGCACGATGAGTCGGACCAGTTTCATTGAAACAGTACCAGAAGTTTGTAAAGCTGTGGTGTGAAAGGGAATGGAACTGGTCACCAGGGGTGCCGGAAAAAAACTGGGGTAACTAGGCCACCTTGTGCATCTCTCCCCCCCCCCCCCACCAAATTCATTAGCCGAGGCCGTGAGTAGGGATTGCCGATAGCCACGACTAAGCTGACACCCCTCCACCCCATGTATAAAACTTATCTTTTAAAATGTGTGTTTATAAATATATTTTTTTTCCAAATATATTATTGTGCTTATTGCCATTCAGTGCATTGTTTTTATTAAGCAGTTAAACATGGGTTAGGACCACTGAGCTCCCTTCCGACAATTTTTGAGGAAGTTTTCCCGTATGGGTTCGCGGTCCGATTTCGAAAGGGAGGGGGTGGCGAATAGAATAGATCCACTGACTGACCACCCCTCCCACGAGCATATCATACAAAGCAACTAATTAGGGGTGTTTCGTTCGAAGTAAAGTACATTTTCCTGAAAGGCGAGGAACTAACATTCTGCAAGAGCGATCCTACCCTGAAGGGGGGGGGGTATACTCCTTGTATGTATTACTGCCAGAATAACCAACACTGAATGCCTGGAAATGGCTAATGAAAGTAGAATATACAACAATGAGAAGAAGATGAACAAAGTTCTTTGTTCATATGATGAGAAAAGGAGCACTGGAAAATAACGTGACGACTGGAAAGATCATTGGTAGAAAAAGCAGAGGCAGACCAAGAGAAATGATGGTGGATGGCTTAAGACAGTGACTTAGAGGAATATCCTCAGTAGAATTGATCCAGAACACCAAAGACCGAGATCTGTGGCGACGCATAAACGCCTAGCCTACGCCAGCTGGCAAGGCACTTGCTCATGATTATGATGTGGGGGTCCTCAAGGAACCTCAGCTTCCAGATTCCGGTGCATACCCCTGGCTTAACTGTGGGAGAAACAAGAATAGACCCACTGCCTCCTCAACAAGCGTGTCGTAAGAGTCAACTAAATGGGGGGCTTCCTTTGAAGTCGGAGTACATCTGCCTGGGATATAAAGTCTGCAGTTTGCATTTAAAAAATCAGGTCTGTAAAACGAATATGCACGCAATGATAAGTTCTGGAACAAAAATGTGGACGAACAATAGTAACTTTCTGCCGATGAACGCTAAGAAGAAAAAAGAATAATCTTTTTTTTTGTGGCTAGTTAGTATTTGTGGCTATATTGTTTGACGGGATGGGGTAGCCAACTACAAGCTCCATCCTGCTTAAGTCGCCTCTGGCGACACTCCTTGTTGAACTGGTGCCTGCGCATAATAAATATTCATGAGGCCTAAGTTTCCAGTTTCCGGTGTTTCTGATTAAGATACATGCAAATATACTCTTTTTGACCCAAGTCCTTTGTCCTTTTTTAACGAATAAAACATTGAATTATATTGAGGTTCTTTTTAGTCTCTGATAACTATAATACATATATTTAATAAAACAATGTATGTTTTGACTGCTAATTACGCCACTAAGATACCAACTGCTGTGTACTTTCGTTGCTATTCTTGACTAATTATGCTTACACTAACCTTACTTGCATCTGTTCATTCCAAACTTTAACCCCCTTTGAGGCTTTCAGACTGATGAATATTAACATAAATCCAAAGACAGCCAATCCAATTAAAAAGAAATACAATCGTAATAATTATATATACCTTTATTCTTAGTGTGTAATCAGATAGCTTTTCAAAATAAAATAAAAAATAAATAAATAAATAGCATCGTTTTAATGCAATACACCCCCAGTTCAAAGTCACAACGCAGATGTCCTCTCAGTCAAAAGTAATTCAATTTTGCTTTCTGAGTCATAAGAGTACTCCAACCAACATCAAGTAGACCACTTAAAACTGTAAGAAACATCTTGCAGTATTACTCATTCTTTGTGAATTCATCATTTTGTCAGGGGGGCTGCGTGGTCTCGATGCATGGTGTCCACCTCGAGTGCTAGAGGTTCCGGGTTCAAACCCCGGTAAGGGCTGGGATTTTTTCACGTTGACTTTAAGTTCTAGTAATTGCATTGTGTGTATTGTTGCGCACGTAAACAAATCAATTGGCAGTTGGAAATCGAAAAGAGTAGCCTACGGCGCTGCCCGGGCAAAATTTAGAGTTAAAAATCTACCCAAGTATTTCAGGATCCTCGCCGGTGCTACAGAGCCTGTGCAGTGTACTGAGCTTCTTCGTACTTAGACTTGAGTTAGAAGTTAAAACAGAGCACTTATGGGTTACACGCGTGTGCCATGATCCGTTGTCCAAAACTTCGAACTTCGTTATGTGCTTCTTAACCCTTTCCATGTGCTGCAATTTTATTAGCCGAATACACACTTATAAACCTGCGAGGTCTGCAGTGGAGAAAGAAACACTGACATCAGACTTGAACAAAGTAACTCTGTTCACAAGCGAGGACAACAGGTACCACTACAGCCCAACTGGTATCAAGACATCTACGATTTCACAAAGGCCGACTATCTGTGCCCAGTCCTGACACCAGGTTTCGCCGTAACAATAGGGGACACAAATATAACCTTACAGTTATTGTTAATTTCAAAGAGGATTGTCTTCTGCTATCTCCAAGATTTTAATTGTGACTAGTTCAGCTGTGGAAACTGACGTATGATCTGTGAATTTAAATGATTTTTGGATCCTTGTTTATTATCTCCCCGCCACCCCCCCCCCCCCTTATTTCAAAGATAACTGGACAGTCTAATATATTAGGGGTGTTCCAAAAATAGACATTTTAAACAGTGATAAGATGGAATAGGGAATTTCCGGTACATTACGTGGCGAAGAGTGTATTGTTTGTTGTGTTTTGTCATCATCATCATCAACTACTTCTGCCGTTGAGCGGCGTTAGGAGGAATAATTTGCGATCCACTGCATTTGTGTTTTGTCATCATTATTACCTACTTCTGCCGTTGAACGGCGTTAGGAGGAATAATGTGCCATCCAGGGCGTTTGTGCTTTGTCATCATCATCATTATCATCAGCTACTTCTGCCGTTAAGCGGCGTGAGGAGGAATAATTTGCGATCCGCTGCATTTGCGCTTTGTCATCAACATCACTATCATCAACTACTTCTGCTGATAAGCGGCGTAGGGAGGAATAATTTGCGATCCAGTGCATTTGTGTTTTGTCATCATCATCATCTACTTCTACAGTTGAACGGCGTGGGGAGGAATAATTTGCCATCCAGTGCCTTTGTGTTTTGCCATCATCATCATCTACTCCTACCGTTGAGCGGCGTAGGGAGGAATAATTTGCGATCCAGTGCATTTGTGTTTTGTTATCATCATCATCTACTTCTGCCGTTCAGCAGCGTGGAAAGGAATAATTTGCGATCCAGTGCGTTTGTGCTTTATCATCATCATCATCATTATCATCAACTTTCACCGTAAAGCGGCGTGGGGGGAGGGGGATAATTTGCGATCCACTACATTTGTGCTTTGTCATCATCATCACTAACATCAACTACTTCTGCCGTTAAGCGGCGTGGGGAGGAATAATTTGCGATCCTGTGCGTTTATGTTTTGTCATCATCTACTTCTGCCGTTGAGCGACGTGGGCGGGGGGAGGGGGATAATTTGCGATCCACTACATTTGTGTTTTGTCATCATCATTATCATCAACTACTTCTGCCGTTAAGCTGGGTGGGAAGGAATAATTTGCAATCCAGTGCATTTGTGCTTTGTCATCTTCATTATCATCAACTACTTCTGCCGTTAAGCTGGGTGGGAAGGAATAATTTGCAATCCAGTGCATTCGTGCTTTGTCATCTTCATTATCATCAACTACTTCTGCCGTTAAGCTGGGTGGGAAGGAATAATTTGCAATCCAGTGCATTTGTGTTTTGTGATCATCTACTTCTGCCGTTAAGCGGCTTCGGGAGGAATAATTGCGATCCACTGCTTTTGTATTTTGTCATCATCATTGCCTACTTCTGCCGTTGAGCGGCGTGGGGACGAATAATTTGTGATCCAGTGCATTTGTGTTTTGACATCATCATCATCTACTTTTGCCGTTGAGCGGCGTGGGGAGAAATAATTTGCGATCCAGTGCATTTGTGTTTGTCATCCTCATCATCTACTTCTGCCGTTTAGGGGCGTGGGAAGAAATAATTTGCGATCCAGTGCATTTGTGTTTTGTCATTATCATCAGCTACTTCTGCCGTTGAGCGGCGTGGGGAGGAATAATTTGCGATCCAGTTCATTTGTGTTTTGTCATCATCATCATTATTATCAGCTACTTCTGCCGTTGAGCGGCGTGGGGAGGAATAATTTGCGATCCAG